>CM053770.1:126494538-126525525 GCA_028658325.1 Potorous gilbertii | reverse complement strand
TTCCCAGTGTGGTCTCTTTCAGATTAAAATATAATTTGGAAATATTTAACAATATAAAGAAAATATGATAAAACAAATATATTACATTTTAAAGCTAACTCAACAAACTGCATAAAAAATCTTTATGTGCCAATGAGAGGCCCCCATTTCTATTCGCATTTGACACCACTGCTCTAAGGCAACTCTCTAAGGAAATTGTGGAAAAGGTGATGCTCCTGCATCGGAAAGGGGAGTTACTTTAGCTGATCCCTATACAAATGAAATCAACATCTAATTCCTATTCTTATATAAAGGTTTTTTTTTTTAAATCAACGTTAAAAAAAATTCTACCCCTGAATTTGATTTATAACATCTGAACCAGTGAAGAAAATCTTATTTATTAAAAATAGAAGAATCAATCAAATACATTTCTTAAGTACCTACTATGTGCCTGGCATTGTGCTAAGCTCTGGGGATCCCAGGTGTGTGATTCTTCCAATAAAGGAAGAATGATAAAGTTCTTTCTACCAATACAGACTGACCCCTCTCTAATGAGAAAGTTCTTTCTACCAATATAGACTGACACCTCCATTGCAATTTCTAGTCTTAGAGAACTACCTTGACTAAAGGGAACTTAAATGATTTGCCCTAGGGCACCCAGTTTATATGTGTCAGAAGCAAGATTTAAGCTTTGCTGTCTTTGGCTTTTGGGGTCATCCCTATATACATTATGTCACAAATAATTCTTATTCATTTAAAATAATTTCTTTAAAATCTATTTGCCAAATTAAGTGCTAACAATTGAAAACCTGAGTTTTAAATGTACAGTTCTCTGGTAGATACTGAATCTTTTATCTGAAAATTATTAGACTCTTCAGAGTTCTTTCAATTGGTTGTAAATTGCATATAACCATGAAATTTTCAAAAAGATGTATATTTTAACATTAGAGGGCATATTGGAGATTATCTGCGTAAACACCCACTCTTCCTTATTTGACAAATGAGGAAATAATCCGAGTTTCCTAAGGATGCTGATTACTTAGCCACCTAGTTAATGGCAGAGTCAATACTAGAATCCAGGTCTTTAGGCTCTAAATCCAGGGCTCTTTCCCTTTCATAAAGCTACTTCCTGATATATGTAAATAAATGTCAATCTAAAGTACTAATTTAAGGGATATTTCAGCGTACTTTAGTAAAGTAACAGCCTTTTAATATCTCTAAGTCAACAGCTGCCTGTCTCTGGGCTTCAGTTAAGAATGCTATAATTTCTTAGAATCTGAAATACTCAGGATTCTGTTCCCTAAGGGAGATGGGATCAGTGGGCAAGGCAATAGTGGCCAATGTGTGCTAGGTAAAGAATGATCTGTGCTGACTAGCTGGCTCCGATCAAAGACATTTTTCATTAGAGCTTTCAGTTCAATACTGGTAAGTAAGTATTCCTGTCCCTAAAAGTGTCCAGATACCTCAGGGCACAGATTTGAGACAAAGAACACAAAGACTCTAGGGAAAGAAAATGAAAAGTTTGTATAAGACCAAAGTAAAATCCCCTCTAAGAGGACTTAATAACTTTAAAATGTCACTAGCTAACAACTTAGTTTAAGCTAGGGATCTATATTTTACCAAAGATAATGACAATAAGATATGTTTTAAAAAAAACCAAATACATGTTCATGGGAGATTTATTCTTTCCATAAAATTACTGAAAAAGAGTAGGAAAATAATTTTATAGTGTTTTAAATTTCCTATGACATTCATCTAATTCACAATCTTAAAAAGATTAACTTTAGCAGAGACTAAAAACAATCCTTTGTTTTGTCCCATTTTTCTCAAAACTTGGATCTATGTTAAGGACCCAGGAAATCTTCATTTCAATATTACATTTATAATTCAGTATATTTTTTTTCTTCATGGTATTGATTAGCTAGTCAATCAATCAACAAATATTTATTAAGCCCCTTACAATGTGCCAGTTACTGAGTTAAAAAAAATAAAGGGAAAACAAAGAAAAAGTTAAAATAGTCTCATTGCCTCAAGAAGTTGACATTCTAATGAAAAGATATATGTTTATAGGCAGGATTTTGATGAAATCTGAAATTGATTTACCTCAGACTTAAATCTCAGGTACTCTTTGTAAACTGCAATTAATGTACTAGGCACCTAGAGGACTGATACTAGGCTGGTGCAACAAAGAGAGATTAATTAAGGTAGTGACTTCTGGAGTTCTCTTACATACAACTTCAGGAATTAGTTTAAGCACCCAGTGAATTAATTTCAAAATTGAAATTAATACTCTTCTGCTGGGTCTCTATGATGTCTATTTATGAGATTTGTGTAGTTACTAGGCTTAGAAAGCTCAAAAATCAAAGGCTTTGTTCTTCTTTTCGGTGCATGAAGGAAATGGAATGTTACTTACAAACAACACAAATTGTTTCAAATAAGCAAATTTATTCCATCTTACCTTACAAACTCTTCCAACTCGAGATAATATAGTCTTATCAGAGGTACTGCCTTCTTGAGATGATTCACGAAAGAAGAAATATATTTTATCATCATCTTGGTTGTATGTATCCGGTATGGGAAAAGTTCCAATAAATTTTGCTCCTATAAAGAGAATTAAAAGAGAAAGGAACAAGCATTTAATAAGTACTTCCTATATGCCATGCACATTGCTAAGTGCTTTACAAATATTTCACTTAAGGGTAATATAGACTACAAAATATGGGAATGATTCAACATGGAAAATATCTTCTGAAAGAAAAACCATCCATTGTTACATTATTGGAGGCTTGTAAGAGCTAATCATGATCTTAAAAACAATCTGAGAAGGCATTCAGAAATTTCACCAGACTTTTGAAGGGATCCATGACAAAATAGGTTTGCAAAAGTCTTATAATGGAATGCCACCCAAAGGGGCATGGAGAAGTTCACGGTAGGTTTGTTGTTTCTTCAAGAAGGAAATATACAAAAATGGCACCAAGAAGGGGTATGCCAGTTACACGTTACAGCTTCATAAAACCATAGGTGGAGAGTTCAGTGCCAAGAAGACACCAACGGTGGTTGAGCAGCCCTGAAAAGGGCTCAGCAAGACTTCACACCAGAGGTGCTAGTCCTCCTGAACACTCCACATACCCCCCACTAGAGGTAATACAAAAAAGTATCTACAGCAGTCTACAAATCACAAAACATCATGAGATCACATATAGCGAATAATGCAGCCAGATGTTGAAATGTGCAAAGGTCTTAAGGGATAATAAAATATTGGGATAAATTCCAGGACCATCACAGTTACTTCAAGGGATGTCTATTAAATTTCTCTCTAGATGATATCATCTACTTCTTTAATGATGAGGTTATTTAGATGGCCTTTCTTGTACTTATTCAAAAACTATTCTAAATTTATTGTCTTTCTCATCATGTTGTCTCCTTTATTTTATTTTTTTTTACCCCTAGGAACTCTGTGAACATGATTGTTCCATAGAAGAAACTATAAAATATATATTTGGTCTTCTTGTTACCCGTCTTGCTATATGCAAAAGTTCACTTACAACAAAACAGTTATAAAACACTACCACAGTGATGACAGAAATAATAGCCTAGCACACATGTGCTATTATATCATTTCATCATATTAAAGAAATACCCTCACTACAGAATTTATAGTAGTGTTATCAGAGAATGATTTTATAATATCATTTGACATCAGATATTAGCTGTGGTTTTCTGCAGCATTTTCAGTATCCTTAACAATTTAATGTACTCTGAATCCTAAATATTGCATGTTATAAAATTGGGGCATATTAAATCACAAAAATTTTAGCACTGTAAATTTTAGTTTTCACTCATATTGCTCTCTTTGGAATTCACAATCATATTGTATTGTTAAAATATTGTTTAAAAAGTAGATTAATGTTGATATTACATATTTTCATAAATAAAGTATTACTGATAGTAAATAATGAAATGAACCATCAGTTGAAGAAATAAAATGTTAGAAGGAAATAGCCAGAGTGGTTCCACTTCTTTGATAGTTATTAATTTCTTAATAGCTAACTAATTTTTATAGTGTTTAATCAAACTGCTTTTTCAAAGGTCACCAGTGACCTCTTTCTAAATAAACATTCCCTTCTCCTTCCCTTCACCCTATTCAATTTGCTCTTATTTGATTCAGCCCACATTCCAACACATCAAGATCTGTACACGTGCTGTTATCCAGTGTGTTCACAATCTCTTCCAGGTTTCTGTCATCTTTATATATGAGTAAGTCATCTAGCTTTTATCTACATGATCAAAAATTAAATAGCACACTATGAATAATACCACATACAATGCATATCCATTGGTAAATCAAATATTTTAAAACTTTCATTGTCCCCTATGGAAAATAAACTTCCTTACATTAGAACTTATCCATTTCCCTGCCCTCAACTCTTTTCACTGTAAACTTCTCAAGAATAGGAACTAAATCTATTTAATTTCTTTTTTATAAAGCCCACCAACATCTAGTAAGGTGCATTTTAACCTGAATTTAACTAAACATAAACAATGAAACCTTTCATCGTTTAGACATTTTTAATGTGTGATTTTATATTTACACTACTTTTTGTTTCCAGCAACTGCAAATTTCATCAGATTTTTCTATTGTATTCCCTCTACTATGTGGAATTTGTAGATAACAGAACAAGTTCATATATAGCACTGCCTAGAAAGGCCTGAAACAAAACTGTTTCCACATGCTAAAAGTGAAGAATTAAAATTCTCTTCTATCACCAGAAAGGAGAGAAAAATAGATAACCTCCCTATATCTAATGCCCACTGAGAAAACTTTACAAATTTAGTCTTCATTTTTTTCCTAATGACCTTGTCCTAGTAAAAACTTAACTATCACATCACATTTTAGATTTTATTTTGTTTTTTCTTTTAATTTTATAATTTATAACATCTATCATGTTGAAAATATATATAATTTATATGATAGCAGGGATGTGACATTTTAGAGAATTTCACCATAATTTAATTTCGTAAATTAAATTTTATAAATAAATTTATTAAATTAATTAAATTTTATAAACAAATGTAATTTGTTAAAAACATCTAAAAAACAGAATATTTTTTCTTCCTCAGTTATGCCTGCCATTATTAGAAAAGTCAGTTGGACACTAAAAATGTCTTTGCATTACCCACAGTACCTAACTTTTCATATAGTCAAAGCTTAACAAGCTACTTAATGAATGATTTTTTTCTTTACAAGTTCACTCTTAAAATTAAGAGGTAAGAGAGAAATATGAATAATTTTGAGCCTTGGTCTGTCAATATCTTTGGCAACTTTTTTCATTTTAGTTAATTTTGCCATCTTTTAATACAAAGAAACAAACAGTGATTCCTTCAACTATATACTAGTGATCACTATGAAAGCCAAATGGACAGTATATTTCTGAATATTTTTCATTTTTAGAGGGAAACATTATACTGTCCAGGCAGTTTCCCCTGTGATATGGAAGATGTACTAGGAGGTAGAAGACAGAAATAAGGAAAAGAGATTAGAAATCAAGTGGTTGAATTCAAATGAATAATAATTAATTAAGAGGGCACTTGAAGTGATTGTTGACTAGTGATCCCCCTCTCCCTATTCCAAATATGAGAAGAATAAAAACTGTTTAAAATCACCATGACACTGACACCATGACCATGATAAATAGTATTAAATAGAACATACCAATATTTAGACCATCCAGAAGGAAAACACCTCCTGGTGAGATCTTTAACAGGGTGGATTAGTTTCACCAAAAGTAACAAAACTAACATTTCTTGAAAGTGGATTAGTCAAAGTACTAGAGGATTTTTAATTCTTCTGGTTGCAATTGTAAAATTATTGATTGAAACTTCAGCTTCTGCAACTTGCTGGTCAAATATATTAATAGAAAAGGCACTCCTATCCATAGTCTATCATATTCATAAATTCCAAAAGACAAAATAGTGAAAACTTATATAACCTTCCTAAATGGCCACTGGCAATAAGACTAAAAGAAAATTCCTAACATTATTTGAAAATTGGCTTCAATACATACTTATAGTTTAAAATCAGCATTTGAGCAATTGCAAATTCATTTGTAATTTTAATTACATTGTATGCTTTATATGTCTAGGATGCAAAATCACCATTCAAATGCCGTTCCAAATCAATTAAAGCCTATTAGAAGTATCAACTGCAAATTAAAAAACAAACAAATATTTTTAAACATTGGCATAGAGAGCAAAATTTTTAAAAAATGTGAAACAGAATGATTTTTTTTGCAAAGATGTAAAAAAGAATGCTATAAAATATATTACCATGAGCAAATCATTTGTTCTTACTTATGCTTTTGATAGTGCTATATCTAAGAAAAAGAATTTGACATTAAGTACCACTGTACAACTTGTCCAATTGCATAGTCCATTATCATTAGTGTTCATTTTTCACTTCTTTATATGCATTTGTTCTGCCCATAATGCCTGACTTAAAAGAACTTAATAATTGATGATATGCTAATGAAAGATACGAACTGCTACAATAATGAATTATTGAAATAAACCAACTATAGAAATTCCAAGCTATCTTTTTCCCTTTGGTTTTGGATAATACATTAAAACTATTTCTAAAGCTAAAATTACTGAGTTAGTAAATCATTACCCTATCAATACAGAGTTTAATTTCGAATTATAAAATTATATTCTGTAAGTATGACTACATACAATCATAAAATTATATTTCTAACTATACACTATGGATTAGATTTAAAATTGTCAAAAGAGTCAATAAATGTCTCAGATACATAAATGAATATGAATTATTTGAGATATAGCCTTACCATATGGATAAAATGTTGAAAAATTACACATATGCTTATTATTGAATCAGAAGAAAACATAAAATCATCTATTACTAAATTCACAAATTAGAATTTGAGTCATTCTAACATTCTAATATATGACTAATCACATATTTATTTTTCTATGTGACACTAGAAAGACATTAATAAAGGTTTCAAAATCTTAGTTTGTGATGAATGATTTAAAGGAAAAAAATCATCCTAACTTAAAGAGAACATGCTGTGGAAACCATCAAACCTCCTTCCAGACCAGTTCCTATAGCCACTGTTGAGAGGAGAAATCATTGTGGGGAGAAGACCCAGCTTTCTCATCACCACTAGAATCAAATGTTGATCAAGAGATAGGTACAGAGGGCATGGGAAAACCCTGGGCCAGACAACACATTTCTAATTTCAGCTACGGCCTCACAACCATTACCTGGGGAAGGAGCTCCTACGGAGAAGGGGCCAGTCATTCCCACCAACTACTAAGTGTCACAAAAAGGGTAAGTATGCTAACCTTACTGAAGCAGCAAGGCACCCTAAGTAAGATACAGGAGGCAGCATGTGCCAGGCAGGTCACCACTTTGAGCATCATCTACCCTCAAAATCCGAGAGTCACAGAATAGAGGAGCTTCCAATCATCACTCCAAGAAGCACCAGCTGTAGATATATAGCGTGGCATCTACTCTCACAGGTGCTCTACCCAAAGTTAAAGACTCAGAAAAGAAAGTTCTTGTCACAAGAGTCCTTGGTATTGTTTAAAGATTCAGTGTCAGAGACTGATATGATTTTCCCTAGTGGAAATGTTATTACATTGGAAACATTTCCATCTGAATATTGCTGAAACTTAAAGACTAAACAGGCTTCTTCCATCTGAAATGCAGCTGAAACCTTCTATAGGTTGTTTCCTCTTCTGAGTTCCTTGAAAGCAGGATCTATCTTACTTTTCTATTTATAGTTCTGGTGATTAACACAGTATTTTATATACAGTAAGCACAATAATGAATACTTTACTCATTTTTCATTCATATACTGTTTTGCTAGTCACTGAATCAAGGGCAAGAAACTTGATTCTTTTTTCTTGAGTTAAATTCATTTTAATTTTTAATAAAATCCATAATTACCATATCAATTACTAATTTACAGAATAGTATACTAGAGATAGGTTTGGAAATGACTATGGATAAGTAATATCCATATTCCATAAGTTCTAATATCTAAATTCTGTAATTAAATAATAGAGAGAAGAATTTCACTCCAGTGCTTTGATTGGTTCTAATAAAAACAACATATCAAGATTACATATATACTATGAAAAGAGATTGAAATGCAATGCAATGCAGTTCTTTAGAATGGTTCTTTTATGCAAATTGTATGGAGTATTTGTCAGGATAAGAAAACAAGAATTTTTTTTCCCATTTGGAACTGCTGTTTCATAGATGTAGAGAGCTCCTGCAGGAAGATGGTCCTCTACCAATGTAAATTGGTAACTGTGTTGCAAGTAATAATATTAAAAATGTTTTCTGAGCTAGTAAGAGATGGGAGGAGTTTTTGTACAGGAGCTAAATAGCCCAACTCCAAGTCAGAATGGCATAGGTTCAAGTGGTACCTTTGATATACATAGTAGCCATGTGACCATGGGTAAGTCATTTAACCTCTCTAAAACCAAGCCACATCTCTTAATTCCCTTATAGTTAGTTGATGCAAGTATTTAAATAATTTATACTTTGTCATATGAAGGAACATGAGCTTGTTTTCTCCAGTGATTGCTGAGTTTCTGATACTCTGTAGAACAAAATGCTACCCAAGTAAGCGCAAGCAAGTGATCCTGTGCTGTGGGTGGGAGTAGCCTTGGGCATGGAACTGAAGCCATTTGTGATGGAGCATAAAACATCCAGGACAATGGCCATGTAGGTGCAAAGTCAGATGTGAATAGCTGTCCTTTCTGTAACAAAATATCTTGGGGGTAAAGTGAGTAGAATGCTGGGCCTGGAGTAAGGAAGACTTCTGATTTCAAATCTGGCCTCAGAAATTTAGCCTGGGCAAGTAAGTCACTTAACTCTGTTTGCTTTGGTTTCCCCTTCTGTAAAATGAGCAGGAGAATAAAATGGCAAAGCATTCCAAGACATTTGCCAAGAAAACCCCAAAATAATATCCTGAAGAATCAGACATGACTGAAACAACCAAACAACAAGATGCAGGAGATTTCCATTTTTTGGAGTGTATTTTGTATGTTTAGAAACAATTGGATTAACAAGTTGGAAAAAAAACTGTATCCTTCTCTCCCTCTGTCTTTAATGATGAAAATAAAATATCCCAGGGCCATATATAAAGCAATGATATTCCCCTCCAAAAGAGAATACATCATAGTACAATAGATTTTCAAAAAAGAAAAGTGAAAATACCATGGTATCATAGATTTGGGGAGAGGGGTTGAAAGGAATCTTTTAGGGCATCTAATCCAGATTGTACATGAAATAGAATCATGTAGTAGAAAAGACACTGGATATGAAGTCAAAAGACTTTAGCTCAAATCCTAGTGTGACCATGGAATTCAGATTCTTCATCTGTAAAATGAAGAATTTTGGCCTAGATGTGCTGTAAGATATTTTCCAACTTAAAGTTGAGAATGCTGTATGAATTCCCATAAAAGGATATCCAACATGTGGTTATCCAGATTTTTGCTTGATGAGTTCCAGTAGAAGGGAATCCATTACTTTCCAATGTAATCCATTCCACATTTGTAGCTTTAATTATTAGGATTTTTTCCCCCATTATATCAAGTCCAAATAGATTGATTGCAATTTAAGCCTATTGTTTCTATTTCACCCTCTAGGGTCAAACAGGATGTCAAATCCTTCTTCCACAGAATAGTTTTCTAATACTTGAAGACATTTATCATGTCTTCCCCTTAAGTCTTCCCTTCTTCCCACTAAGCCTTCCCAGTTTTTTTAGCTGACTCTTATCTGGAATGACCAACAAGCTGACTATCCTTTAGTTTATTAATTTACCTCCTAAAATCCGGTACCCAAATATACATGATCCAGGTAGGATCTGACTAAGGCATAGTATAGAGTGACTAATACTTTTCTTGGGTCTGGATATTACAGTCGGAAAAAAAAACGAGCATAAAATCAGAATAACATTTTTGGTGCCAAATTAAATATTAAACTTGTCAGATAAGCTTATCTAGCCATGGTTCCCCAATTACATACCTATGTCTTTGATTTCTGAACCCTCCTGTAAGAAATGATCCTTATTTAAATTTAGTTTATTAAATTCAGTTAAAGTTCCTAGCCCCTAGCTTTTTGTCATCTACAAATTAGGTAAGCATATTATTCATGTCTTTATCCAAATCACTGAAAAAACAGCACAGGTCCAAACAAAGTCCTATGAGGTACTTCACTGACAATCTCCTCCCAAGATGAAAGCCTTCCTTGGGCTTCTTTGGGACCAATGTTTCAATCAGTTACAAAGTCATCTAACACTATCATTATTTAGCACCTATCTCCTCGGTATGTTCACAATACTTTTCTAACGTCTTGGTAAACTATATCTTAAATATCCCCCAATTTACCATTCTAGTAACCCTGCCTAAAAATAGGAAGTGAAGTTAATTCGATATGACCTAAGTAGGCAGCCATGTTGACTGCTTCCTCATTTAGGTGTGAAATTTTAATAGGACTGAAGTCTACCTGCCTTGTACATTTCATATCCTGCTCTCTTCATTTCTTAAATGGGTGAGGAGAGAGAGAATGTTTGACTTTCACTAGTCCTTTAATACTTCCATGAGTTTCAAAATACCACTGACAGTGTGTCAGTAACGGTACATGCCAGTTTTCTCAGGACTAGGGCATGTGGCATATCGGGCCTGGTGACCTAACTTATCCAGGGTATCTAGGTTTTTTCTGTCTCCCTATTTACTGGGCTTTGAATTCTGTGTTAAGCTAGTTGTGTTCATTTTTTTCCCAGTTCAAAGATCATTCTTCTTCAAAGAGAAATTGGAAGCAAAAGAATTAAATAGTTCTTTCCATCATCTGTGATTACTTTTCTCATCCTTTCCATGAACCTCATCATTTTCCACAGTATATCTAAGGTCTTATAGGGAATATAAAGCCATTGTAAAATCCTGAAGAAATAGAAGATGTTTTATTAATATTTTATTGAGATTATTGAGCAATGGAATGTCATGATGGTTATAGTGTTTTAGGAAGATGAAGCCAGTAAATGGATACATTATGACTTGAAGAGAGGAGGACCAAGCAGTTAGGATGTGGTTGTAGGGCAGAATGAGGGGATGAGAACTTAGTGGTAAAAAATTTTGTAAGAGAAAAGAAAGACTCTAAGAGACATTTTGAAGTATTGACAAGACTTGCTGATAAATTGGAAAATGAAGATTATGCTTTCTGATAATAGTTGTAGAAACCTGGGAATTACTTTATACCTCTATAGAATTCAATTTCCTCATCTGTCAAATGCTCATATATGTATTATCTAAATCAAAGGGCTGTTGTAATTTTTTGGTAAACTACAAAGTGCTATATAAACACAAATATAGTCATTCCTCGCATGAAATGACTTACAAATCCATCATCAATCTTGTCACTCACTCATAAATATTCCTTTTAAAGTGGAACTTGAACTGAACTTGCAGACATGGGCTAGCCTTCATTTAAAAGGCCTGTAATAGGAGTATCTGGCTATAGGTAAATAGCTAAGTATAAAGTCCGAGAGTGATTTTAGGAGATTGTTTTTAGGTGAAAAGCTATGAGAAAACAGATCCAAAATTTGAGACATTTTAATGAAAAAAAAGACCTAGGTCCCTGCCTTTTACCATTCTATGAGGGCACACAGAATTGATCAATTTTATGAAAATCAGAGTTTTCTTTGTAACCTTTCTTTTTTCAGGTCTGCAAGTGGATAAAACACCTATCTGAGAGTTCCTTTTGGTTACATATATACCAGATACATTTTTCCTAGACTGCAGTGTTTTAATTAACTCAACAGACGGTTACAAAACAACTGTATGATTTAGACTCATTTGCAGTTAGCATAAAAACAGTTTCCTTATCTTCAAGCATTTCTTGTATTGGTTTCTTGTACTATCTTTCTTGTACTGGTCTTCCATACTGAAATTTCTAAGTGGCATGAAAAGACCTAAACAAATAAGTGATTTGAAAAATTGGTAATAAAATAAAGACTTAAAAGGAAGGAGGTTCTTATTATCATACACAAACTTATAAATGACATGGTGACATGAATGGTATTACATATATGTATGTATATATATATTTATGTGTGTATGTATGTGTATATATATATATATATATATATATATATATATATATATACACATACATACACACAAGGCAGGAATCCAGAAAATTTCAAATAATATTCCAAGTCATCACAAACTACTGTATATGTTATTTCTGATAGGTAGTATTTTTTGTGTCAACACCACATTATTCACAACAGAAGCCTCTAGTATTTCACTGAATTCATTTTTGAATCACCTAATGTGAATGGTGACTAATGTTGAGATCCTTATCTTTTCCAAAGCAAAGGCAAAACATTCACAATTAAGAAAACAACTAACCATGGAGCCAGTAATGTTCTGAAATGTCAGTTCTGATGTAATGATGATCATGAGTAGGGCCAAGGGAACGTGTAAAGGCCGTGTCTTTGCCGAGGAAGTCTGAAGCTGTTCCAGCATAGAGGTACTCATCTGGGAGGGAGAATCATTAGTGAGATCATTAGAAGACATGCCAAAGATTTTAAGTTGAATCAGTTCCATAGTTTCAAAGATTTATGTCATATAATATTAGAATATAACTCTTAATAAATCCTTGTTTCCAATTTTGAACAATTAAGAAAAAGTAACTCAAATTCTGTAGGCTACCTAGTATGAGAGAAAAAATCCACATGCTTCTGGATTAATAACTATAAATGCTTTATTGGAAAAATTTATCTCTGAGACACTGTGTCTCCTCTCCATGGTTACAAGGGAACAGTTTGAAAAGTTATGCCTTAAGGAGGAATGGATGAGATAATTAGCATTTGCTTAACTGATAGAACATCAATGACCACAGCCCATCTTTACCTAACCTCTGCTGAAAGGAATCTTTCAGCACTGGAGTCAGTCTTTCATAATTATAACATGTGTTACATTCTTTGGGCCCAATTATTTCTCTAACAGCTTTGATATACAGGAATTCTGAAAAGGGCAAGGATGCTACCATTACTGCATTCCAAACTTCATCTTGTAAAGTAGAAAACTGACAGCACTGTCCCAAGATCTTTCATGGATATTGTTGCCCAAAGATATTGCTTTGGGGCAATTAATTTTATAAGAAATGTGTATACATAAGCAGAGTTCAGCTGAAAGCTTATTATTGTGTTTCTTTAGCGTTGAATTCAGTAGGCCCAAAAGTGCACATTGAATGGGAATCGAGATGAGAGAGCATGAAATGTATGGACCTACATTTGAGAGCAGTCTCAGAAATAGTTTCATATTATTATTAAACTTGACTTTCTTTAATCCTTCAGATTAAAACAAAAGCAATGATTTCATGATTACATGGAGTGTTACTGACATTCTTAGCTCTTGTCCAATCAATCCTTACCAAAATAAACTTTTCTTGAACTTTGGTTGAAAGCGTTTGGCCTACAGGGCAGTGGCCTAAATATTGCTGCTAAATGTATCTGGGAGAACAAGAATTAGTTTCTAAACAACCATAAAAACATTGTATAAGTAAACTGAATTTTGGTATGTTTCAGTGCAAACATATAACCAAACAGTTTTGTAAGTATTTTACTAAATTAAATGAAATAATTTTTGAGTGATACCTTTCACATACCAGACTTTTAATAGATATTTGTTGAAAAGAATCAAACTAAATAACAGACCCAATGCATTTTGCACTTCCCCAAAGAAGTGCTGTGTAGAAAATACTGGTAAACTGCAAAATGGAATGTTCTTTACAAAGAAAAAGAAGGAGGGGGAGGGGGAAGAGGAGGAAAAGCAGAAGTTGTAGTTAGTAAGCAAAAAAAGTCTAATTGGATCTGTTCAGGCTTCTCTTTAAAAGTGCCTTCTTGGTAATTAAAATGGCCAAACTGTAGGAGGGGAAATGACCATAGCCTTTCATGTAATGTTTTTAATACAAGATGCACTGGCCCTTCTGTCAGATGAGAAATACAAATCATTTATCTTATTTTCTGAGTAGAATAGGTGAACATTTTTATAACACACCCACACAAACACACACACCCACATCCACCCCCCACACACGCTAATCACTTCAAAGTTCCACCATCCCTGCCTCTCTGTTGAATATGAAAATGCCATGATGTTTCACTATTATCTTGTATTCATTAACGCACATGATCGACAAGTTAAATGAAAATTGTCTAAAGCAGTAAACCAAATGATCGCAAAGGAGGCTCTTATAGTTGCTGAAATCCAAGGACCATCCCATAATTTCTTCATCCCAAGTACCAGACCACATAGGGCTCCTGCCATCATGACACTTTTAAGCACTGACAATCCATGTCATCAGAAACTATTAGTAGCATAGAACAGCACGACAAAATGAAGAAACTAAATTAGTAAGTGTGCTGAATATTAAAGGTGAAAACCATACAAGTATTTGAAATGGAGAGAAGTTGAAACGTCTATCTTAGTTTTTAAAAATTTACTTCTTGAGCTTTATTTACTTATGGTCGCAAGTATTCTACAGTTTGTGCATTTGCATATGGGGGGAGGGTACTGGAGGGAGGGAAGGAGAGAGAGGGAGGGAAAGGGAGAAGAAGAAGGAGAGGGAGAGAGATTATAAATGTTCTGATATAGTAGCTGAGCTCTGGACTCAGGTCAGGAAGACCTGGATTCAAATTTCAATTCTGATGCTTATCAGCTTTTCTAAGCCTCAGTTTCCTCATTTATAAAATGAGGGAACTGGATAAGATAGTCACTGAGGTCTTTTCTACAATACTATGAAAATTGAAGAAACATGTCCAAGTTAATTTATACAACTTTCATATTTCATGATTAAATATGTGTACTCCCATTTAATAAAAGAAACAGATGACTGTACATAAACATTTCATTATCTGTAAGTATTCTACCACAATGAGCAAGAACTCTAAAGTTCTTCTATCAGATCATAACCTCCTGTCTTTCTCCCCCTATTACTCACTCTTCATCCTGACTGGGATCTCCAGGCCTTGGGGGGGGCTAAATGATGCAGTGGATAAAGCACCTGGCTTGAGTCAAAAAGACTCATTTTCCTGAGCTCAAATCTGACCCCAGACACTTAGTGTAGATGTGAAAGTCTTAAGGTCTACTACTCGTTAGTGCTCTCTCAAACAATCATTCCAAATTTCTTCTCTTTCCATTCTTGAACCTACAGAAAACCACTCTGACTGTACACTGTCCTCTGAAATTGAATTCCAAGACTCATGGTTTGCTGAACCCAACTCCCACATTACTTCCGCTGTCCACTTTTTCCATGCTTGCTGTTGAATGATGTGAGAAGTTAAACAACTATTTTGACTCGATCATCTACCAATTTATGTGTTATAATCTCAATTTGGTCTTCACTGAAGCAAGTTAGTGTTTTTAGTCTTTTTTATCCTTGCCTAAATGAAAAAAACAAAACATGGCAGAGTGGATAGAGAGCTGGCCAGGGAGTTAGGAAGACGTAAGTCCAAGTCTTAGCATTAACAAATATTCACTTTGAAAACCTGAGTAAATTAATTAATCTGTGTGCCCCCAAGCAATTCTCTAAGACTGTAAATTAATAGTAAGGGGCTGATCTTCATTGTTGGATTAAATTCTTTACAAAGACCTTCCTCTGATAATAACATCAATTTCAATTAAAAAGAAATGCAAAGAAATTCTTCCCTGAACGATTCTCTATTACAAGAAAGTGATAACTAGACAATTTGGGAGAGGTGGGGGAACTATTATTCAAAATTCTATTGAAAATTAATATAAAGTAGTTCTGAGATCTTTATATAAATCAATAGTAGAATATGATTTGATTTGTAAATTTCTATTGTCCAAAACCTTTAGGAAATATCACAGTCAAAAAGGAGACATGCATTTGATCTTACCTGTCATTACTGAAGCAAAAGGCTGCTGCGGGTCAAAAGGACATTTCAGTCTGCCAGATTCCAGATTATGTGTATCCAGTTTGAACATGATTTCCTGTATATGAGACATGTTAATATAAATTTGATTTGAAAGCATAAATAAACTTCTGGGATTTCTGAACTAAATTATAACTCTGGCTTAAGACTGAATAAATGGATGAAAAAGCATTTATTAAGTGACTACTCTGTACCAATTACTATGCTAAATTCTAGGTATACAAACAGATAAACCAAGAAAAGAGATACAAATATAAACAGATAAACCCTGCTCTTAAGGAGCTCACACTCTAGGAGAAATAAGAAATTTTAAAAAGTTCAGGCAGGGCCAGGCCAATAGAAAGCCCCAAATGTACTGTGGATATAGTTACAGGCTAAAAGGTAAGACTCAAAAGTCCTTAGGTATCCTAAGTAGGTCAGATGACAGTGACTATGGTCTTCAGGGCATTTGGGTTAGGGAAGGTAAAAAAAGCCTGATGGTCATTCATTTCATCAGAAGAAACAGAGTTGGGGAGTCCAAATTGATCCAAAGAGGGAGGTAACCACAAGTGATGAGCTGTCTTACTGCTGACAGGCTTTTCCAGGTTAAATTAAGATGAATTAAATCCCATTTCTCTCCACATTGAACTTATTTCTAAGTCTGCGTGCCATACAGATCCCGAGAAGGTCACATAAAGGTGACATAAAATGTAGCAGCAAGCTTGGAGATCCTTTAGTCCCATTCACTCAAAAAGTATTTAAGTAAAACCTTTCACTCTCTGGATCCGGACTTCTTTTTTTAGGTTTATTTAACATTAAGCTTCACATAGCTATATTTCAACCCAACTATCCTATTTGTAGTTCTCTCTCCCCAAGCCTTCATATAACCTGCTTATGTGTCTAGAATATATTCTTTTTTCACTTCAGAATTTCTACTTTCCTTCCAGCTATAAGAAGGTTTATGGATCCCATGTTTTGGCTTACCTGTATTTCAGATGTCAATAAATATTAAATGTATTTCCTAATTATATGTAGAAATATTACCTTTTTGAAGGGGCAGAGGATGTCAGTGCATCAACAAGCATTTATTAATCCCTTTCTATGTTCCAGATATTGTGCTAGGTGACAGAGAGACAGAGAAAAGCAAAAATAGTCCTACCCTGCAGGAGGTCACAAGCAAGCAATTTATACAAGCAAGACAAATTGGAGGTGATTTCACGGAGAAGGCACATAGTATAATGGAGTCTGAGACAAGTATCTTTTAGGAGGTAGGACTTTATATGGGAACTGAAGGAAGAAAGGAGGTAGATCTTATATTTGATCTAGAAAGGAATAGGGAGCAGCTGGAGATTATTAAATAGGAGAGGGAAAGGCAAACACTTTAGGAACATCACTTTGATAGCTAAGTGGAGGATGGTTGACTGCAACCCTCTAGGCAGGAGGTGATAAAAGCCTGAACAAGGGTGAAAGTAGTCAGGGGGGAGAAGGGAACATGGAGGAGAGAGGTTTTAAAGGTACAACTGACATTGGATGGGAGGGGGCGAAAGAGAAGGGGAGCAATTCAGAATAACAGCTTGAACACGAGTGACTGGGAAGATGACGGTGTCCTCAGTGATAACAGAAGGTTAGGAAGAGTGATGGGCTTTGGAGAAAAGGTGACTTCAGCTTTGGACAGGTTGAGTTTAAGATGTCTATGGGGAATCTACTTAAGATCTCCAAAAGTCAGCTGGAGATGGAAGACTGGATGTGAGTGGAGAGGTCAAGACTGGATAAACAGAAATGAGAATCATCTGCAAAGGAATAATAATTGAATCCATGAGAGCTGATGAGATCACTAGGTAAAAGAATTTAGAGAAAGAGAAAAGAGCCCAAAACAGAACCTTGGGGGATAGCCACAGTTAGCATAAAAGATCTGGATGAAGACCCAGTAAAAGAGATTCAGAAGGAATGATCCACTAGGTAGGAAGAGAACTAGGGAGAGCAGTCTCATAAGAATTTCAAGAGAAGAAAGGATCCAGAAGGGGAGAACTGACAGTGAAGATGAAGATTGAGAAAAGGACATTAAATTATTTGGCAATTAAGGGGTCACTGGCAATTTTGAAGTGAGATCTGATTTCACTGATATAAGAGATTTCTAGTGTGAAATGCCCTCTATGGGTGTAGATCAGCAATTCTAATGGAACTTTTAATCTCAGAGAGCGGCCGAAGGGCACTGGGTATTAAATCAGCCAGGCAGTGGACATGTCAGCGTGCGATGGACCAGGCACTGGTCCACTAGTCTCAGAACTTGGAATAGAAAGGGAAAAAAAGAGGCAAAAATAGTATCTGCCCTTAACAAAGATGCATTCCAATGGGAGAGATGACATTTAATAACTAGGTACACAATATATGTGTATATATGCACATATGCAGATATATCTATGCACATATATGTACATATACATATATATACACACATACACATATATGTGTACACACACACAAACTAGATGGCAAGTATTCTGAGAGAGGGTAATACCAGGAGCTAGGGGGACTGGGAAAGAAAGGCCTCCTTAAGCCATGTTGCTTCTCAGAGCTACAATGTTCCCCAAAATTCTAAAGAGTAAAGTAAGCCTTATCCTCAAATACTTATGAGGTGTCTGCTGCACAGAGAGTCCCCTTTATTTCTATAAAGAAAGTATTTTTGTGCAATTATTACAAGCATTCTTGGTGTGATCTCACTTTCTTCTGGGCATTTAATCCATTCAAGTTGTTCCAACAACCCTTTTCAAACTTTCATGTCATCCCTGGCATTCTAGTGAACAAATCCAAAGCAAGCAGCTTCTTCTCAGTGCTGTTGATGCATGAGGCCAAAATGCCCTGTTGGAGTATTTTCACTATTGTGAAAACAGTACACACTTTAAAGTCACTCGGTTGTTTTGGCTCAAACATCTATTTTTACAACAGTGGCCTCGGATAACACAACATTGGCAGCTTTCGAATGCTCGGGAAGAAGCATCGTCTTATATTCCACTTTCCAAGAAAAATAGGAATGCAGAATCAGCACAGCCTCATGATCCTTTGGCAGTTTCATAACAAAGACAGCATGAGCTATCCAGAAAGAAGTGGGACTCACAATATGAGGAAAGGCATACATATATTATCTTTCCAGACAGATGTTCTACAAGGAGTATCTACAAACCGATGTCATGGAGTTCTATGAACAAGTCTTATAACTTAATAAAACATTTATTAGCTGCCAGCTATATATAGGGCACTATACTTAGCCCTGAAATAGGAAATAATGGAAAATAATCTAGTGTCTACATTTTAGCAAGGCAGGAAATGATTTTAGGGAGAGTTAGGATAAATGGCCCCTCAAAATAAATTTTTAAAAAATCTCTATATTGGAGAAGGGAATGGCAAAGCATTCCAGTATCTTTTCCAAAAATCTGAAACTTGCAAAGATTTGGACACAACTGAATGACTAAATAAGAAATGGGGGCGATGTAATCAGTGACTGCACAGGATGAGAAGGTGTGGAAGGTTTCTTATCTGCAATAATAAAGATATCAAGGAGATCACAGACCCACTGATGAATTGAAGTAAAAAAATGGTGGGTGGAAGTATCAGTACTGGCAAAAAATAAGAAAATTAGGGGAAAGATCAGGACACAGGCCAAGAGCACAACATTTTACAGAAGAGACCTTCCCATGTAGGCAGAAAAAGAGAAAATTGGGTTAAATTCCTGCATTCTGGAAAAAGGCAATGTGTAAAAGGTGGTGAGAGAAAGGGGAACAGCCAGAGCTGAGAATATTACTCAATATTACAATGGAAGTGCTGCCCCACTGCAGTCCTGCTGAACATATCATGAGCACGGCAGTTCTATTACACTAACAACTGTATCCAATTAGTTGGTTATGAGACACCTTTCCCCCACTTACATAGTAAAATGTTTCTGATTTTGTGATAAAAAGAAAAATATGACCAATTTTATCTAAAAAAAAAAGCAGTGAGGTGACATAGTAGATTGAACAGTGGGCTAGGAATCAGCAATACTTGAGTTCAAATACTACTTCAGATACTTAGTTGCCCAACTCTGGGCAAGCCACTAAATCTCTCTAATGCTGTTTCCTCACCTGTAAAATTGGAATAATAACAACCCCTATCTCACAGAGTTGCAAGAGTCAAAAGAAATGACATATGCTTAATGCTTTGCAAAATGTAAAGAATTAGGTAAGTGCTAACTGTTATTGAAATGACTTTATAGACAATTTTGCTATTCTAAAACTTTAGGTGTATGTATCTGAGTTCCTTTTGAGGAAGTTATTCTGTTATGTCTGTGTTTAATATATTTAGCTAAAAATAAAGAATAATAACACTAGAATATTTTAATTCTTCATTTTAGAAATTCACTATATTTAATTAAATACTATATACATGTGTATGTATGTGTGTGTATATATATATACGTATATATATATATATATATATATATATATATATGTATGTATGTATGTATGTATGTATCCTATACAAAGTTCTGGGGTTAACTTTTCATAAAAACTGTTAAGAGTTTTCTACCACTCCTGTCCAAAGAGTACCCAAGTCAGCTGAATACTCTAAGGACTCATTACCGCTTGTTCACTCATAATTCAGAAGACTTATAATTTTGCCTGCCTTAGGGTTTTTTGACAGTCCCGAATTCAAGTAATTAGCTTCATCTAAATTTCCTTTCAGCAACTCTGATTTTAGGCATTGCAGAAAAATATTTGTCTTTTTCAGCAGATTGTAAGCATTTGGCCTTTGACCTCCGGCCTCAAAACACACCTAACCTGTGGAGCTGTGCAATATAATTACACACTCAGCTATGAATTACTGCTTAGGTATTGCACTTCCTCAAAGCTGACCAAGAGACCATAATGCCAGCAGCACAGAAGGATGGATTCAAGGGCTCCCTCTCCCACTAGTTTTGGTGTTTAATGGAGTAAATTATCCATGTTGGTTTTCTTTAAACACTTGAGTCCAGGCTAGTTAACTCAGATGATTGAGGCATGGTATTAATGGGAACCAAGACAACAGATTGGGTCTTTTTTATGAGTCAGTTACTTTTTCACTGGAAAAACACCTTCACTAATAATTACAAAACGTACCAGACTAAGTGATTATGTGGGTTCTAGGAACTAATTTGCACTAAATAACTGGGAGACCTTGTTTGGAGTAACTTTTTCTTCTCTGTAATATGAGGGGTAAACTTGAGCTCTTCTATAGCTGACGATCTCTAAGGCTACAGTTCTAAGATGGTATTACTTACAATTCATTGATGGAATACGTATGTTGAATGTTTTTTGGTTTGTTTTTTTTGGTAATGGTGATGGGATGTAGTAAGTCATCTATATGCTCTTGTCTAGTTCTTATGAATCACTCATATGCCATGATTCTGTGGTTGTGCTAATGTCACTGTAGTTCACAAGAGCCAGGTGAAAATATAATTAATCAGTTATTAAGAATTGATATTATCATTAATATAAAAACCACTCAAGGTATAATTTCCATGATGTTAACTTAGTAGCATGATGTCAGAATCATATAATTTTCAAAATGGAAAAGAACTTCAAGATGATTTTTTCTAATTCCTTTGTTTCACAGATGGTCTAAACTAAGGTCCAGAGAAGTTGTGTCATGTGCCTTCAGTGACAAGAGCAAGTTAATGGCAGCACCAAATTGTTAAATCCTGAATCCCTACATTTCATTATTCCATACTGTCTATACATATGTCTTCATAAATATAGATGCTTAAGATCTAAGAGTGCAACATGGTGGCACAGTGGCTAGAGATAGGCATGGAGTCAGGAAGACTCATCTTTCTGAGACCAAATTGGGCCTCAGACATGTCCTAGCAGTGTGACCCTGTGCAAGTCACTTAACCCCTTAGCCTCAGTTTCTTCATCTGTAAAATGAACTGGATAAGGAAATAGCAAACCACATCAGGATCTCTGCTAAGAAAACTTTAAATTTGCTACAAAAAGGATCTAAGAACATTACATTTCCAAGGATGTGAAATGTTGATCAAGGCCCAGAAAAGAAATAACTCCTTATTATAAGATTCATTCAAAAGACATGAATTATAATATATGAACTAGAGTGGACTATATTAGAGTCAGGAAGGGGCAGGAAAGAAAAGAAAGACAACAGAAAACCAAATAATATTAATTTTGCGAGTCTCATGAAAGCCTATAATAAAAACTCTCATTAAATGATGACTACATGAAAAAGAAGGAAAAAAACATAATTTTTTATCTATTTTATAAATGAAACAATTATTTCTTTATATAAAGTGCTACTTGTTCTGTGCCACAAAAATGCTTAGAAATTCTTTTAATAGTAAAATTATTTATTTTTTTGAGCTCAATCACATACCTCTTTGTGGGTTCCAAGATCGATATAGCCACATATTGGGTGAAAGGCTCCAGTCCCACACACATAAACATGAGTTCTGTTATAAGCCTGAAGCACTCGGATGAAGTTTGCACATTCTGTCTATTAGGCATAAAAAAAAGAAAAAAAATTAACACAAAAATGTACAATGAGAAATGTCCTTTACACCGCCTGTCTCCAAGATACATTTCTTTGGATAAACTTATTTTTTTATCTAATAAATTTATGAAAAGTAAAGAAATATTTGTGTTTAATAGTACTTGTATCATTATATCACATTTAAATTCGCAAAGGTACAAAAAATAACAATCCTGTGTTTACAGAGGAAATAAGTATCTAAAGAATTGTTTGTGTGCATTTTAACAACTGATAGACCATAACGATTGAAGAAAAACTCCTGTGATAATTGATTTCAGAAAATGGTTCACTATAAAATCCCCACTTAAGTGGGACACAGAATTCCTAGACGGGAAGGAATGGTGGAAAAATAGATACTTCACTGATGTTACTAGTCAAAATGAAAACAAGGAAAAATAAAATTATATAAATATTTTTGAACAGCTAAGTGAGCCAGGCAGTCTTTGGGGATGTAGAAAGTAACCAATTAAATCATCTTCTCAGAATCAGAAAGCAAGTCTGAGTCAGAGATAGACCTAAAACCCAAGACCTCTAGCTTTGAGAGCTTCCGTTAATTCTATTAATGGACGTTTTCCTCCTCTGGCAGCATACTTTTAATTCCATAATTCAAGTCAAAGGGGAAACAAGATTAACTTTGAAATGTAATGAAATTAGACACTGGGGTTGTGACTTTGGAACTTTATGATTTTATGTCATACACCTCTAGTCTGTAGGAGGGGGCAGTTACCTATATTTGCTTTCAAGAGAGTATGTTCAGTTGTGCCTTGCACAGTCCCTGACTTAGTAAATGTTATCAATTGATTGAAGAAATCCCTAGAGAGAAAAGTAATTGAGCCTGGATTCAGACTATGAGTCCGACATTTTCTCCCACTACTTTATAATATGAGCCCTATCCTTTCAGTCTAGAGTACTCACCATCTCCTATACAACTGATTCTGTGGGTGGTCTGGGGGCCCTTGGCACCCTTTCAATATGTCTGTAAGATGAAAACTTTTTTCATGTCTAATACAGTTCATATTGATATTACATTAACCCACAAAAACAAAAACTTGGTGAAAGATGGGAGTCTTCATTAAGTTTTAAGTGTATAAAAGGGATCTTGACCCCAAGAACTTTAAGAACTGCTGTTCTTAAAAAACAAACATGACAGCAAAAACCAAGCAAACAAAAAACAGTGCTCCTGACTCCCTCTGCTCCTTTGCTCATGTTGTTTCTTCCTTGAACAATTTCTTTCCCTTCCCTTCTCTTTAACCCAACATTACTTGTCTCCTGGGACCCTTGTTTGAGCCTCAGGTCTCTGTGCGATCCTTCCTGACCACTGACTGATGGCACTCACCCTCCTGTAAGATTTTCTGCCTCCGTTATTCATGCATTTTACATATTGTATGGACTTTTTTTAAGAGGTAGAAGAGATCTCAGAGTTTATCTGTGTCAGCTTCCATATTTTACCTCTAATACTCAGAGACTTTAAGTGATTCACTCAAGATCCTACATATAATAAGAGGCAAGGAGTAAAATATTAGAAACAAATAAAACTTGATCTTAAAATCAAAAGACAAGTTTGGTTTCCATATTGGAGAGACCTTGGTTTGAATTTTGCTTAGTAGCTTTGTGGTGCTGTGCAAGTTGTTTATCTTCTCTTAGCCTCAGTTTCCTCCCGTGTAAAACTGGGTTGATAACAGCACTTCCCTCAGAGGATTGTTGTGAGATTAAAATGAAGTAATATATGTAACCCTAAAGCTCTTAGCCTTAATTCTTTGGTACATTCTATGTAAATGCCATCTATTATCATCTCATTAATTAGTTGTGGAACCCTGGGTAAGCTTTTTTTTTTTTTTTTGGTATCAATTTTCTCATTTATTAAATGGGCACATAAAAGGAGGATATTGTAAAAAAAAAAAAAAGGTCTTTGTAAAGCTTTAAATAAAATGGACTTTTAAATTCTGGCAAAATTGGGATTAGAACTAAGCTCCTGTCTCCCAGCAGGGTCCTGTCTTTCCCTTGCAGGGTGTTTTCTCCATAGAGAGAAAGGCATACAGAAAGAGGGCAGCTAGGTACAGTGGATAGAGCACCAGCCCTCTAGTAAGGAAGACCTGAGTTCAAATGTGGCTGCAGACATGTACCAGCTGTGTGACCCTGGGCAAGTTACTTAACCCTGTTTGCTTCAGTTTTCTTATCTGCAAAACGAGCTGGAGACTGAAATGGCAAACCACTCTAGTATCTCTGTCAAGAAAATCCCAAATAGGGTCATGGGAGAGTCAGACATGACTGAAAAATGACTTCGCAACAATTATAGAGAGGCAGCACAGATCAGTGGGGAAAAAAAGACACAAACTAAAACATGTTTACTACCTTTATGCCCTCGCACAAGTTAACCTCCCTGGGCTTCGATTTCCTCGTGTAGAAAGAGCTAGTTAAAGGACCTCTGAGATTGCTTCTAGTTAGAGATTTTTGATCCTAATAATTTAGGTCAGATAACAACCTTAAAAAATTATTTAATCTTTAACATGTATATTTCTTATTTCCACAACTATATCTTAAAATATTTGACAGTTTACCCTAGTATTCTCAATGGAGTCTACGTCATATGACCATTAGTAATAAATATTTGTTGAATGAAAGAACAAATGACTGATAAGGTTTGACAATCTCTGTTTCAAATCAAGTTTTCAAACTTCTTGAACATCTGGGGAATCTAATTAAATTGTTTTTCTGTCTGTATTTTTTCTATCCCATTTATCTATGCATGTTTCTTTACATGCTCATTATCTTAAGAATTCATCCTTTTCTACTTTTCCTGTTACTAAGAATTAGTACCTCTTTGTCTTTCAGAATATGCTTTTTCATTTTTATACTCCTTTCTATTCCTAGTCACTGTCACAGAGAAGCAACAGTTTATCCTCTGAGACTGGGGTCTGTTGGGTCTCTTGCTTTACAAAGTGACTGTCCACAAGTGACTGGTGCAGAGCCTCTCAGTATCCCTTTTGTCTGTAATTTCCTAAAGACACTGCTATAAATGAATACCCTTTGTCTGTCATTATGTCCATTTTGATCCTAACTTATATCTGACCTATTTGTAATTTCTAGGTTTGCTAATTTTAACTTAATTAATTCTAAACCTGGTTTGTTCTTTGATTCTCATCTTCCCTTACTTGCCCCGATCCAAGTTTCTGAAAGTTTTGAAGACACTAAGCAATGATATCTACAGTCAAGAGCAAAGATAAGATATTGATTTAAAAAAATCTACCAACGTCCCAAGAACTCTGCTTCTATATGAGCATAATATCACCCAATCACTTAGGAACAAATTAATCAATGACAACTAATTTCAACATTTTTTGTCTGAACTTTATCAAATGGATGTAATAATTAGGGAATAATTACAGTTAAAAAAATAAAATTTGGGGAGAAATAAATTGTATTGATAAATTCATAATACTGTTGTTTTTTTATCCTAGATTTAGGTCTGTAAGGGACTTTACAGGTCATATAACCCCCAAAATCTCATTTTATAGAGGAGGATATAGAAGCCCAGATAGGAGAAATGACTAAGATGCTTAAAAGTCAGAAGATTTGGGAACAAAGAATGCTGTGTGTGTGTGTGTGTGTGTGTGTGTGTGTGTGTGTGAGGGTGGGGAGGCAAAGCATGTGAGGTAAGTGTGTACAGGCACATCTGGTGTTTAAAAAAATATTAGAAAATGAATTTTAAAAATAATGGTAGCACTATTACAGAGCTTTAAGGATTACAAAATACATTAGAAATATTGATCCACATAACAATCTTGTGAGATGGGTGCAAATATTACCATTATTTTACAGTGATCATAGGTAAGCTTGTCTAAAAGACTATCTTATGGAGAACTCACACAGGGCTAGCATTCACATGGTGGTCAGAAGAAGAGCTCCAAGGACGCTTTCAAGGTCTCTCTTAAGAACTTTGGAATTGATTGTGTGGCATGAGAGACACTAGCACAGAACCGCTCAATATGGTGTTCCTTCATCAGAGAGGGTGCTGTGCTCTATGAGCAAAGCAGAATTGAAGTAGCTCAAAAGAAAGTGAGATGCACAAATTTAGAGAATCCACCTCAAATATTCACATAGAGTATTTGTGCCTGATGTATGGTAAGACATTCCAAGCTCGTATTGGTCTGATCAGCCACAGTCAGACACTGTATCTTGACCAAAGCATAATGATGTTATTTTGGTGTTCTTCAAGAATGAAGGACAACAGACAATAACCAACCAACCAACTAGCCAAAATTTCACAAATTGCTTTGGTGAAAAGAATTCATCACTTGCCTTCTGGTAACAAGCATTTCCAAATTTCTGTAGCTTCAAATGAATGGAAGAATACTGTATTTCATTACTTGAGTTCATATCCCAGCTCTACCATTAAATAAGGCTTAACTGAGTGTTTCTAGGACCCAGCTTCCTCATCTGTAATGTGGTGGAGTCTTCACTAGGATGGCCTATAAGTTGCCTTTTAGTTTTAAACGTAAACCTTTGAAGCTTAAAAGGCTCCATCAGAAACTTTGTTCATCCCCATAACCTCTCAGAAGACAGGGTTGCTACTATGATAAAGTATGAGAATGGGACTTTAGTAGACACTGAGGTTAGCACAACAATTATAGTATTTTACAGAGGCAGCTAGATGACTCAATGGATAAAATGTTGGACCTGAAGTCTGGGAGACCAGAGTTCAAATCTGCCCTCAGACACATACTAGCTGTGTGACCCTGGGCAAGTCATTTAAATCTCATCTATTAAAATGAACTGGAGAAGGAAATGGCATGCCACTCCAATATTTTGGCCAAGAAAATTCCATGGGGTCAACAAGAGTCTGACATGACTCAACACTACCACCAAAACAATACTATTCTCTTAAATAGGATAAACATTCTCCTGGGAGACAAGTCATTAAACTTAATCTGGCTTTTTGCTAGGTAGAGTAGTACACAGAGTGCTATACTTGGAATGAATCTGAATCCTTCCTCAGACACTTATTAGCTATGTGGCCCTATGCACGTCACTTAAACTGTGAGTTTCAGTTTCTTCTTGTGTAAAATGGAAGTGATAACGATAGACGCTACTTCGGAGCACTGTTGTGAAGGTCCAATGATATACTCCATGTAAAGCACTTTGTAAACTGTAAAGTCATAAATAAATGTTTTCTATTATTATCTATAATGTCTTTTCCTTCTTAAAAGCAGGTTGGAAGATGTATCAGATAATCAGTCACCTTTAGGTTAAAATCTTCTGAATGTAAGAGCTACGATTTTCCATATTTTGATACTTAGGAATTTGCTTCACATTGTGTGTTTATTATTTTATTAAATTTTCAACTCAGGGCAGGATATTCACAAAGTGCTAATCTTTAGTGATTAAAATAACTAATTTAGCTTATGGTAGATAGCATATGGATTTGGACTTCGTTAGCCTTGTCTCCAAAATTTACTACCCGTACGATCCTAGGTAAGTAATTTAATTTCAGTTTCATCATATGTAACATCAGAGGGTTGGACTCAATGACCTTCCAAGTCACTTCCAATTTTAAATCTATGATCTTATGAATTATACTCCTATAATAAGAACAAATAATTCTAGGGAACATCTTTTGTGCAATTTATGAATACTATTGTTAAATTTCCAGGAATGTTTTTTAGAGTAATATATTTTTTGACAAGATAGAAACAACTTTTAAACAATCTTTTAGAAGCTTGACAATATACAAGCATGGTCTGTTAAATAAGATTTGGGTATGGAAATTACTGTCCAATATATTTCAAATCAAATACCTTGATCAAGTAACTGACTTCTTATCAATGCCCAGTTTAATAAAGAAAAAAATAATCATACTCACATGAGGATCTTTTCCAGCTAATTTACATAATTCCACCCTTTCCTTTGCTGCAGGCCAGTAAATCTGTAAAATATTTGAAGCATAGTGTTAGAAGTGTTAGAAGCATAAATGTTGAAATACTAATCTATTTGGTTTGGGTGAATACACAACTGAATGCTGATGTCATTCAAGATCTGAACTGATTTCTAATTTGACCATCATCCTTAGTAGTGTTTCTAGAATCAAAGAAGTTCTACCATATTTCCTTTTGTTCACTCTTTAAATTCCTCTAATGATAGTTAATAATTAACAAATGTTAATAATGCTATATATTACCTTAAAGTTTTGTATATAGATAGTGGAGAGGAGGAAAGAGAATAACTTTATCTGTTTTTTCAAAGTCTATGCAGAAAGAAAATATGAATTGTACGTACAACCATAGCGCACGCTCTCTCTCTCTCTCTTGCACACACACATACACACACATAGAGTGTATATACACACACCAAAAAAAATCAACAGGAACAGAATCTTACGTGCAAAAGAGAAATAATTGCTTGCCAATAGACGTAGTATACAGTAATTGCTATTTAGCAAATTATTACAGGTAAAGATTCTAAGCTTCAGATGAGTTCATAGCCTGGTTTCATTTAGTTTCACAGTCTAGAGATTATCTAAAAGTTTTTCATTCTCCCAGTGTTTCACTGTTAAGCAGCTTTTTTTTAAAATAAGGTATTCTCAGACAATCAGATTACTTTATTAAGTTTCAAAGGAATGATCACTGTTGGGAAACAAACAAGAAAAAATTGGAAAAAGAAAGCTTTGGATTATACGTCTGTATCCTGTATGTGATTTTCTGATTTATTTTTGGTCTATATCTCTCAGCGGGGTTAGCAGCAAATACTTCTCTCTGTGAGCAGAAAAGAAATAATGTCCAGGGGAAATATTTTAAAGAGAAATTTAAAAGCCTAGAGTTAAAAATGATTTACATGTTGTCTTAGTTTATGTCATTATCCTAGTGGTGGGATTATAGCTTTTTAATGTTTCACAAACAAAAGAGTTAAGAATAGTTCTATAAGACTCACAGTTACTCCCTACATCAGATAAATGGTATGGAGTCATTTTCCAAAGAAAATTAAAGTTGAATTAAGTGCACTAATTTATAACACATTTGCAACTCACAAGGTTACAAGCACAGTCATTGTGGTTGAACCAGCAGTGAGCTTAAGAGATGAGCTAACCTCAAAACATGAATGCATAAATATCTAAAACTTATCATATTAATCCAGATTTTGCCAATAATTGTATCTGGCAAGATAATATTCTAGAAAAGCAAGCTCCTCACCCCTTATCTCTACACACTTGCTCCAGTGTTTCTTACTGTCTTTTGTTGGTTTGATAGTTTTTAAACCCTTTTTAATATTATCATACATTTAAAGAACATCTCTTTCCCCTAGAATCTTAAATTATTTCATATGTTTCTCTTTTATTTTAGTCCATTTACTAAAGACAAATACTAATCCCAGATAGAATGAAAAATAATTGAAACAAAATACACAAACATTTCACTGAATATTACTTCCAAGGCAACAGATTATTGTTGTCTAGTCACTACTTCAACATTCTAGCATCTGAGTTTGGTCTGAATCTAAGACAGAGAAAGCAATCACATTCCAGAAACAGGTACAGATTGTTACTGGAATCTTCATTTTTATTTAAGATGAATTTCTTGTTTCTCTTAATAGTACAAAAAATGTTCATGTTAAGGGTGGGAATAGGGAATATCTAGAATGAAGACTGAATTTGCACCAGCAGTTGAAGTTAAAGGTTAAGTGAAAACTGGCCTTAATGTCTTGGATGGTTTGCTAGTATAATAGAAAATGTCTCCCCAGAGGAAAACATAATGGTATTGAAGCTAGTCTTTCTATGAGGAGAGATTTTTAAAATTATCTTTTTTAAAATAGTTTGTAAAATTATCAAGCTTCTTAAAATCTTTTTTTAGTCTAACATCAAAGTATCAAGTCTGGCACAAAAGTGACTAGATAGTCTCTTAGGTCTCTTTCAGCTTTAAATCTCTAATTCCATGGTTCTAACGCAGAATTCCCCAGGAAATGCTGCAATAACAGAACCAGGGCCCATATTTACTTCTCTCCCCTCTCACATTAGCCATCACACTAGTTATTAATGTGGTCCACAGTTTATCTATAATTTTGCCCTGATAATACTCCAACCCCAGAAAAAAGACATGATGATTCACACTAAAATGTACAAACATTTAGAAGCTTGTTGAAAAGTGAATTTCATGAATTTTTGTTTGTAAGTCCTATGACAAATCATTTACTTATGCTAGTGGTAGAAACCTCCCCCAATCCTAACCATAGCAAACTATTCATAAAATTCCAAGACTTTTATTTAAGAAATTACCATGTGGTCAGAGGAAAGCAGCGATGAAGGGAGTGATGCAACATACTAACAGTGAATGGTTAAAATAACCAGAGATAATTAAAGAATGATTAAACACTTTTTCTCCTTCTGCTATATACTATGTACCATAATTTTCAAAATGTTCCATCCTTGGACAGATTCTGCCTATTTAATTCCAAGTCCCATATAGTCAAGATATAGGAAAGTATATGA
>CM053770.1:126474013-126494038 GCA_028658325.1 Potorous gilbertii | reverse complement strand
TCAGGGCAATAGGTCATACCTTATTTCAATTTATTTCTCTTTCCAAATTCTGTATTCCTCCCCAACGGACCTACTTTTGTTTCCAAATTTGATATTCCTTCCCTCATATCCACTTGCATGCGCTGGCTGTTCCTCATGCCTTAGTGCACTGCATTCATACTTCTACTTCTTGGAATACTTAGCTAATCATAATTAGAAAAATTGTGCTATTTGTTGTTACAATAGCAAGCACTATTGTTACCGTAACAACAAGAAAAGCATGTATATAGTGCTTTAAGATGTGCAAAATACTTCCCACATTGTATTATTCTGTTTCCTTCGAGGCTACATTTCAGAAACAACTCCTATCTGAAGCCTTTCCTGATGGCCCTAGTTATTAGCCCCTATTGCTTTCCTCCGGTTATCAGGTATTTATTTTCCTATGTACTATACACTTCCCCACACATACACCCCACAGTGAGCTCCTTGGGAGAAGAAAGTATTGTTCATTTTTGCCTTTCTATTCCTAAGCACCAAGACAGTTACTCTGCACAAAGCAGACACTATATAGAAATGAGTACAAGAAATGAATCTGTAGTTTTCCTTGGTATAAGGAACTTTCAGATGAGGAAAATCACTCTCCTATAGCAGATCAGTACATCCTCTGTGGCTTAGAATCTTAAAGAGCTGCCTAGAGCACCAGGAATTAAGGAATTTTCCCAGCATCACCTGATCCGGTATGTGTCAGAGGAGTAATGTGAACTCCAGTGTTCCTGATTTTCGATGCCAGCACACTAACCATTAGGCTTCTCCTAGGCACACATTTGTTGAATATAAAAAGGTAAGATTTTGAAAGCATTATGGCAGTTAGGGGCAGTTAGGTATTGCAGTAGAGATAGCAGCAGGCTTGGAGTCAGGAAGGTCTGAATTCAGACAATTACTTAATCTCCATTTGTCTCAGTTCTCTCTGTGAAATTGGGACACACTGGAGAAGGAAATGGCAAACTGCTCCAGTAGCTTTGCCAAGAAAACTCCATGGACAAAAGTCCAAAGGATCACATAAAGTCACATACAACTGAATGACTGAACAGCAATCATGGAAGAGAGGACTGGTAAAGTGAACAATTCAGAGCTGTTACTAACCAGCTATGATAGGGTGAATTCTGTGCCTCAACTTCCCCATATATAAAGTGAGATTATGCCAAATAGATGATTTCTGAGTTGTCTTGAAGCTCTAAAATTCTGTGGATTTATGAATCCAGTTAACTTATTGTCAACATATGAGAACAAAATATATGGATTTTCTTTGTTTTATTTCTTTTACTTTTTAATTAATAAGAATTCATTTTCTCTCCTTCCCACATCCCCTCATTTGGAAAAAAGAAAAAAAAGGTAAACACATACATAGACAAACCAAACCAATTCCACTTTGGTCGTGTTATGGATTTCCTTTGAAAGGAAATGCTGGTCTTGTCAGGGTAAAGTGCCTATAACCCCTGCTTCTAGGGAGGCTGAAGCTGGTTGATTCTTGAGCTCAAGTTGAGCTTGTGCAAGTACAGCAGGCCCTCAGGAATGATTGCCTAACCAGTGGCAAAGCAGCCCAGGTGGGGAACAGAGCAGATAGAACCTTCTGTGAAGATCTACAGTGGGGTGACAGTCAGTGGCCACTATATGTCCAGCATGGTTGAGGTAGGGAGGTAAATAGTATGTTAATATCTGTCTGTAAAAGTGCTCAGAGCTTCCAAGTCCTTAAAAAAACAGCTTATCCTCAGCCCTTCAAAACAATCTCCCTTAATGGTCTATATCGTCTCCTCTTAAAGGCCAGACTCAAAAATGTTTTCTGCATCCTAATCCTTCACTTCCCCATCACACGTTGTCATTTTAACCACATAGCATGGAATAGGGAAATTACTGGAATCAGAGAACTTGGGTTTAAATCTCATCCCTTACGTTTACTACCTGTGTGACATGAAGCTTAACCTCTATGAGTTTCAGTTTCCTTAGCTATAAAATAAAGGGGTTGGAATTTACAGCCACTGAGGTTTCTTCTAGCTATTTTTATGATTATATTAATACAATGCTCTCCCAAACATCACTAGTGACCTCCTAATTGTCTAATCCAGGGGTGGGGGTCCTACGGTTCGAGTCACATATGGTCTTCTAGTGCAACCTTTTGACTGAATCATGAAGTTTAGGTTCAGTCAAAAGATTGCATTTTAGGACCTAGAGGACCACATGTGGCCTCAAGGCCGCAGGTTCCCCACCCCTGATCTAATCCATTAGATTGTTTCAGTATTCCTCCTTCTTCCTGGATTATTTGAGGATTACCATTTTCTTACCTGTCTTCTGTGATACCACATTTTCTTGTCTATCTCTCCAAAGCCCTTAGGTAGGTTTTCTCTAGGAGTATGCTGGAGCCAGCTCAAACTGCCTTCATAAGAGGAACTAATTGTCGAATTTTCATTGAGGATATTTATACTTGGACATAGGCTCCAATTAGCGCTTCATTTTTGTTGTTGTTGATTCCTAGACTTAAGAAAGTGATGGAGAAAATATCAATGATGCAAATTAAACTTGAAAGTGTGTCCTGTGAACATTTTTTTTGAGATTCAGTTGTTAAACATTCACCAGGATACCTCTGTTTTCTCTATAACAAAGTGGTAGAAATCATAACACGTTGGAAAGCTAAAGGCAGAAATGTTCCGTGTAACATATTTTAGGTAGGTGATGAAGGAAAAAAATGCATCCAAAGAGAATGTTACTATGATTTTAGTACCAGGAACAAATTGTTCCAAAGGGGCTTTTTTTTTTCCTTTCTTCATGTCACCTTTGACATTTCCACCCAATCCTATAGTTTCAAAGACTACTTCTACATCAGTGACTCAACATTCATTATCTTTAGTGTTGCCTCAGACTCTAGACCACAACTTCCCGTTGCCTATAGGACATCTTTATCTGGTTGACCCATCAGTATCTTAAATTCAATGTGTCACAAGCTGCTATCATCATAACTCTTCTCTTCTTCCGCCTAATTTTGCTTATTGATAAGTGGTGCCACCATTCATCCATCTTTGAAGATTTAGTATTACCTTTGCTTCTCTGTGTCTTTCTCCTCTCCTTTCAGTTACCAAGTCCTGTCTCTTCCACATCTGAAATCTTTCACATCTGACGCCTCCTACTCAGTTCCCACTACCACCATTATAGTATAAACCCCAATTTCCATATTATATGTGACCAACATAGATCTTCCTGCCATCACTCTCCTTCCTGTAACCTAACCTTGACACCAATCTTCTCAATGCATAGACCTGGTCATGACATTCCACTGTTCAAAACACATCAATGGCTCCCTGTTACTTAACAAGTAAAGTTAAAACTCCTTAGCGCAGCATTCAAGAATTTCCACAATCAGATGTCATTTTTATGGTGTATTACTACAGTACTTAGTCTGGAGTCAGATGGTCTGGATTTGAATCATAGTTCCACTACATATTACCTGGACTTTAAGACCCACCTCTGAGATCTAATGGCTGTGGACCTTCATGCAGCTCACATTGCCTCTCAGTGCCCCAAAAAGAAATTCTCAGGTTTCAGACAAAGTGACAATCTTCACCGGTCAAAAGAGCTTTTTCACTATGCATTCCCCACACCAATAAAATCATGAGTGTGGCTCAAAGAAAATAAATAATTTTGCTAAATCCTTCTTAACTGTGTTTTCTAGCTGAAATCATTCTTTTTGACGCTATTTATATATACAAGTATACATACATATGTACGTGTATATACGTATACATACATATATATATATATAATATATGTATTTCTACTCATTCCTTGATTGGCATGGTTTGCTTTTTCCTCTCTCACTATTTTTGTTACCTTGTGCCCTTCCTTAATGAGTATCATTCTGTGAACTTGTACTAACTCCAAATTCGTGAGGTGATTTTAGCCCTAAATTTAATATTCAAAGTATTAACTACTTCCATCTCTAATCTTGATGCTATGTTAAAACTTTCCAGTTTCTTTGTGGCTATACAGAGTAAGAAGCCATTTTTTATAAACATCTTAATCATACAATTTTTAAAAGCTTGAATTCACAGATTTCATAGACTGGTATTTTCTTGTATTTCTTAGAACGTTGGAGCCGGAAGAAACCTCAAGAGATCTAGTTCAGGTCCTTTCTAAAAGCTTGGACTCACAAGTTCAAGTAACTGGGCCAAATTTTGTATCTCTCTAGATGGTAAAAATACCTTAGATTTATATTGCACTCTAAAAGCTGAGAAAAATACCTTCCTCCCAACAATGCTGTGAGGGAAGTAATATAAACATTTTTTTTTTCTATTTCCAGATGAGGAAGCTAAGGCTCAGATAAGTTCAGTGAATTGCCCAGAATTAAATGGCCCATAATTGTCACATCTGGGGCTCAAACCAAGACACTCTGATTTCTTGTTGGGTGCTCTTTCCTCTACCCCACATTTCCCCTTTGAAGTATGTCAACCCTTATTTTAAAATTCCTGATATTTCTGGCCGAGTCTCTCACTTCAGCACTTATTGCTTGGAGAGATTAAAATAATACTATCATATTTGTATTCACTCCCATGTCAGACTAGATCAAATTTATTTTGTTGTTTTCACTTTTATGCCAGGTTGTCAGGGTGAAAGTAAGTTTCAGCCACTAATTGTGTCATACCTCCTTTCCCATAAGTCATCCCTCTAATTAGTTTAAAAGGCAGCTCAAACCTACGAAGTAACCTAAAAACAAGTAGGGGGAGGAAACTTTAAACAGCTGTCCACTGTAATGCCAAATTTCTTTTACAGGATAACAACCATTTTTTTCCCTTCTCTTATCCATTGCTTCCCAAAGTCACTATTAAAAGTGCCTATACAAACATTTACATCTGCCAAACAAAATGGCATCACACCTAACTAGCAGTGGCTTCCAGCCATGTTAGATAAGAGCAATGAATATTTATTTCTTCAGGGTTTGCCTGTTTATTCACAGAATTTATCTGGACAGGTGGCATTTCTTCTTGTTCTCCTCTGCCTACCTTTAATAGTTTCAAAAAGATACTTACATATTTTAATTTTCTTATATCCCAGGTCTATTTTCAGGGACTCAAATCTTATTCCAGTTTTCAACATAGTATTCAGAGTAATAGATAACTTCTATCATTTCTTAGTTAAGTTCATTGAAGTGAAAGTAGGGAAAGCCATAGCGTGTTGATGAACTGAAGGCAGAAATGTAGTGTATGATATGTTTAGGCAGGTGATGAGAGCCAGAAAAAAAAAAAGCACAGGTCCAATCAAAAAGATAAATTGTATGTTTTTAGTACCAGAAAGAGATAGTTTCAATAAGGGGATATTTCAAGGTTTCTCAATATTGAATAAAATTACTGGATTCTTTAGCTTTGGGCCATTTAACTCTCTTCTTAAAAGTTTCTCATGTCTTTGTCACAGTCCCTTCATGGAGTATTTAAAGGAATGTTTTAAGTCAAAAGAGGAGGCTCACTATATGATACCAAGGCAAAAATTCCACAGTTCTCAGTGAACTAAAATTTAGTCCAAGATATAACCCAGGGGAAACTTTGTGAAATCTCATTCGTTTGTGAAAGCACAAGCAAAGCACAGAACAGGACAGCTGGTGCAGACATCGGAAGGATGGCAGGATAAAGAGCTAATCCACACTTGGGCAAAATGTCTCAAGGTGTCATGCTCATGTTTAGAGACAGTGTATTTTCAAAGTAGATTCTTTTTTAATAATCAACTAGATTCTAACAAGTCTCTTCCTCATCTTTCTTTTGTATTTCTTGTGCAGTAAAGATTTGTTGTTGATAATGATGAATAACAGGAGTCATTTTACGCAGAACTTTGCTATAAGTGTCTTGTGTTAATGGGGGTAGACTTTCTGAGACTACACGTTTCAAACATTTGTAAAGTTTACATGAAAGTCTGTGCCTTAGTGATCAGGATGTTGTTGTAAATGTGTCTGCTTTAGGCCTATGTCTGAAAAATCCAATCTTAGATATTTGGTTGGGGGCCAAGAGAGGTGCAGTTTTTTTTTATTGTAATATATAAAAGCCTTTCTGCCTTCTCTTTAATACTAATGATAGCCAGCCACGTTGCATCAAATACTCCCTAAAGTGTAAGCCCTCATGCATTGTCTTTTGACTGAGCTGGAAGGTGTACCCTGTAATTGGAGATTGAGCTCTGTATTCAATGAGTTCGGTACCCACTTTGAGTTTCAACCTAATCCACTAAATATAAGGTACTTGTCCAACTTTGATTTGCTAGACTCAGCTGTATGCTAACATCCAGAAACAATGAAAGAGAGAGAAGAATTTCAAACTTTGATACGTCTGGTTGAGTGCTTTAAAAAAGAGAGAGAGAAATCCCAGTAAATTATGATGCAGGAGGTGTATGTCTGAGCCCAGAAAACAGACATCAAAACCAGCATGACTCTCCAAAAAAAAGTAGTTGTGGAAGAAGACATCATTTCTAGTGCTCCTTATAACATGAATACTGATTTCAACCATCCTAATATCTTGGTGTGCGTGCGTGCGTATACAAGAGAGAGATTTCTTGGACTAAGTATAGCTAAGTAGATCAAAGTTAGGCAGAATGGATACTAATGAATCATGTTTGGTTTATTTGCCCTTGACTTTGAGTGGAAATGGATGGTGTACCTGGATCAGCACAAATAGATGCATATAGTAACTCCTGAAAAAAAATATGTCAAAGAACATGGATATGCAATTAAGCTACTCTCTTATCAGAGGCATCCTGGGGGCTCAGCTAATCTTCCAACTACCTTCCTTTGTTATCATCAGACTTTTCAGTGATGATTGAAGGAAACAAAAAAAGAAAACAAAACAAGAAGCCTAAGGGTCATATACATTTATTCACATATACTCTTAAACATATATACACATATATAATGTAAACAGTTCATATCTTGATTCTTACTTACTCTCATGTTCACTAAGACAAATTTTGAAACTTTCCACTTTTTCTCAGATTACATATTTTGTAAATTCTTTCCCCTTGTGTGTTCATTTTAATTTGATTTAATCTGTATGAAATGTTTAGTGGGAAGGTATGAGATTTGATGGAAATAAAGGACAGGAGGAGAAACTACAGACGTTAGGGGATGGTCCTTCTCTTAGGACATTCTTGATTCCTCCTCTCCATGGTCTGGCCTACTCATGTTTGCATATGAATAATAGCCTTACAATTATAAAGAGTTCTAGGTTTCTGATTCTATAAACTGAATTTAATTTTTTTTAGTCCTTGTGCAATATGGCAGGGAATACTTCACTCCCCTAGACCTCATATTTTTCACTTCTTGACTCAATGTGACCCTATTGTACTATATATACCTTTGTCCCATCTTCCCCAGTAAGCACCATTGGTGAGGGAAAGAACTTAGATTTTTTTTCTTTTGCCCTCTCTTTATTTAGTGTGTGTGTGTGTGTGTGTGTGTGTGTGTGTGTGTGTGTGTGCATTTTATTTGGGGAATATTAAGGAGTTTCCTAATAAACTACAAGGAAACCTAAATGAAGTCAAAATAAGTGTAGAGGAGTCCTATCAGGTACTTTCTTGCATGTAGGTTTGAAGGAAGTTTGGTATAATAGAAAGAGCTTTATTTTGAAGTCAGATATCCAGCATTCAGATCCACCTGTATGATCCTGAGACAGCTGGCTTAGTATACTGGAGAGACAACTGGACCTGGAGTCAGGAAGATATGTGTTCAGATCCTAGTTCACTTTCTAATCACGTGGCCCTTAGCAAATCATTTTACTTCTCTAGCCTCAATTTTCTCCTCTGCAAAATATAACAGCAGTTAACTCACAGGGTTGTTGTATGGATAAATGATATGATATAATAGTCAGTAAACATTTATTCAGTACTATGTGCCAGGTATTATTCTGAGAGATGGGAATACATCCTTTGTCCTTGAGGGAGACAGCATACAGAAAACTATGTACAAACTACGTATAGAATAGTCAATAATCAATAGAGGGAAGGGACGAGAATTGAAAGAGATTGAGACTTGAGGAAAATCAGGATTCTTAGATGAGAATGGTGAACATTTTTTCCTTGTAATTATATGAGATTATATATAATTATGTATAATATATACTTATATATTATATTTGTTTAAATATATAATTATGCAAGACATTATTTAAGTGATAGCTTCATTTTATTTTATTAGGTGAGTCACAACCTCTCTTGGACTCAATTTCCTCCTCCTTTAAAATGAGATTGCAGCATGTAGCTTTTGAAGTGTCTTCTAGCTCTAAATCTTTGATAGATGGTCCTAAATCTAAACATCCAGACCTTCAGCTTTCTTTGTTCCTCCTCTCCTTGCCTAACAGATTTATCTGTCTATTTTATCGCTATATTTAATACCACTTGTGGCTTGCAGTGCTCCCTCCCCTATTTGACTGCATTCTTCTACAATTTGCGACTTTCCCTTTAGCAGAAAACAGAATCCAAAGCCCCTTACTTCATTGTGTGCTCCCATCCCTCCCTCCTATGGAAATATCCTAGACCCAGAGTGGAACAATAGATGATTAACCTTCTCTAAGCAGAGGCAAAATTTGCACCAGAGAGCAATTTCCAGGCCAGTAAGCACCTTATTAAGCCTTCCCCACTCCTTCAAGCAAGAACTGAAGTTGGATGCTTTAACTTTGATGTAAATATGGTTCTCAGTTTACTCAATGACTAAAATAACCAAAGCAACAGAAAATGGAAACTTTCAACTTAAGTTTCTCCAGTTTTCTCTTATCCTTACTTCTGTGTAAAAGGATACATGTAAAAGTGTAACATTCATCTTTGCACTAAATCATACATTATTACATTTCCATCTAGTGAGAATTTTTTTTAAGTATTTGGGGCTTTCACATATTATGTGGGCATAAAACTATCTGAGAACTGGAATTCACTAATAAATTGGAAAGATATTTCCTGATGGGACATATGAATAAAGAATTGCCATTTACATCACACTTTAAAAGTCTACAAAGGACTTAAAATAATTTTATTTTAACCCTACAATTACCCTCTAAAGAGGCAGAACAAGTTTAATTATTCTAACCTGCAATATATTCATATCTAAACCTTTATATCCCCCAGATGCAATGTACTTATTTTAATAAATTAAATATTGAAAGAAAAGTGCTTTCAGACAAAAATGTGACCTAATCAACGAGAAAACAACCATTTACTGAACTGTTACCTGTCTAGTAATAGGTTCTCAAAACCATCATTAATTTAACTGTTCTAATTTTGACCTGCAGAGGGCAGTGTAGACTTATTTTTGAAATAGCTTTGTTACAAACTCAAAAAGTAATTCCTTGAACATAGATACGTGAATTGGAAATTTTCCAGCAGATCACTTTTTTGGTCCTCTTGGGGGCAGCATAAGGTTTCTTCAGTTCCTGGTTGTAGTTACCCAGAGCACTTCAAAAATGACTTTAGAAACAATTCCATAGATTAAAACAAAGTTACTTTTCCTCTTCCAATCAACTAAAATTTTATTTTATCTATATTGATAGGAAAGCTTCCATTTCAAAGGTGAACTTTCTAATTTATTTAAAATAAATGAAAATAAAATCTTTATCCTACTTTTCCTCTTGTTATTTTCCTTCCAGATTAGTTTCCAATCGAGACTTCCTTCACTTTAAATTACTTTTTCCTCTTAAAACAGGTACATAATACCAATTTGACATATCTCCCAAGGTAACTTGTTTTTTCCTTAGTTTCAGGGCTTTGATATGGTTTTCATATAAAAGCATGTATTTTTTTAATTTTTATTTTCCTTCACTTTTCCTTTACTGGTGCAGAAGTTTTTCTGCCAGTGCAAATAGGCCACTAGTCTTGAACCAAGGATCTTAGATAGTTGCCTAGAACAGTGAGAGTTTGTTACTTTCCTATTACAAAAAATTGAAATGCTTCATTAATTTCTTTTTCATTACAGCCATGAGGTTGCTTATTGATAGAACTTCACTTATCTGTCTGTCTGTTTGTTTGGCTGGCTGTCTATCTACATAGATACATGGAAATTCAAGTACAGAAGCATGTCAGTAATAAGAAGAAAACAATTTAAATAACCTGAGGACCTAGATCTTTTTTTTCCTGCTTCATATATGCTCACCAGACAGTTTTACAAGTAAGCAGACTGGGAGACTACCCTATCTCGGAGATTTCAGAAAGATATTTTCTAATATCATTTCTACATTGCTTTGCCTAAGATTTCACCAAATTAAAACTGAAATAACCTTTTGGTCTTCCAGAACTTCATATTAAAATCAAAATATCTCATAGCAAAGATAACTTTTTAAGATACTACTGTTTTACTTTGGAGCAGATAGGTGGTGTAATGAATACAGCATCAGGCCTGGAGCCAGGAAGATCTGAATTTAAGTATGGCCTCAGATGCTTACTAGCTGTGTGACCCTGGGCAAGTCACCTCACCTGTTTCCCTTAGTTCCTCATCTGTAAAAAACAGAGACATACTAGAGAAGAAAGCAGCAAAGCGCTCTACTGTCTTTGTCAAGAAAACACCATGAACAAAGTCATGTAGATTCAGACACTACAGAACAATAACTTCCGGAAAGATTAATTTATAAAGTTGCTCCTAACCTTAAAATATCTAACTAGAATCAAGGTTCTATGGAATGAGGCAAGGAATAGTGTCCTGGAAGAATGGTAATAAGAAAACAGTGACCGGTAAAGAAATCACCATGAGGGGATGACCACTTCCAGATTTTGCCTGAAAGTGAGAAGTTTTTTAGGCATATTAGTTTGTTTCTCAGATAACCATGGAAGCACCATATTTGATTTTTAGATGTCAGTTAATTTTCCTAGGCCTCAGTTTCCTCATCTACAAAATGAGGTAGAGGGCAGTGGAATGGTAGAGGGGATTTGTGGGAAGGTGCTGATTGAACAGACAGACACCAAGTTTACTTCCAATGCTGACATTGGACCCTAAGGTCCTTTCCAAGCTTAGAGGCTATTCCAGAAGTTAAATGGCTTCTCTCTTTACAGAACTTGCTCTATGATAAAGCACCTGCTCCTTTGATTGTTGGTTAGTAGGCCTTCTCTGTAGTCTCCGTTTTGTGATAGAGAACCGGGAGCAACCCCTTCCACGTGTAACTTCACAGTTTACCAGCCACTTTACTTGCCTTGTCTTTGATCACCACACTCACCTTATGAGATAGGGAGCACTTTTTCTGAGACTTAGAAGGTTGTTACTTGCCAGCGGGCACATAGCTGTAAATAAAAGTTGCGTGTCAGGCCTCCAGTTCTGGCTCCAAATCAAGGACTTTTTTCCCCTTATACCTTTTTCTGTTTGCTGTAGTAAAAATTCCTTCAATAAAGCACCCAGGTGTTTAGCGACATAAGGTCATTTGAAAAGATTTGAGAAAATTGACTATGTAAGTCGCACACTGAAAGCTTTTTTTTCCCCCAAAGGAAATTAAAAATTAGAAGAAAAAGAAAACATTTATGGTAAACCTTTAAGTTTTAAAAGAATTTATAGACTAGAAATGAAAGCTGAAAGGGAAGAAGAAACAAGAAGTGTGTGTGTGTGTGTGTGTGTGTATGTGTGTGCATATGTGTGTGTATTTAGGGGCAAGGGGAGAACAGAACAACTCTTTGCACATTTGTGATCTCAGAAACCTAGTAGACAAGCTTAAATTGCCCTTAAACATTAGAAAAATAAGTAAAAAAATAAAAGCTATATTGTACTTCTCCTACATTGTCTAATGTTTCCATCTAGATCAAAATAACTAGATAAACCTCTATTCCAGTAGTTGCGAAGGCCCAAATGTATGCATTTATGTGAGTATATGCAAATACGTATATAAATAAATTATGTAGATATGTATGTATTATATATTTGCATACATTATATCTATACAGACCTAGTGTGATCAGAATAGATACAAATTTAGATCGATTTGAAGAATGAATTTTGGATATTTTAAATATTCATTTATTGATACATTTAGCATTCCTAATGAATTTTGCCAAACTTCTCATTTGCCTCAATAATGATAATTCTAAGGATTTAGAAACTTCACTGACTGGTAGTAAATATGTTTTTATACCACATAAAATATATTGTTGAGGGAAGTTAATGATTTTCCCCCCTTTCTTTTCAGTGCCCAAGCAGAACCTATGATCCACTGATTAAGTCAACCAGAGATTTTCCAGACGATGTCATTAGTTTTATAAAACGGCATCCCGTGATGTATAAATCTGTGTATCCCGTGGCTGGAGGACCTACTTTTACTAGAATTAATGTGGATTACAGATTGACACAGATTGTTGTAGATCACGTTGTTGCAGAAGATGGCCAATATGATGTAATGTTTCTAGGAACAGGTAAGTTGGAAGTTTAATTTTATTATCTTTAAAAAGATACTAGATCATACAAAATTTAAAAAATCAAAGAGTTAAGAAAGGATTTTCCTTGGTCTAAAATACCTCTAATAAGCATTACCCTATTTCTCATTTGACCTAATAGGACTGTGAAAGACATCCAAAATGACTTGTAGCAATATCATAACAGTTGTTAAATTCATCTTCATCCTCAGAACATCAATGCATGTCAGATTAATTAGCAATTGGAAAGAGATATGGAAAATATGATGTATATACTAGAAACGTTTATGAGTTTAGAAAACTCAAATGTTGGTCCATAAAAGTGTGGATTGAATGGTTGAATCTGGCAACAGAATAGATTTAAAGCACATAATTCAAACATTAATAAATTTCAAGTGAATGGATTATGGCTCAGAAAAAAATAAAGAAAAAAATGGAGACAGAGTTAGAAAAGACCAAGATTAGAATGTTTTCTAGAGAAATGAAATTTCAGGATAACGAGATTGAAAAGTACAATAAATTTTTATATTTGAATTTAAATTTAGGAAAAGGTGTATGTAAAAGTCATTTTACATAAAAATCTCCTGACTCTTAACTCACTCCATAATATTCCAAAATATTCTAGAGCCACCAGGTGGAGCTGCATAGTTTTAACTAAGACAGTTACAGTAATAGGAAACTCAATGTACTGGAAACACATGTCCTTGTGTTTACATTTATGAAGAAGGATCTAAAACGATATTTCAAAGATCCCTTGAGCAACTTCATTAAAATAGCAATAAAAGTTAAAAACAAAACTAGAAAACTTTGCCCACTTCAAGGTCATTATAGTACAGCTGTTGCATCTGTAATAGTACACCAGTTTATTTACCAACATAGCCTTTCGTTCTCTTCCTGAGAGAATTGTTATGAAGATTATATGTACATTTTGGTTTTAATCTTTTCAGAAATAAACTTTCCTTTTACTTTTTATCCTAATCTTTTTGCAAGGTAAACTCAATAATTTCAGGGGAGGGGAAATACAGGCCTTTTCCAGGAAGCAGCAGCAAATGCACATAACTTAAGTGAATTACAGCTGTGCATTCTCCCACCTCCAAAGCAGATTCTAATGCCGAGAAGGCACAGTGAGACAGTGGGTTGAGTGTTGGATTTGGCCTGAAAGAACCTGGGTTTAAAATCCAACTATGGAAATCCATCCTACCTATGTGAACTTGGACAAATCATGTAAGCTCTGTGGGTCTGAGTTTCCTCATCTGAAAATGACAAGTGTGGAGCAGATGGCCTCTTTCTACCTTTCTGGCTCCAAACTTATGCTCTGTTTCCATCTTGTTAGTGTCATTGAATTTTTGTGCCATAATAATGGTTTAGAATAAAGATTATTAGCAAAACAATACTGAATTTTGCCATTAAAAATGAATAAATGTCACATTTTAAAAGCATTTGTCAATTTCTATGTGGTCATCCCATTAATGAATACATCCGGAAAAGCATTGTTGTTCTGTGTTCCATGAGAAAAGTTCAAGTTTCTCAAATATGTACAATCATATTGTCAAGAACACTGAAAGTACCATATCTTTCAACATTTCCTACATGTGTGTATTATTTTAGGGAATGACAGAAAACTTCCAATACTCTGGCAGGAGTTAAACTATTTTATACATCATTTCTCATATATTCTATTTATTTTTGTCTGGATTCTTTGAAGATATTTAAAGAAAACTTATGTGAGCAGTAGGAAGACTTAGAAATGTGTTAATACTTAAGGTAGAAGGTAGAAAAAAAAGGCTCATAATTGATATATATTTTGTTTTAGATATTGGAACTGTACTAAAAGTTGTCAGCATTGCAAAGGAGAAGTGGGATATGGAAGAGGTAGTACTGGAGGAGTTGCAAATATTTAAGGTAAGATCCAAATCCATAGGACCACCATCCATTCTCTCCTCCCACATAGCCTGGGTGAGTGCTCTTTGAAACGTTCCCCCTTGCCCTCCCAAAAAACTGATGGGAGTCAATTACAATTAATACTTAGAAAAGAACTATCCTTCCTGTGTGCCATACCATTGAATCAGAAGCTTCTAGGGATGCCTCTTTGTAATAGTCTTTGAGAAGACAGTCAAGGCCAGAAATGCCATGTTGGATGACTTTCCAGATTCTCTTCTAAAATATAAATTTTATTTTTGTAGTTTTCTTAAGTGAAATGGAGTAAATTATAGGAGGGTTTGTAAATCATTCGTCCCCCACTTTCCTGGGGAAAAATATGTATATGTATGTGTGTATATACACACAATGTATATACACATATATATTTACCATATATATGTATATATATATATATACATATATATGTGTGTGTGACACTCACATATTGTCAATCATTAATCATATCTGATTCTTTATGATCCTATGGACCATAGCACACCAGGCCCTTCTGTTCTGTACTATCTTCCAAAGGCACATATACATATATATATGGACAGATGAATATATATGCAGACATATTTATATTCATATATATAATATGTGAAGAATAAGTTATAATGGTTAGCATTAATGTATGAACACAGTAGGCTGTATTTATGTATATATATATATATATATATATATATATATATATCTTTAGGAATTTTGCAATTTGAGTATTATTGACCCTTATTACAGTAATGAAACAATCTTAAATTGTTCTAAATTGTGTCTGTGTTATTGTTCATCCCATCTGATTTTTAATTTATTGTTTTCTCTTAAGGAAAGATTAAAAATAGATTTCTTTAATTTTCTTACACTGAGGTACTACATGAGAGCAAATCTGGAGAAATATCCCATTCTTTAGTCCTCTAAATGTATTTGTTATGCTTCTTTGAACTATAATACTTTCTATGGATGTGTTTATTTTTGTAAAGTGGCTGTTTCCACATAAACCTATAATACTTCAAGAAAGAGCTAAACCCTCTTCTATGAAGGGCTTAAATTAATTAACATGTTGAGTTCCAATGGAACAGGCTTATATTTTGATAATAGCAGTGGTGAAAATGTTAAAAAGTCTTAGACTTGTTATCTCAAAAAAAAATTTATAAGTGGTTCCTACGAGGTCATAAATGCCATTTATGACCACTATCCAAGGGAGACCTATAGGAAATGAAATATAATAAAATGGTCAAACTTGAAAAGTTTAATAGGTAATAATAAGCAATTATGAGGATATTTGTTTATGCAGTCTTAAAATATGTGAAAGACAGTTAAGGAAAGTAGATTTGGGGAGAAAAGTCTTCAAGAAAGTGATAAAATTTTTAAAAGCTTAACAGTTTCCTTTGTGATCACAGTAGAATAGTTTTACTCATAGGATATTTTTTAAAAATATCATTCTAATAGTAAAAAATGTACATATGAAGGGAGCAAAAAAAAAAACCAACCCTGAAACATTTAATCAATCTCTACTTTTCCATGTTAATGGATTAACTGGATTTTGAAGTTTAGTTCATTAATTAATATGTATTTGATATCATATTGATGAGCTAAAAGTGGTGGAAAACATAATAGTATCTTCATCAATCCCTAACTTTTTTTTCAGAATCCATCATTAATTTTGAATATGGAGATGTCTTTGAAGCAAGTAAGTTCCAAGTTTATTTTATTGAAGAGATAAGATGTTTTTTAAGCAAAGACTGATTTTTTGAATTACTGAGAGACCTTTGCACATAACTGGCAATTAATTTTGGTTGAATTAAATGAAAGTTAAAAAAAAATCAATGCATTTGAAAGCTATGTATGCTTTAGTACATAGCATGTTTCTCTTTTATCCAATTATGAACCACTGTTTACCCCAGTTTTAGTAGAAATTCTACATTTTACAAATCAGAAAAAAAGAAAATTTCCTCTCCTGTTTGCCCTTGAAATGGAGGCCTGAAAATTCCTTAGGCAAGCTCCCACTGACCTATGTAGGGATTAGTGACAATGCTGGACTCCACAGGGAATATCTAATGATTTTAAACCTAGTACCTACTGCCTACTTCTTTGGAATGTTACTCTAGGCCTCAGTTGATTCAAGTGAGACAAAACAGTTTTAACTACTCTTACTTTGGCCTCTTAAATGATCATGACTCTAGCTAGGGTCAGAGTTAGGATAATGCCGGTGTGGTCTTGACCTGTCTTATCTGGTCCAAAACAAATGAATATTAGTAAGTTACACACTGATTATTTCTCCAGGTTCTGACTGAGGTCTTCCCAGAGAGGGAAACTAGACCCTCTTCTAGCTCAAGAAAATCATCACACACATGTGCTATGCATACACCATTAGCTACATAGGCAATTAGCCACCATCCTCCTGTGATAGTTTTGTAATGCAACTGTGATGGATATACCAATGCTTATTTCTAAGGTAATTGACCTGGATGAAATCATTCTATATTGATAAAGAATAAGTTCATTAATTTTCACAACTCACAAAAGTCAAACTAGGATTTTATTGCTCAAATTTCTCAACTTCCTTGAAGATTTCCATTTTTATCGGATATTCTTCAGCCTTAACCCAGATCTCTGACATGCTCTTATTATCTCACAAGAGAGATCAACACTCCAATAGCTAATAAAGTGATTTATTAATGCCATGGACAAAGTTTATAAAGTCCTTTGTGATCCTTTTACATGAAAGTAACCATATAAAGGAAAAGATATTTTTCATCATTAGATTTGCCGATGGCATCTGCACTTGATATAAGCTACCAATGTACATTTTCAACTATTAAGGAAAAATTTGACATCTTAATTCCTCCAGTCTAGCAGCTGGTTTTTGACCTTCTTAAATTTCTGCCAATGTTACATTAGCTCTACAGAATGCTGTCCCTGTACTACCATAGACATCCTGCCAACCACCCGGTCTGCCAGAGTTGAAAGTGATTGACTGTTTTTTTCACTCTTCCTTGTGTTTCTTCACAAGTATTTTATAATGGGCAGGAAGCCCTATGAACCAGAGTAATGTTTAGGCCAATAAGTGTGGTATTTTGGGATGGTTGGGCACAGGGAGAGGAAAATTCTTAAGAATGACCTGAAAGATGCTTCTAATTCATTTGCTTTGCCTGATTTGCAGCAACAATTGTATATTGGTTCCCGAGATGGATTGGTTCAGCTCTCTTTGCACAGATGTGATACGTATGGGAAGGCCTGTGCAGACTGTTGCCTTGCCAGAGATCCCTACTGTGCTTGGGATGGAAATGCATGTTCTCGGTATGCACCAACTTCCAAAAGGTAAGAGACTTAAAAGGTTCATTTAAACTCCCTGTTTGTGGGGAGCAACTTCCAAAATTCTGGATAGAGCAGATAGAGGTGAAGCACAGCATATACCAAAGGTACATTTAAAAAATATAATTGTATATCTATATACACATATATATATTTTATATTGCATATAATTATATAAGTGTTATATACACATGCTCACTCATATGTATGCTCTTTTAGGTTTTTACTTCAAATCAACTAACAATATTAAAGTAGGGCACTGTGAAAGAGTGAGATGTAAAGTTTCACTGCAGTAAAATAATTCTGACAATTCTACTTGTGTACTTTTTTCACTATATGGTTAACAATGAAAATAGCATTTTTCTTAACATCTTTCTGAATACATAGAGTGTATATTGACATATTTATAAACTATATATATATACATACATATATACACACATATTTCTACAAGTGTGTATGCATGAAACTATAGTCATTTAGATTGATGGACTATTTAAAACTTCTTTTTGTACCTATGGAGAATACTATTAAATATCTTTTGATGGGTATTGAGTTTGCCTTTATAAATTTATTTGTTTGTTTGATCATTTATTTGTGATTATGTCATTATCAACTGTTCTGGAAAACTTCAATCTATTTAGAAAATGTTAGTTTTCTTCCTTTCTCTCTCTCCCCTCCTTCCTTCCTTTCTCCTTTTTTTCTTGGATGTTTTAGCTTGATCAAATTAGAAAAGCAAGGTTTACTCATAGATCTAATCCCAGCAGCAATTAATTTGGGAACTTTGAGCTCTACCCTTTCCTACCTAGGGTAGTTTGAACCTCTCTAGGTAATGTGGAGGCCCCACCACCCCTCTTTGAGGCTTATCATATAGATGTTCAATTCAGTGCAAATTTACTATACCCTCTTGGCTTAGCCTACTGCAGCTCAGAACTCTTGCGCTCAAGAGAATGGTCAGCACTAACCTCCTCAGTAGATGGGATTACAAGCTTGTGCCACCATACCTAGAAATAAAAAAGTTAACACTTTGCTTAATGAAAAGACAAAGCTTATTTTCTTTAAAGTTTCATGTTTTAAATTGAATCAATTTAGGTAATCTGTGAAAATTTTGTAAAATGGCCTGAAAGTCATACGTAGGAGCTATTTTGTGGGTAAAATTTGTAGGAATTGTTTATGATTTTTAAAATTTTATGCATTTTAATATTTTTACTCTACTTTGGAGATTGGAGTTGCCACCATTTGTCCATGTTTTCCTGGGCAGTGACAAAGCAGTAGCAACAAAGAGGACAAAGAACAGAATCCTTAGGGATTGGTTGATGATCTCCATTTAATCTCTGATATTAAATATCCAAATGTAATGAGGCTGGGCAGTTGTTCCAATTAAGAGATGAGGTAGATATGTAAACAAAATTTGTTATGGTTAGTAGGAAAATGTACGATCCTGACAGTTTTCCAGAAGTGAAAAAACAAGAATGCTTTCTGGCCAGTAATAAATGATGGAAGGTTTAAAAACATTCTTGACTTTTAGATTTCCCAAGACTGTGTCATTTCTATTATGACTTTTTGACCCCCCCAACACTGTGTCCATAGTAAACAAATGGTAAAATGTTCGAGTCTTGCCCAAGGATTGCAATCCAATTAATGCCATCCTAGTGAAGGATCCAGGATTTTGTAAAAAGTTGAACTAAGGCAACTGATATATATGTGTGTGTGTGTATACACACATGCATACACACATGCATGCATACATACATGTATGCATGTATGTATGGTCTCAGGCTAGAGTTCTGCGCTTGGAGTCAGGTAGACCTGGATTTAAAATTTTGCTTTTGATATTGACTGTCTAGGGGATCCTGTAAATCATTTAACATTTTGAGCCTCAGTTTCCTTATTCGTCCACCTTACAGGGTAGTTGTGAAGTTCAAAAGAAAAAGAAAAATAAGCCGCTTTGCAAACTCTGAAGCCCTGCTTAAATATCAGCTATTACTACTGCTACTAGAGAAGGAGAGAATAGTGAATAAACGTTTATGTAGAATTAAGTGTGGGCCAGACATCATGCTAAGCGTAACAAAAATTGTCTGATTTTTCTCCTCACAACAACCTTAGAAGGTAGGCGCTAGTATTATGCCCGTTTTATAATCAAGAAAACTGAGGCAAATAGAGGCTAAGAGACTTGTCCAGAATCATCCAGCTGGTAAATGTCTCAGGCCAGATTTGATCTCAGGTCTTGACTTAAGTTCCAGTACTACAGCCACTGTGTCACTTAGCTGCTTCTTATGACTAATAGCCTAGCATTTTCATACACATTTGCAAAGGTCTTTGCATATGTTATCCCATCTGATTCTCAAAGCACTTCTTTGAGGTAGGTGCTGCTATTGCTCCCGTTTTTGTGAATGAGGAGCTTGGGAGGTTAAATAAGCT
>CM053770.1:126458171-126473513 GCA_028658325.1 Potorous gilbertii | reverse complement strand
CCTGAGTTATGGAGACACCCCGCTCCCCTCTAGGCCAGCCCAGAAGTCTTTCTCACTGATCTGTGTGCCTGTGGGTGGAGGGACTTTCGCAGCCCCTGGAGATTCCATCCCGGAAGCCTGCCCCAATCTGCTCCTCTCTTTGCCGTGAGGCCAGGGAAGGGCTGGGCTGCTCTCCCATCCAGTGCGCGATGGACCGTTGGGAGAGGTTTTTCAGGGCTCTCTGAAACGGAAGTCTCCTTCACTCTGTTGCTGCGCGACTTCCACTGCTCCAGAATTTGTTGGGAGTTCTTTTTACAGGAGATCCATGGGCTGTGTGTTCGGACGTAGCATATTTGAATCTTTCTACTCCACCGTCTTGGCTCCTCCCCCTTATTTGTTATTTTTAAAGGTATCATTCTAACTTCCTCACTAGATTGGTGATACTAGGACCAAGTAAATATATTTCAAGGCTGGATATATTTGAAATCAGCATGGAAGAAGGCAATGGATGAGGAGGGGCTGGATATTAGGAAGACAGAGGAGAATAGAGAAGAAAATGGCTTGCTGGAGGGAGTAGCGTCACACAAAGAGGGAAGTTAAGCATTTATTGAATGCTTACTGCATATAGCAGGCACAATGGTGAGTGTTTACATTCTGGTGTTGGAATACAGCTCATAAAGTGAAGCTAAAAATGGGAGAAGAGGGAGGAAGAGAGCAAGGTACCTGTAACAGGTCATTGTAGAAAAAGTCCTGTGAAGAGTGAGAACTACACCTTAGTGAGGAAGAAAAGAATGGTTTGTCTGGGCATTGTCCTTCAAATACTGGCTCTTGGGAGACTTCTTGGAATCAAGTTGGTGGAGGAGGCAGCCAATTACTATAACACTCCTATATTCACCTCCAAAGAACCATAAAATGGCATCCCCAGAAAATTCTGAAACAGCAGAAAGATGGGATAAAAACAATTTTTTAGGCCAAGAAACTTGGTAGATCAGTAAGAAAAATCCTTCTCACCCAGGTAAAGAGGGAGAGCCCTCCAGGACAGGGAGATTGCAAGGTGCATTCTAGCGGAGCAGGAAAATGCCAGCACCAGGACCCCTACATGCCTTACCATAGCCAGGGGAAACAGAGTCTAATTTGGAGAACCATCAGGTGCTGCAATGTAGCCCTGGGCAAACTGGCATCCTCCAATATGATAAGAAAGTAGGCCAGACCGCCACATGCTTCAGTGTAGCCCTGGTATGGAGCTCAAATTTAAAAGAAAGGAAAAAGCCCCCTCTCCTGAACGCCCAACCATCCAAAAAAAGATGAGCAAAACCCAACAAACCCAACAACAACAGCAAAAGAATCTGAGTTATTATAGTTATTATAGTAACAGGGAGTTACTATAGGGAGTTATTATAGTAACAGGGACGAACAAGCCACTGAACAATGCCAAAATACCTATGGGCAAAATCACACATAAAAAGGGGATGTGGTCTCAAGCCCAGGAAGAACTCATGGAAGAGCTAAAAAATGAGCCTAAAAATCATATGAGAGAGGTCAAAGACAAAATGGGAGAAGAAATGAAAGTAATGCCAGAGAATTTTGAAAAAAGCAGTCAATAGCTTGGAAAACTATTTAAAAAGTAGAATTGGCCAAATGGAAAAGGAGATGCCAAAAGTCACTGAAGAAAACAACTCCTTAAAGAGTTAAATTCACTGAATGGAAAACAAAGTGAGGAAAACAACACCATAAAATTTGGGTAAGTGGATGCCAATGACTCTATGAGATACCAAGAATCAATCAAACAAAAAAATAATGAAAATATTGAAGAATTTGTAAAATAGCTCATGGGAAAAACAATTGATTTGAAAAATAGATCCAGGACAGACAATATCAGAATCACTGGATTGCCTGAAAGCCATAATCGAAAGGAGTACCACTCATTCAGCATCTTTTAAGAAATTATGAAGGAAAATTGCTTTGATGCACTGGAACCAGAAAGAAAAATAGGCATTGAAATAATCCACTAATCACTTCAGGAAAGAGACTTTTCTCCCAACTCCCCAAGGAACATTATATTCATATTTCAAAACTATCCGGTTAAGGAAAAAAATGCAAATGGGCCCAAAAGAAACAACTCAGATATTGGGAAGTGACAATCAGGATTACATAGGGCATGGCAGCTGAAACATTAAAGGATCAAAGGTCATGGAATTTGATATTTTGAAAAGTAAAGGGTAGGGACTACAACCAAAAATCACTTACCTGACAGAATTAAGCATAATATATTAAGGGGGAAAAATAGTCATTCAATGAAATAGAAGGATTTTAAGCCTCAATAAGAAGAGTAAATCTAGACCAAAAATTTGACCTCCAATATCAGGACCCAAGAGAAGCACACACAGGTAAAAAGAGGAAAGGAAATATAAGGAACTCAACAGAGTTAAATTATTTACCTCCCTCCATATGAAGATGATACTTGTAATTCTTATGAATTGTTTCACTAATAGTATAGCTAGAAGGAATACACATAGACAAAGGGTATAGGTATAAGGTGAATTTGAGGGAATGATATTTAAAATAAACTGATGAGAAAGAGGAGTGCAATGAGTGAAGAAGGAAGGGAGACATAGAATCAGGTAAATTACTTCAAATAAAGAGGTGCAAAAGACCTATTACAGTGAAGAGGAAGATGGGAGAGTGAGCAACTAGAATTATTTGAACTTTAATATCATCGGTATTGGGTCCAAAAGGGAATCATATACACGATCAGTTGAATATAGAAATCTATCATACACAACAGGGAAGTAGAAGGGGAGGAGATCAAGTAAAGGGGCATCAAAAGGGAGGGCAGATTAGAGGAGGTGGTAGACAGAAGCAAAGCACAGGTGAGGAGAAACAGGGTGAAAGGAGAGAGAGGTCAGACAGACAGGAGGAAAATTAGGATGGAGGGAAATACACAGGGAGTAATCATAACTGTAATATGAATGAGATGAACTCTCCCCTAAAACAGAAGTAGACAGCAGAGTGGATCAGAAACCAGACTCCTATAATATGTTTACAAGAAGCGTACTTGAAGCAGAGCAATAGCGATCCTGATCTCAGACAAAACAAAAGTAAAAATAGACCTAATTAAAAGAGATAAGAAAGGAAATTACACCAAGTGGTATAGCATCCAAATTCTTCTTTTCCCTCTTAGAATATTTATTTAACAAAAGAGATCATCATATAATGTAGAAACAGCTTATGTATTTTTAAGGCAAGCCTTCCATGACATTCCTCAGAACCTTTTTCTTAACTCGAACCTCAATTCTTCTTAATTCTATGAGAATAAAAATTTACCATATTTTTCTTTAATTTTAATAGGATGTTTTAAACTTTTAAAACATATTATAATTATATATTAATTATTAATTATCACATTTAGTGATACAGGAGATAAAATTGGGAGAGAGCATCTAAGACAACTTTCTCTCTGATCTCATATATATATATTATATATATAATATAATATATATATAATATAATATATATACTCAAATCTTTCCATGTATGAAAAAAAGGATGACAATCTTATTCTGTTCACCAAGTCTTATTAAGACAAAGTATATAAAATAGGACGTGTTCATCTGAAATATGTTATATCTTTGTCATTTTATAAAATAGATATACTCTCCAAGCCACATTAAAATATTTAATTTTTTCATTATGGCACCTCGTGAAATGCCTTCATTTTTAAAATTTAATTTATGTATTTTTAGTTTTCAACATTCACTTTAATAAGATTTTGAGTTCTAAATATTTCCCCTCCATAACCTTCCCTCCCCCTGAAACAGTATGCAATCTCATATAGATTATACATGCACAATCATATTAAACATATGTTCGTATTAGTCATTTTGTGAAAACAAAGATCAGAACAAAAGAGAAAAAACATGAGAAAGAAAAACAAAAAGAGAAAATAGTATGCTTCAATCTGCATTCAGACTCCATAGTTCTTTCTTTGCATGTGGACAGCATTTTCTATCATAGCATCCGAATTCTTAAAGAAGTTAAGCGAGTTATAGGAAGAAATAGACAGAAAAACAATAGTAGTGGGGGATCTCAACTGTCCCCTCTCAAAATTCAATAAATCCAAGCAAAAAAATAAACAAGGAAGAAACTAAGGAACTAAACAGAATATTAGAAAAAATAGATATGACAGATCTTTAGCATTATTTAAACATAAAGGGTGACACCATAAGTCACCATACAAGAGCAAGGAATAGTCTACCTGTCAGGTCTACGTGGAGGGGAAGAATTTGTGACCAAACAAGAGATAAAGAGCATTTTTACAAAAGGTAAAATAGAAAATTTTGATTATATTAAATGAAAAATAAAAAATGAATGCAACCATGATTAAAAGGAAAGCAGAAAGTTGGGAAATGATCTTTACAGCAAGTATCTCCAATAAAGTCTTATTTCTCAAATATTTAGAGAACTGAGGCAAATTTACAAGAATACAAGCCATTCCCTAATTGATAAATGGTCAAAGGATATGAATAGGCAGTTTTTAGATGAAGAAAGCAAAGGTATCTATAGGCATATGAAGAAGTGCTTTAAATCACTTAATTAGAGAAATGCAAATGAAAACCACTCTGACATATTGCTTCACACCTATCAGATTAGCTATTATGACAGAAAAGAAAAATAATAAATGCTAGTGAAGATGTGGGAAAATTTTGACACTAATGCATTGCTTGTGGAGCTGTGAACTGGTCCAACAGTTCTGGTGAGCAATTTGGAACTATGCCCAAAGGGCAACCAAACTGTGCATACCCTTGATCCAACAATATCACAACTAGGTCTATATTCTACAGAGATCACCAAAAAGAGAAAAGGACCTACATGTGCAAAAATATTAATAGCAGCCCTTGTTGTGGTGGCAAAGAATTGGTGATTGAGAGGATGCCCCTCGTTGGTTGAACAAGCAATGTTATACAAATGTAATGGTATACTATTGTGCAATAAGAAATGATAAATAGACAGATTTCAGGAAAACTATGAAAGGCATGTACAAACTGATGCAAAGTAAAATGAGTAGATTCAGAAAAATATCGTACTCCATATCAGCAGCATTATGTGATGATCAACTCAGCTCTTCTCAGCTGCAAAATGATTTATGAGAAGTACAAAGGATCCATGAAGGAAAATGCTATCCATATCCAGATAAAGAACTGATGGACTCTGAATGCAGATCAAAGTATGTTTTTTTTCACTTACTTTATTCTTTCTCATGTTTTTTTTCCTTCCTTTTGATCTGTTTCTTCTTTCACAACTGTGACTAATCTGGAAATATTTTTATATGATAGCACCTGTATAAACTATATCAAATTGCCTACCATTTTCAGAAGAGGTGGGGAGAAGGAGAGAAGAATAAAAGCTTGTAACTCAAAATCTTGTAAAAATGAATGCTAAAAATTTTCTTGACATGTAACTGGGGAAAAATAAGATACTATTAGGAAAAATAAAATAACAATCCTTAAAATAAAGGAACCAATCTATCACAGTGAGAGGCTACAGAGGAAGAGGTTGAGTGAGCTAAGCTGAAGAAGTTCCTACAGTGTAGTAGAGAAAGCCCTGGAGAGTGAGGAGGAGTACATTTTGGAATGGAAAATAAAGAGGTTGGAGGTAAAAATAGGAAGATTCTCTGTCTTCCAGTTCTAGAGAAAAGAAAGAAGAGAATGGAGGATTGTGCTGAGGTGATTTGGAGTGTGGAATTGTAAAGAAGGAGCTCCTATAGGATGACTTTCATTTATTCATCAGTGTTGGAATACACAGCAAGATACTATCCTGAGAGAGAATTGGCATGTGGTAGATGGTTTGTTAAGAGCAGAAGAGTTAGTGTAGGATCATCCAATAATTAGAGGTCAATACCATGTGATAAAATGTAAAATTGGATTCTCTAATCCCCTTCATCTATTCATTCTGTTCTTTTTTAAAGATGAATCTTTTCATCATCACTTTGCAGTTATTAATCCCATTCTGCCAAGTCTCAGACAAATGTGTATTCTTCTATTAAGCTTGTTAGTTCATCTGTATCTTAAGATGTAGTACAGAAATCCCAATCCCATTCTCCAATTCTATCTTAACTGACCAGTTATTCCTATATCTTTTTTTCTCTTCTTAATCAGCAGCAGTGATGAAAATACTATAGGTGCTCCTGCTTCCTGCCCAGTAGTTTCTCATTTCCCTAGATGATATCTAAGTGTCTTCTGCTGGTATCGTGTCTCTACATAGGAATCAACAGAACTGACTCTTATTTGTTGGGTTTGACCATTTGGAGGAGGTTGTCCAACATGTCTTAAACACACACCCTGAAAAGATTGTGTTATCTGTATTACTCATGCTATAGACTTTTGTTTTTATGTTTGGGGCATATATTTTTGCTTTCCTATTGAGGAAATTCCCTCTGAAATGCAAATCATTTGTAACACTTTGATAGTTGCCTGCCACATTTAGAGGTTCTGTTACTTGTCCTTGGATGCATGTCAGAGGCACACACAGTATATTTAGATTTCAGAAATTAAAAATCTCTTTTTAAGAAAGCCATTTTGTTCATTATCCACTCCAATTTCAAATTAGAATCATCATTCTCTAACGTCAGAACTTCAAATTTGTTCTCCTTTAGTTAAAATTGCATTTGTACGGACAATTAGACATATATACAGCTTAGTTAGCATTGGAAATGAACTCAGAGATTAAATGAAACCAGTCAACCCTGATTTACCTACATTTTTAAAGCTATGAATAAGATTGAAAATGAAGCAGGGGAAGCATTGTCTGTTTTGCTTCATCTTTTTCAATATAAAAATGCAAAAGTCATTAGATGTCTAGTTCAAGAAGATTATATTAAATATAGGTACATAAGTTAACATAAGGTATTTGACAGGATTTGGTAACAGGAAGGAAAGTAGAGAACAAACATTTATTAAACACTTCCCACATGTCAGGAACTATGTTAAGTATTTGACAAATATTATCTCGTTTGATTGTCATAACAAACCTATGTGGTAGATGCTATTTTCCCCATGTTACAGTTGAGGAGACAGAGGCAGGTAGAAATCAAGTGAATGACCAAGATAACAGACCCAGGAAGTGCCTGAGGCTGAATTTGAACTCAGATCTTACTGACCCCAGGCCCAGTACACTATCCACAGCACCACCTTGCTGCCTCATTGATGAGAAGAATTTCAGGGAAGGAAAGCAGTTGGAGAGGAAGTAAAACAGAAATAGAATAAATGGATTTGTTTTTAACTCATGATGGTTTTCTATGGAAAAAGAGATTTTATTTTATTTTTATAGTCAGCTACAAAATTCACCTATGCTTTGACTACTGAATCATAAATATGTTATTGAATTTCTCTAGCATCTTTCTTCCAGAAACCATACATTACACACTATGTGAAAGCCTTCTCTCTTTGCTATTTTGTAGCCTTAATGAATTTCAATCTTGTAGTACATGGAATTAGATCAAAGAAATAACCCCTATAAGCTTCTGATGCCTCTGTTTGTTTGTTTAAAACAGATGAAAAGTCAAAATGTAAGTTGCCATAATCTATTTAGCCATTTGTGTTTGTTTTTTTAAATAGGTATATGTAGGAAAAATTTCAAAATAATCTTCTATTTGATGAAAATCAATGCCTTCTGTGCTCAACAATGAAGCATCTTCATTTTCATGAGAAAAAGACCCTCTTTTGCTATATATTAAAGATAACCAAACTGAAACAGACATGATATCCAGGTGCCTGCCTTCCCTCCCCCACTCCTCACACACTTTCCTTCTCCATTTGAGAGGCGAGAAGACATTAATTTATTTATAATTTATATAATAATTTAATTTATTCCAAGTCCCAACAGAAAGCTATTAGCGGAGAATGAGCATGGGCCTAAGTTTCTGACTTCTCTACCATTGCTTTTTCCACTACAGCACCCAGACTGAAACTATATTCCAGAAGAATAAATGTAGTTCCTTGAAGGCAGGCTCTGTTCAGTTTTCTGTCTTTATGTCCCCAATGCCTAGAAAGAATTGTCTACATTCTCAATGGACATTCACTTGTGTTTGGTTGAAGGACAAAAACAATGAAATGAGGAAGAGGGTCTCTCAGATGGACAGGCAGCAAACGTCATGAAGCATTATGAGTGCCTACTATATACTGAACATTATGGTGAGAAAAATATGAGAAATGAAACAATCCCTATTTTCAGGGAATATGATGTATACACATATATGTATATTGAGAACAAATACAAAATAGCTAGGGAGGAAGGACATTAACACAAAGGAAAGGATAGAGAAGGGTTTGGGCCAGGATTGACTATATTCAGAACTATATAACAGAAACATCCAGAAATGACAGGACTCTTATCTTAAACTAAACCTAGATGGCCTCTCTCTAGACTCTTTGTACCCATGGAGCTACCTACCTATACTTTGTACTCTGATTCTCCCAGCAATGCTGTGAGATTTAACTCACTCAACAACCACCCCAAGAATATGATGGATTTCTGAGCTTGTAGCTCTGAAGATGGTGTCTCTAGGCCCTGAGGGGGTTTCAGGGAGCCAAGCTTTTCACCAAAACTATTATTTAGAGATTTCAGATTATCTGAATTCAACCATAACAATAGTAATACCTTACATTTGTCTATGTATTTATGGTTTCTAAAACCCTTTGCTCATGATTCCTCTCTAAGGTAATTAGTACAAATATTACCTATTTTACAGATGGAAACTTTTTGGAAGGACTGGATCTTGTCCACATGTGACATAAACAGTTATTTAGGGCCTATTTTCCTGGCCCACAGGCCCCCACCCCTGCTGCCCTCATGTGCAGCGAATCCTCCTACTTCTTAATCAGCAGAAATCGAACCCTGTATGTGTTGGCTTTGCCTTGGCTGCAGAACTCTGGGATTGAATTGAGATGTCGAAAGTAGACAAAAAACTGTATTCTAGGCAGTCAGTCAGCAAACACTTAAGTGCTAAGTATGTGCCAGTGATTGTCCTAAGCACTGAGAATACAAAAAAGCAAAAACCACTGTCCTTGCCCCCAAAAAGGTGACATTCTAAGAGAGAGAAAGAGACAAAGAGAGAGACAGAGAGGGACAGAGAGAGGAAGAGAGAGAGAGAGACAGAGAGAGACAAAGAGAGAGCAGGAAGGACCTTTTACAGAAGATAGGATTTGAACTGAATCAGGAAAAGTAAGAAATGGAGATGACGAGAAAATGTATGGCAGTCATGATAAGACCATTGTGAAACTGGAAATGGAGTATTGAGAATGAGATATTGCCCATTTTTAATAACATTAATTCCCCCATAAACCAGAAAATAACTTCTAAATGTTTCTGTCTCATAGATCTAACCTAATATACTATTTACTATTTACCTACTATTATAACTGGATTCTGGCACAAATACACTCGGTGCATGTGCTGGGACCCTTTTACATGATATAAGACAAATGGTCCACTCATATTAATGAACAAAACTGATATATGTGACACATGGCAAGACTGAACTATGAATAACCTGAAATTGATTGTCCCCATGGTAACTGCACAACAATTTGTTTGCATCTATTAAAGATATGGAAGAAGAGAAAAATCCTTCTAAACAATCTCTTTCCTGGTTCTAAATGCTTAATAACTTCAAATCCAGGGAAATGGAATTTCCTTTCTGTATTTTATGTAGTTTGAATGGCCATTTGTTGAAGAGATTACCTTTGAATTCTAACAGGCATTGAAATACAATTTGAATAGCTTGGTCTGAGGTCTCCCCTGGCACTACCTACGTTCAAAGTCTTTCATTGAACATTGATAATATAAATAAGATTTCCAAAGGTCAGTAAAAACTATTTAAGGAAATTGTTTCAAGTATTTCTTAAGTAACTTTAGTCAAGTATAAATAATTGATATGCAAATTACCTATATTATTTTCTTTTATTTTCAAAGTAGAGCTAACAGGACTTCTTTTTGGCATCTTTTTAATGATACAAAAATAATTTATTTAATTTGAACTGGCTTCTGCTAAAATTAAGTATAAATCATTGAGGCTATATTACAGAGATTTTTCTCACATTGATAAATGGATGTGTTCCAGAAAACCTGTGTGTAAATCATATTGTGAAAATTTGAAAATAAATTAACCTGTTTCCAAACTGCTTTTTCTTCATTTCTGATTGAACTTCAGTTGGCATTGGTTTCAGCTAATAATTTCTCAGACTTTCAAATGATTTCACGTAATCAGTCAAATAGTCAAGTATTTATTAAATATTTATTTGCCAATCACTATGCTAAATCCTGGGAATACTAAGAAAATCAAAAAGTCAGTTCCATTTTCAGAGACCTTATGTTAGCAGATGTAATGTTATATATGAAGAGTAGGAAGTAGGTTTGAGTAGCTTGATCTTAAAGTGTGTAATAGGCAGTGAAATGCAAGAAGATTGGGAAGGTTTGAAGGTACCAGCTTGTATAGAGCTTTAAATACCAAACAGAGCATATTATATCTCAATGTGAGCTAAAGTCCTAGCTTATAATGAGTTGAATAATAGGGTGTCATACATAGCATGTAAATATTTTTACTAGGAGACTAAAACTTTCTATGCTATGGAGGCAAGTTAGTTCTGAGAGTCATTCTAATAACTTGTAGTGAAACTAATACACTAGGAGAATATTAACTCCTTGAGCACAGGGCTCTCTCTATCTCTCTGTCTTTCTCTGTCTCTTTTTGTCTCTCTCTCTCTCTCTCTCTCTCTCCAACCCCTGACTTATTAGAAAAGCCAGGGAGAGATAAAATGACCTGCCTAGGATCATAAAGTTAGTAAATATCACAGGCTAAATTTGAACTCAGGTCTTATTGGATTCAAGTCCAACACCCTTTCCACATAGTAAATGCTTAGATGATTCACTTAATTGAAAATAAGCCAGACAGATCAAACATGGTTGTCTGATTGGGATCCATGTATTTAATTTATTACATTATTTATATTTATTTATCTCTATTCATGTTGTTTCCTGTCCTAAGAAAATATTAGCTTCTTGAGGGGAGAGGTTATTTCATTTTTGTCTTTGTAGCCCCAGTGTCATGGTGCTTGACACATAAAAGAGGCTTGTTGAATGAATGAATAAATTAATACATAAATTAGTGAGTCCTCTGGGTTTTTCATGGTTCACCTTACTTTATAGATTATAATCATTGGTTTGACTGAAAATGATGCTGGGATGGTTTTCAGAACTGTAGGACCTCCAAAAGGAAACCTAGTCTTTGTGATGTTTTTATCAGAATCACTTTATGGAAGTAGAAAGGCAAGTTAATAAATAGGGTCCAAAATTCTCTTAATAAATTTATGAATGGAATCCCCCTCCTCTTTTTTTCTTGTAGAAGGAAGACAATAGTTTCAACGCACTCAATGGGCACAAAATTCTTGAGGAAAGAACGGTAAAAGGGCATGGAGTTCACTAAATGAACAACATAACAAAGTTAACAACAGTAATAAAACATGAAAAAACTAAATGTGCTTAATGCATTACGGCTAACTGGCTCCCAAATTTTGTTCTTTCAATAAATAAATAGGTTCCCTGTTTATTTTAATATGCATGAATTGCAATAATATTTTGAAAATAGTTTGGGAAACAAAAAAAATTGGTGAAACAACTTGTTTCTTTTAAAGATTAATCTTTATAGCAATTGCTGGAGCTCTCCATAAATAAATTTTAAAAAAATATGTACCAGAGTATGCTTGAGGGCAAACACTCGGTGTATGCCTGGTTTATTTCATTCTCCTAATAGATGCTTAATACAGTCACAGATGTATCTCATCCAGGATAATGTAAACCAGTCAAAATACAAACATTCCTAAATATTTCATGGTTTGAGACTAAGGGGCTCATTTCTGCATTCTCCCTCTTGAAAAATCATTAATTTGCCTTCCATATTTAGTGTTCTGGATCTAAATTCTTGTTAATTATTAATAATTTATTTTATTTCCAATAACTGCCTAACATTCAGCCTGTGTTTAACTGGACTGAAAAGAAAACGTCTTGGTTTTGTCAAACAGTGAAATAAACAGGGTTCCTTCCACAGTTTACAAGTCTTCAGAAACATGGCATTTCTTTATATGGTTTTCCTGGCAAACATGAGGGGTAGAGGAATTGTGATATTATGAGAGATGATACTTTAGTATTTACACATCATTTTCCATCTCTGTCTTCCATGAAGATTGAAAACATTTAACTATTTTAACTTCTCAGCAGCTGTCAAACTGGAAACTTTAATTATCAAGTCCTAATTTTACTCTCTACCTTAGCAGCATGCTTTGCATGGGAAAATAATTTTTAAAAAGTATAAAACACTGTCAAGTATCTGATATAATCACTAGTGTAATTAGATGTGGCTAGGTAGTGCTGTGGATGGAGTGTTGGGCATAGAGTCAGGAAGACTTGCCTTACTGAGTTAAAATCTGGCCTCAGCCTCTTACTAGCTGTGCCACCCTGGGAGAGTCATTTAACACCCTTTCCTCAGATTCCTCATATGTAAAATGATCTGAAGAAGAAAGTGGGAAACCACTCTAATATCTTTGCCAAGAAAACTCCAAATAGGTTCACAGAGTCAGACATGACAGAACAACATTAAAATGTGTTCAAATTATATTGATCTGAATATGATGTATACCTTTTATTTTTCCCTCAAATTTGAGTGTTTTCTAAAATCTAAGAGTAATCTATAATTGAAGCCTTACTAAGAGAACAAGTAGCATTATAAACATTCAAAGAACAGTAAATAAAATATCTTTACTTGAACTAAAAAATTTGCAAAATTTCTATTATCTTCGGTCATTTTTTTAAATTTGTTTTTCTGCCTATGTTTACCTCAAAGGGAGTTTCTTTTAGGGAATGTATCATGTATTTGGAAGCAGTCTATATTTGAATCAACAGATAAAATGTTGAAATTAATCTGCATTAAAATAATGGTATTTCTTATAAATTTAGGCCTGGTGGTCTGGAGATCACTATAACAGTTTCCCTTTAAGGGAGGCTGTAGTCTATAGAATCTATGCATGGAAACCATTGTTAAAAGATTATGTCTGTGGGGAAGGGTGGCAAGGAGATGGAGCCAAGATGGTAGAGTAGAAGGGTTGACCTTCTATAGCTCTCCCCCTCTCATAGCCCATAAAATATCTATAAAAAATGGCTCTAAACAGATTCTAGAACAGTATAAGCCACAAAATGACAGATTGAAAGAGATTTCTAGCCCAAGATAACCTGAAAGGCCAACAGGAAAACTCTATTGTACTGGACACAGAGCTGAGTGCAGCCCAGCCTTCGTTGCCTGGCACAACACAGACAGGACTAGATCAGGCTTCAGGACACAATCATGGGTAGCAGCTGGTTCCTAGACTTCTCAACCCACAAACACCAAAGACAGCTTCAAAAATCAGTAAGAAAACTTTCACCTGGGTGAGAGGGGGGCATGGATCTAGCCCCAGCCCTAAGCAGCAGCAGTCACTGTGTCCACTTTTGGAGCCCTTGTTTTAAAGACACTGGGAGAATTGAGCAGATGATCTGGATCTCAGCCCTGAGTGGAGGTCCTGGAGTGAGGAGGAGAAGTGGTGAAACTGGTGGTGGCTGTGGGAGGGGAATCCTACTCACAGATCCTGGGCAGAAAAGAGTGCTTGCCATTGCTCATAGACCAGAGCACAGTCCAGGAGAGGAGTAAACCCCTCTCCCTTGATTGTGTCTCCTTGGAGTAACTGATAACTTACAGGTCCCTACAGTATACCCTCCATGTGACAAAAGACTCAAAAGTCAAGTAACTGGCTGGGAAAATGTCCAAAAAAGGGGAAAAAAGCAATGCTATAGAAGGTTATTTTCTTGGTGAAAATGTTATTTTCTTTGATCCTTTGGGATGAGGAAGAACAAGCATATGATCAGATGAAAACATCAAAGTCAAAGCTTCTATAGATAAAATGTCCAAAAAAATTATGCAATGATCTCAGGCCATGGAAGAGATCAAGAAGGATTTTGAAAATCAAGTAAGAAAGGTGAAGGAAAAACTGGGAAGAGAAATGAGAGTGATGAAAGAAAATCAAGAAAAGCAAGTCAATAGCTTGTTAAAGGAGTTCCCCCCCCCAAAAAAAATACTGAAAAAAAATAGTATTTTTAAAATAGACTAGCCCAAATGGCAAAAGTGGTCCACAAAGTCAGTGAGGAGAAGAATGCTTTAAAAAACAGAATTAGCCAAATGGAAAAGGAGGTTCAAAAGCTCATTGAAGAAAACAGTTCTTTAAAAATTAGAATGGAGCAGATAGAAGTTAATGACTTTATGAGAAACCAAGAAATTATAAAAAATACCAAAAAAAATGAAAAAAATAGAAGACAATGTGAAATATCTCATTGGAAAAAACAACTGACCTGGAAAACAGATCCAAGAGAGATAGTTTAAAAATTATTGGTCTACCTGAAAACCATGATCAAAAAAAAAAGAGCCTAGACATTATCTTCCAAGAAATTATCAAGGAAAACTGCCCTGATATTTTAGAACCAGAGGGCAAAGTAGAGATGGAAAGAATTCACCAATCACTTCCTGAAAGTGATCCTGAAAACAAAACTCCTAGGAGTATTGTAGTCAAATTCCAGAGTTCCCAGGTCAAGGAGAAAACATTACAAGCAGCCAGAAAGAAACAATTCAAGTATTATGGAAATACAATCAGATAACACAGGATTTAGTAGCTTCTATACTAAGGGCTCAAAGGGCTTGAAATATGATATTCCAGAGGTCAAAGGAGATAGGATTAAAACCAAAAATCACCTACCCAGCAAAACTGAATATAATACTCAAGGGGAAAAAATTGAATTTCAATGAAATAGAGGACTTTCAAGTATTCTTGTTGAAAAGACTAGAGCTGAATAGAAAATTTAAATTTCAAATACAAGAATCAAGAGAAACAGGGAAAAGTAAACAGGAAAGAGAAGCTTTAAGGAACTCATTGAAGTTGAACTGTTCACATTCCTACATGGAAAGATGTTATTTGAAACTCATGAGACCTTTTTAAGTATTCAGGTAGTTAGAGGGAATATATATGTAGATGTGTACAGGTATGTATGCATGTATATATTACATATGTGTAGGTAAGCATATGTATGTGGGTGGATGTGTGTATGTGTGTGTATATATATATACACACACATACACACATATATACATATATATGTATACATATACACACACACACACACACACACACACACACACCCTAGACAGAGGGCCCAGGGTGAGCTGAATATGAAAGGAGAATACCTAAAAAAATAAAATTTACTATTGAATGGAATGTACTAGGAGTAAGAGAA
>CM053770.1:126445447-126458071 GCA_028658325.1 Potorous gilbertii | reverse complement strand
TTGTTACCCATGTATGACCTACATTGAATTGTCTGTTTTCTCAATGAGGGTAGGTGGGGAGGAAGGGAGAAAATATGGAACTCAAAGCTTTAAGAATGAATGTTAAAAATTGTTTTAGCATGCAACTGGAAACTAAGCTATACAGGCAATGAAGTTTAGAAATCTATTTTGCCCTACAGGAAAATAGAGGGGAAGGGGCATGCAAGAAGGGTGGGTAATAGAAGGGAGGACAGACTGGAGAAAGGGGTGGATGGAGTGCATGCTGTCCTGGGGTGGGAGTGGGGAGAGATGGTGAGAAAATTTTGAATTCAAATTCTTGTGGAAGAAAATGTCAATAATGGAAAAATAAATTATATATTGAAAAAAAAAGCTAGGCCTGATGGTTTTGAGATCACTTCCCCTTAAGGGAAGCTATAAGCTTATAGGATTTCATCCATGGAAAAATACTGACAACAATATCTTTGAAGGTTGCTATGGTTGTATCCTCCAAATAATATTATTTTTTAACACAAGCTTCTTTTTCTCCTCTGGTAACAACCCCCCAAAATGCTATTTTCCTCTTCAGGAAGGCCATGTAAAATCATAGTAAAGAATACTCTCAAAAGAGTACTTTGGAGAACCATCTCTCTCTCAGTAGAAGCACACCCTCCTGCTAGAATATATCTTCACTTTACCCTTTCCTTTGGAGACTGAGTGATACACTGCAGAACAATTAGGATGAGAATGTAAATACTATTTATTTTTTAAGTAGTACTGACTATTTGATAAGAAGTGTTTGGAATGCTGGGAAGCAACTTGGGTTAAAAAATTTTAGACTATTATCGTATGCCACAAACTAAAATAAATTCCTAATGGATATTCAGCTTATTATATATGACATGTCACATAATTAAATGATGGAAGAAAATGGATGGAGGCTTCTTTAATGACCATGTCTTAGAGGAAAATTCTTAACTAAACAATGAATAAAGGAGATCACAAAAAAATAGACTTTGGTTACACAAAATTGAACTGTTTTTACAAACAAAATTAATGCAGTTAGGTTAGGAAGAAAATTTGTTGACTGAGAAAGATTTTTCCATGTGTAACAGTGACTACTCTGACTCACACTGCCTTAAGGCTAATTGTGCCACATTTCAACCTTTCTCCCAGGGTTCTTTGGTAACCTTAGGGAGTAGGAGTTAGGGTCTCTCATCTCTGCAATTATCTCAAGCCTCTAACAGTTTAGAGGCTCAAGGCCCAAACCTTGGAAATCCAAGCATCCCAGTTCCTTTTAATCACTCAACAATAGTATACAAAGGAATATTTATATGAAAGTTAAAGTCAGAATAAACATTTTCTCCAACACCTCAGGGCCCTACTCTCCCTATCCATTACACCATTTTAGACTCTGGGGAGGGGCAGGGGATTAATTTCACAGTTTTTACTTCAATGTTGAGAAAGCACTAATTCCACCAAGTTCCAAGTTGTATCTGTCCTTTGTTCCTGAAAAGGATCATGATCTCAGGGAAATCATGACATGACTTGCCGTTGACTTTGATTTGAGTGAGGGAGGGTTGTGCAAGGTCTCCAGCCTCACTTTCTCCTCCAGAGCCACTAGGTCCAGTGGGACCACCATCAGGACCACTGGAGATGACCCTTTTAAGCTAAGGTCTTTTCAGGTACACTCTGAGTGAGGTAACAACTACTCAGTGAATAGGTCTTGGCCTTTTACTATTGGGCTTGTTGCAGCATGTAAGTTGTGGCACTTTGAAGGTCCCCCTGGCTTGAGTTCCTAGGACAGAATTCAATTCTTAGCTAGATCTAAAAATGACAAATGAAACATGAATGCCCATTTCTCAAAACTATAAAGCCTAAGGAAGAAGAAACTGGCTTTCCAGGGGCTTTCCTGGGCTTCCTTCCTGGTCCCTGCTATTGGTGAACGAGATATTCAAGTCAAGATACTTCTGGGAAGAGAGAGAAAAGATTGTACTTCAGTCTTGTAGATTTAAAGATGCAGCCAGTTCTGGCTATGAAGACAATGGAAACAGTGTGTTCCTACCTACATGGCAGGGCAACACAGAATGCCTATCCTCAGAAGCAATCCCCATGGTCTGGGCATACACCAAAGACCCTTCACATATGAAATATCTATAATAAAGTTTTGATATACAAGAAATATAGGCCATTTTTAGAAATATGTAAAAATCAAGACCTGTTCCTTAATAGGTGATTACAGGATAGGAACAAGCGTTCTCAAAAGAATTACACACTATTAATAACCAACCCCTAGAATGAAAATCTAATTCACTAATAAGAGAAAATACATATTAATACAGCAGTAAAGTTTTGTCAAATTGGTAAGAATAACAAAAATGAAAATAGGAAATGTCTCAGGCACTTCAGGAATACAGTCACATACCAGTCCAACTATTATGCAAACCAATTTGGAACCATGCTAAAAAAAAATTTCCAAGTGACTTTTGACCTAAAAGACTCATTAACAGTCATATACTCCAAGAAGAACAAAGACAGAAAGAAATATATAACATTAAAAACGTACATAGCAGTACTTTTTATAATTAAAAAAAAACTGTAAAGAAGTCTTTGACTATTGACTGAGGAAGGGTTAAACAGATTATGGATCAGAAATGTTATTTCTGAGCTCCCCAAAATAATGAATATAAAGAACTTAGAGAAATGTGGAAAAATCATGAACTGATATGAAGTCCTGTAAGCAAAGTCAGGAAAACAAAATGAAAAATGGCTAGAACTGTATGAAAAGAATAAAACAAAACAATGCTATTTAATTCATATGAGACATTTTACCTCATTCCTTTTTATTGGAGAAGTAGGAACTATGAGTATGGAACTGTTGCATATTTTTTTCAGGTACAACTGACACTTAGCAAGGGAGGGTTGTATTCAAAAAAGAATGGGACAAAAAACGACTAAAAACTAACAAAAAATGAAAAACTTAAATAGTTTATTGCTTATTAGACTGCTTCACTTTAGAAGGAATTACCCCCCAAAACTGCACAAGCATCCATTAAACAAGAAAAAAGAAGCATCCATTTATACGGGCAAGTTGCAAACTGATTTGTTTGAAAAGTTTGCTAGATGTTTAGAATTCTGAAATTCAGATGTTTTCTCAAAGCAATAAATTTAAGTGAAGGTTAAGTTTTTAGGTTAGCCTATCTAAATAATTCATAATATAGTTGAACTATTATAGAGATAGAAATACCCTGAATTCTAGAGCCTGGGAACTGGAGTCCATGCTGTAGGAGAGTAGAGGAGAAGGAGGAGGGAGAAAGTCTCCATCTAGGACATGAGGCTCACCATAAATCATTTTTTGAAATAGGCAAATATATCTTTCTTTGTTCTTCACATATGAGACTCTATCTCTTGACTCTATGCCTTTTTCACTTTCTATCTCTCATACCTAGATCCATGTTCATCTCCACCTCTTGGCTTCCTTGGTAGACTGCTCAAATCCTATTTCTGCAAGAGGCATTTCTCCCTGACCGCTTCCCATCACACATAATAAGCATGTTGTCTTCCTTATTAGAATATTAACTCCTTGAGGGCAGGGACCATGATTTTACCTTTCTTTGTATCCCTAGTAATTAGTCTCGTTCTTGGCACATGGTAGGCAATCAATGCATTCTTGCGGAGAGATTACTAATTTCCCTTTCTATACTCCTCTATTGTCCCTATTTGCCTCTAGAGTCCTCCCTCCAATTTACCTTCTAATGTCTTCAACTACTCATTGTGGCCCCCCACCTAGGTGCATATTTAATGTGTTTTTGAATAATGGGAAGATCTTTCCCATCTATTAATAGGCAATAGGCACATGTGACCTGCTTGAAGCACGTGGAAGCCTGAGTCACATGAATCTGTGGCAGGAGGAGGTTGCTAAATGGGTGCAACAAGAAGGGGTGGAGCAGAAAGGGTGGAGCAGAACTGAGTAAAACAGAGAGGGTAGTCATATCTGGGAGAGACAGAGGAAGCAGGTAGTTGGCTGGGGTTGAGAGAAGGGCTTGAGGGTGTTCATTTATGGGAAGATCTGATGATGTGCATAGACATTTTGGTTACTATGATGGATTTCTTTGTCACTATGATAGATTTGGCTTCCTGGTATTGGGATTTGGCTTTCTTGTATTTGAAAAAATGTTTTGTTTCTGTTTTCCATGCATAGAGTCAGTTATATTCTGCAATTTAGAACTGTGCTGGTATATTCATATCTGCCATAGGTGCTGTGAATATTGCATTGGTGCTACATTTGGCCAACTTTAGGATCCAAAATTATACTCTCTCAATCAACATTCAGCAAAAACTGTCACTCCATTCTTTGTCTTTAATTGGAACCAACACTCTATGGAAAGAGGAAGGGGAGAGGGCAATATTGGGAAATGCAGATGATATTAAAGCAAATTATATCAATACAATTTTTAAAAGAATTTTCTTCAACCCTAGTCACTCTCTAATCATTTGACATTCTAACAAGAAAAGAAAGTGAAAAACAAAATTCAGATAGTAATGGGGGAAAATATTTTTCCCGTAGAGAGGCCTAATCTGGAAAACTGGTCTAAAATAGCTGTCCTAAAATGTTTCCTCCCCCAACTCTTTATGTACCCACCAAAAAAACCCCTCAAAAAACCCGAAATTATAGCATTTTCCTTAGTCTCTGAAGTTTCCAAAAGTTTCAAGTATCTCTAATTCTGTCACACTGCCCCTTTTCCCCGCCCCAGCTGCTTTTCTTGAAGCTGGAGATGAAACTCCTGATAATGAAACTGGGGCTGCAGGAGGAGAAGGGGCATTTAGCCACTATTTATGTTTATGACCTTGGATTAGTCATGTCCTTTCTGAAGGGCTTCAGTTTACACATCTGAGAAATGAAGTAACACTAGTTGGTCTCTAAGTTTCCTCTCAGCAAAAATCTATAACTATATGACCATCTCTAAAGCATACTCACTCACAACCCTCCCAAATAAAAGGCTGCACTTCAAATTAAATTGTACCCTATGTTCTGGATGTGGAATTTTATAATGAATTGTTTTGTAACCACCTGGTTTTTATATAGGAAGTAGATATTTTGCCCAGACCTGTGATTTCATCCAATGAAGGGTATAAAAGATTCCTCCAAAGGCATACACTGATTACCGGAGAATTTTAGGGACTTAGGGAGTTGCTTGGACAAGTAAGCTGATTTGGTTAAGGTCACTCAGCTGTTGTACATAAGATTCAAACTTGAATTGAGTGAATTTAAATTCCAAGGCTAGTTCTCAACTCTATGACTGTTACACTAACAAATCTCTCAGTGGAAGGAGATGATTCAGGTAAATATTTGCTGTTTCACATGCCCACTCTAATACAATCAAGATCTTAAATGTGTCAATGCTAAAAGATGATGTAATGTTATTCAAAGAATATTGTTAGGTGAAGTTAATATTTTCTTAATGATTTGCTATGGTTTAAATTGCATGAGAACTGTTTGGTTAGTAGAAGTATTTTTTTTCAAAAAATTCCATTCCGTTAATTATATTAGGAAAATTCTTCCATAAAAGTTCATGAGATGAGGTTTATTTCTTTTTAACTATGCACTATAAACTCTCCATTATATATCATAATTTTTTCCAGGTACATACCCATTAACAGTTGGACCTTAATATAGAAAACTGCAATATTGTTTCTAGGCACTTGATTCTAAACTCTCCCATGGAGTATTTTGAGTTTTGAAAATGAAATACATAAAAATACCAAAAACCTATTTTTGTAATCTTAGAACTCTATTTCAGTATTTGATTTTTATTATAATACAGTCAAAATTGACATCTAACAGTTGTGATTCTTTTTAAGACTATAAGATTTGCACTTAGTTAAGATAGCAAAAGTAAGTACAAAACATACTGTAAACCACTTAAAATGCAGGAATTATGTTACATGATTACTTATGATAACTTCCAGATCCTAGACCCTACCCCCACAAACATTTACCTCAAATTGTTCTATAAATATTTATTCTTACAAAAGATATCATATGTGAGGTATTTTATTTTTTGACTTTTGTTTTTTTGTCTGTGATACGTTACTAAATGGAATCAGAGAAACTTTTAAAATATTTTCTTTCTCTCAATTAAAATATAACTTGGGACCATGCTAAAAAATAGTATCTAAATGACTTTTGACCTGGAGGACCCATTATCAGGCATAAACTCCAAGGAGAACGAAGATAAAAATGTACAATACCAAAACATACACATTATACATGTGCTTTAGTAATTTTCTGGAAGGGGGAAAACCATCTTTCCCTATGAAAAAACTGAACAATTGAATTGTAGAGTATCATTTAAACATAAATGTGACCTTGTAGTGATAACTCAAATGTTATTTAAGCATTAGAAATCTAGAATATAATGACTGTACTTCAATTTCACTCATACTTTGTAAAATCAAAATGCTTTATTAATGTGTTTTTGATGAGTCAAATGGCATCAATGGATGTTGGATAGTTTATTTTTGATGATGGATAGGACACTTGAAAAATGTTAAATTCTCTTTACAATTGGGTCCCTAATAATTTATTAAATATTAAACCTGTATGCCTTATGGGATCCTTTTAAGGGTTCCAGGAAAGACTTATGACTCAAGTCCTTACAGCCTGTATTACTTAGCAAACAGACAGAAGTCCTAACTCTGAGACACATAATGTAACCTTGGCAGATCCCTCAATGTTTGTACCACAGCTTACCCATCTTGAAGAGAATTCTGACTACTTATCAGGAATGTTTTAAAATTGCGTTAAGCATTGTGCTTCGAGTTTCTCAGAACAAAGATATCACATAAATTCAAATTCTGATAAAGTATATGTTCTGAGCAAACTGTCTCTATCAAATTCCCTAAATTGAATGCACACTGATCTGAAAAAGTCTCAGGCAGGATGCCATTTAGCAGCATAAGTTATGTGAATAAGAGCCCCAAGGAAATGAAAAAGCAGTACAGTACAAGGGAGAAGAATATCAAACTCCAACAATGAATCTAGATATGCTTGCTTGACCACAGTCTCAGAAAAGAGAAATGAATTCACTGATAGATAGTTTTTGAAAGTATTAATTAATGACCTTTAAATGTTATAAAAGTTCCCTGGAAAATTTTAAATTCATGAAGCAAAAAATGTAAGGGCTCTTATTTAAAATTGTATTAACTGCAAGATTACACAAAAATAAGAGCAAACAGCATTGTACTTTTGAAATCTCATCACTGATATGTATTTCACCTTCAATAATATATTTTCTTTTGTGAGTACAGTGTGACCTAAAACAACTTACAACATAGACGTTTTATTATATTTTGTGAATATTACACATTCATTGAAGATAACTGACAATATCTAGATGACTGCTTATTTAAAATCTCCCACGACTTTCGACTTTTACAGATTTCCCAACTTATATGAAGCATCAGTTCTATTTCATAATCTACTAAATATAAGTTATACTTCATATTATTTTACTAAATAGTCATTTTGGTCTGAAATATTTATTTCCATCAATCTTGATTAGAGGTATACATTGTCCCAAATGCAAACACACATGTAATCTTTATAGAAAAACACTAACAGTCCCACTCTTGGATATTTAAACTATCTTCAGGGTCCAGGTGTAGGTACATACACAGCATTTAAAAATACAGTATGTTGATAATGATGTCATAAGGTCTAATATTGACATAAATACACTACATTGGCTAGGAGCCCTGAACAAGCCCGAGCTTGTTTTATTGCCAGCATAGCACCATATGGATCAAGATTCTAGTATACTTGTTTATTCCTGTTAATGAAATAATGAATGTTAAAACACAATTAGGTCCTTTGCTTGTTAATCTAAAATAGCAAAATGGTTACATGTATTCGAACTGGGATTGAATGATTCTTGGGGTCCAGTTCACTATCACTGGCTTTCAATAAGTATATTTTTATTGTCATTTAGCATATTGAAATTGATTTTCTTTGATAAAATGTCCTTTTAGGGTCTAGGACAATTCTTTTGAAGATAATGGTATAGAGCAGGAGTTCTCAAAGTATGATGTAGGAATTCCCTGCCCTCCCCCATTTCAGCAAGGTCCAGGAAGTCAAAACTTTTTATAAAAATACTAAGATATTTTAATTTCTAATATGGTAAACGTCAATAGATAAAACTTACCTAAACCAACATTCTTTGGGAGGGTCCTTACTAATTTTAAGAGTGGAAATTGTTCTTGAGATGAAAAAGTTTTAGAACCCCTAGAATGATGTTATTTCCTCCAAGGTCACATGCTATCATGTGATAATGAATGATTACTAGAAAGGGAGGTTTGCACTGGACTCGGAATCAGATCTAGATTTAAAACCCTAGTTTGAGTTCCTTCTTAGACCTTTCTGAGCCTCTATTTCCTTGTCTGTAAAATGGGACTAGTAATTAATTCATCCTCTCCTAAGACCTTTATGTGAAGCATGTGCTTTCTAAATCTGCCAGCACCATTTAAATGCAAATGACTTACCACTATAAAATAACTAGATTTATCGATTTTCTTTTTATATTTGGAAAGATTTGAATATGAAATTTGACAGAGAAAATAGGTGTTAGAATAAATTGCTTTAAGTCTGTGTTCAATTAAGCACTTAATACACTAAATTGCATTATCAGATTCAGTTGAACTAGGACAATGAAATAATAGATACAGCACTGATAGGGACCTTAAAGGTCACCTCATCCATTTTACAAATGAAGAAACAAAAGCTCAGAGATGAAATTGACTGGTAACACAGGAAGTAACAAAGTCAGAATAGTTTTTAAAATGTAAGTAAACTAGTAGATAATTATTTTCTTCCTAACTGGTTGTAAGGCTATTGTGAAGTGACTAAAGAAATGTACAGTCTTCTACAATTACTTCCCAATCAATAAATTTGTATTGATTAGCTCCTGAATGTGACTAGAGAGGTGTCTTATTAGTTGTGAAAAAATACAAAATAAATGTTATGGTGCTCACACAAAAAAAAGTAGCTTATAGTCTAGACTCCAGAGCAACACTATTTCTTATAGTTTCAAATTACAAGTCTATATTTACTTCAAGTCTCCATAATTTCAAAGGTGAGAATGCTCCTTTCCTCATGCAGATTATAACACCTCCTCTTAGTTTACCTTTTGTTGACTTGCTGTGGTTCTCCCTCTCACATCTTGTGTTAAACTCTCTGATGATATTCATCTCCAAATAACCAAATAGTTTCCCCAGAGAACAGATATACAGCTCATCATTGTACTCAGTTTTTCCAATTTGGTTCACTTTTGAGAATGCATGATTTTAGATACCCTCTTTGAAAACCCATGTTCCCTCCCAGGTACTGCAGAGCATTATAGGAGTACTTTACAGACACATCAAAACCATTTATTTTCAATCAACTAATAGTGGAGTTTTGTGATATTGCTTCTTCCCTTTCCTGTTCATATTTATTTACTTCATTGCTTAAGAGGAGCTAAAGTTTTAAAAGAAGGGAAAAGAGGTTAAAATGTAGATTGATCCATTAAGTTGTTTGATAGCAGCTCTAAGGAAAGGTTTGGTGGTAAAGGATGTTGGTTGCCATAAGTTCTATGTATGAAAAAGAATCATTTATACTTTTTTTTAGGTAATCAAAGCATAAAGAAGTTTAATTATATCTATCTATATGCACACACAAATATATTACATATATACATGTTATTATGATTGAACTCAACTAGTATTAGCTGAATTCAGTATTCTTTGATAGATCATCTCATTAGCCTGAAAGTTTCTACAATGAATTAAATGGTTATATATTATGTGGCATTTATATTTTACTAATCACACTTCCAGTGTATTTTGACTAGCCACCAGAAATGAACACATTTGAAATCTTTTTATTCTTTATATTCTTATGTACCATTTCTCATTCTGGTCATCTTGAGAAAATCCCTTATGAACACTTAACTAAACCATAACTAAAGAAAGATTCAGTGATTTTTAGGATTGAGATAGTTTTTCTTTCTGAATTAAGCCAAATATTTTTTAAAATTATGAATTGAATTTATTTAACCTTAATATTTAAAGATATATTTCTCATAGCCATCTACAATTTTAATTGCTGTTGTCAATAAACTATATTAATATATCCAAAAAATTAAAATTTTTATCATGTTTGCTCTTGACCTAGAAGTGACTCATGAAAATTTTAACCCCAAAATTCATCAATTACAAAAACTTTATGAAATTAATTAACAACAATTCTTTGAAGTGATTGCCTTCATTCTTTTTTTTTTTTTTAACTATAAAGGGTAATTGATTTTGGTTTTCTTCTATTTCTGAGTTTTGCTAAAAAAAACTTAGGCTATGTTGAACATATCCACAAATATGTGAGGACATGTATCAAAATACATGATCTCATACAAAGGCATAGTAAACATGAGATAACTCAACAAGGAGAGAAATAAGGATGGGATAGAGGAAATTTCCTGAGAATAGAGCCAAAATTATAGACTCATTACAAGTCCTCATGAAATGTCCTCCAATCATATAGCTTTCCCACAGGCTTCCTCTCAAGATGTGTCAAATGCATGAGAAAGAAGGAAAGTCTGTCACTTGTGTACTCATTCAAAACCTTCTTCCATGGAAGGAAGTGGCTAATTTTTCATTTCACACTCAAAAAGGCGTGAAAAAGCAAAACAGAGGAAGGCTGGCTAAGGGTGGTTGTGAATTAGGAGAAGAAAAGGTATATCCTGCACAAAAAGACATGTGCATATATACATATTTAAAAAGGGAAGTACAAAGGAGAATTTAAAAGAATGCTATTGAAAACATTAAAATCTACTCATCTCAAAATTATTTATGATTTTAGTTATCTACACTTGGACATTTTATTTATATTAAAAAAAGAATTAGGACTATTCTGCTTGAATTACAACACATAATTCTATATACAAAAGGCCACTATAAAAGAAAAAAAGTCAAAGAGTTACTTTAACCCTTTCCGTTTGTTATTATTTTGTGTGCTGGTTCTGCCAACCATCAAATATTTAACTCACCCTCCATTAGTATCTTGTAAACTCTTCCAATTTGCCTATTTTTAAATATAACCTAACCTAAAGAAGGGAAAGAAGGAAGAATGTTGCAATAAGTGGAAATAATGAGCAGAGAATAGTAAATTTTTAGAGGAATGGAGGAAAGTATACATCAGAATCCCATTTTTTTGTTAATAAAAATTTGTGTTCCTCCTTCCCATAATCACCTAAAAGATGTACTCTTCAGTATCATGCTGGCAATTTGTTTTACTTCAGATTTCATTTTAGCAGATGGATTGCAAATTGGCAACTACTCATGCCCTAGTGAATAAAGCTACATTACATTTCTCCCATTTAATTTGTGATTGTTCTTTTTTTAATGGGGAAATGGATATTCCCTGAAGCCAAAAATTTATGGTTCTATTTTTTTCTGTCGTCTTGCAAATCCCATTTGTATGCCTACACATTAGAGCATTGGAGATAATTTAATATTTTTCTTTTATCTGATACTTCACACATTCATTCTGTTATTTTATTAAATAGCTAGCACCTTGTATCCTGACAGTTCCTCAACTATTCTGTCCCTATATACATAAATATATGTTATAAAATCACGTATCTTCCTGGCTCTTTTCTGTTAAGAGCTAGGAATCCTGGGAAGTATATTTATGCCCTTTAGTAAATCAGAGCTCCACTGCACTAAATGGAACCTTCATGTCCTGGAAAAATTAATGCACCTCCCTAAATCCCTAACATATGCTCCAACAGTGCCTGACTCACTGGAAAGCTCTCATTGACAACGTGAATTGTTGTGTGCTGTGCAATCATTCCACTCACCACCATGACACAGCTAGCTCAAGAGTGGAATGAATTGTTCACAACAGTATAGCACTAATACACAGTAAACCAACATCTTCAAAGGATATCCAAGGAAAATGAACCACTATAAATATGCTAACGATTCAACTGGACTTAGCTTACTTATCTTTATGATCTAATTAAATAAAACAAACTGGGGGTGGGGAATTTAGGAAAAAAAGGAATTCCCAATTTCATCAGGGATTCTGGACTCTAAAATTTATCATGTCAGTTCCGAATGAAATGGTTTTAAATGATTAAATTCCCCTTGGGCACCTGCATTTGCCATTACAGCCTCATCCAGATTACTGTGACTGTGCATTAGCTAATCTCCTTGAGGAGAGGCTGTGCACAGATCTGAAGGATAAAACAGTCTCCCTGTTCCGCAGGCAGGAGCGTGGCCGCTTTTTGCAGGTAAGAGGACTGACTACGTGGCCACAGCTCCGGAGAGCTGCGCAGGGTCCCTGTGGTGTCGTCGATTTCGCTTCTTCTTCATCTCGTGCACGTGCTTCCATTTAGCGCCTCCTTTGTTTCTCTGCTTCCGCTTTTCCCGGTGCCACATCTGTTCGCAGTACTGGTCCAGGCTGAAGTGGGGGCTGCTGAGGATTTGCATGTAGTCTTTATACCTCAGCCGGGACTCCGCCAGCAGATCCCTGCCCCGTCCCTCCTCCTGTTCCCCTTTCTGAGGATTCTCCATTTGCTCATTCTCTATGACATTCAACGTCAGCTTCACTAT
>CM053770.1:126424335-126444947 GCA_028658325.1 Potorous gilbertii | reverse complement strand
GAAATAAGAAATGCAGGTAATGGGGAATAGAAAGTTATCTGGTCCTACAGGACAAAAGAGAAGATGGGGACAAGAGAAGGGAGAGATGATAGAAGAGAGGGCAGATTGGTGATAGGGGAAATAAGAATGCTCAGTGTACTGGGGTGGGGGAAGGGGACAAATGGGGAGAAAATTTGGAACCCAAAATTTTGTGGAAATGAATGTAAAAGTTAGATAAATAAATTTGTTTTTTTTTTTAAAAAGGATATAGGTGAATCATCCATTCACAGATCTTGCTGACCACAAAGAGTGTTACTCTGAATAATTTGGAATATATGCAGAATTTCACCTTTGGGGTTTACCTCGAGGATGATAGCCGAATGTCTGAGATAAAGTATATTTCAGCTGCTTTTCACATAATTCCAAATTATTTTATAGAGTTTCTAAACTAACAGAGTCCCACCAATACTAATTGCTTTTACCCTTTATGATGTATTAATTTTTCTTGTAAAAATTACCATCAACATGGTCTCGTGAGTAAAGGATTTTGAGGGAAATGATTATTAATAACCAGACTTTTGAGAAGATTCAGATTTACCCCTTTTTCTTTTATCCTTGTTTCAAGAGCTCAGTTTCTGAAGGTTCTCCTCTATCCAGACCCCATATAGGTGGTGCAGAGATTGTGCTCTACTCAGGTTTGGATGGAGATAAATTCTTTGAGTAGATTTCCTAAGGCCAGGGCTGCTGTTTGTCCTTCCTTCTGGAAGAGGACCATGACATCAGGAAGGTGATGCCATGATATGCAAGTGAACTGGATTTAAATGAGGGAGGGCTGTGAGAAGTCATCAGCCTTCACTTCCTCTTCCAGAGCCATCTGGGTCCAGTGGCCAGATAACTGTCAGAACAACTGGAGATGGCCCAGGATGTAGTGGGGAACTTTAGCCTTTTGAAACTAAGGTCTGTTGCAGGTTATACTTGGACAGAAGCAAAGCCTTATTCTGGTATTAAGACTTAATAAGAAATGAGACAAAGAGTGACCTCTTTAATTATATACATATTTGTATATATACATACATACATGTGTATATACATACATATGTGTATATATGTATATATATTATATACACACAGAGAGAGAAAGAGGAGAGAGAGAGAGGGAGAGAGAGAGGGTGGAGAGAGATGGGACAGGAAGGAAGACCCTTGGGGTTTCTGGCCAAAACAGAAGCAATTGCTATTTACATTCATTCTGAGCCAATTAGGGCTCAAACTTAGAATTAAATGGCAAAATCAAAGTTCAGGCATAGCCTCTCATTGTTATATTCTCTCTTTCATTAGTTGCTAACCATCCAGAGTTGATTGTCACCCTCAGCAGTACCCCTCTTCCAATGGGCCAAATAAACGGCCAGCTCACCATCATGATTGTCTTTGGTCAAAGAAAGAGCTGCCAAATGATCGTTCTTTTACCAAAATGCTGGCATTAAAAATACAATGAATAAATTACCCAGAAATTATGTCTCTCTGAACCTTTTTAACCATCACCATTAAACAGAGTTAAATCTATGATAAAGCTATTGCTCTGATATCTGCTAACTAGACACATGCTCGTATTCACACATACATAAATGAAAGAATGCATGAATGAAAAACATCTATTAAGCACTGTGCTAAAGATTAGAAATGTAAGTAAAAGTACAAAAAAAGTCTCTGCCTTCAGGGAACTTATATTCCAGTAAGGAAAGAAAAAACAATGTGGATTAGAATGGTCACCAGAGAGAAGTATTTTAGAAAGAGAAGTCAGAGGAACAGTAATTGGAGTGTGGGACAATTGATAAACACATTGTTCTCAGTAATGCTAGTGGGGATATGATGTCTCTTGTCAGAGCAAGTATTGGAAAGTTTGGGGAAGGTACATGAGCCATGTTGGCAGCTAGGTACTTCAATGTTTGTAGTACCAGGTCCAGAGTCAAGAATACCTAAGTTCAAAACTAGCTTTAGACACTTACCGATGATGTAACCCTGGGAAATTTATTTCACCCTGCTTGCCTCAGTTTCCTTATCTGTAAAATGGACTGGAAGAAATGAAAAATAACTCCTAGGTCTTTGCCAGGAAAACTCTAAATGAAGTTACAAAGAGTCAGACAAAACTGAAACAACTGAACAACAGCAGGAGCCATGGAAGAGCATGATGATTAAAGATTGCTAGGAAGTAATATTGCTGGTCTACGTCTGGGGAAAGTATGGTGAACTTTCATCAATCACAAGCTGAGAGTCTGAGGTGCAGAGCTAGAATTTGGATTTGAAGGTGACCGCTGGATTGTTGGTGCATGGCAATTGAAAGACAGCTCAGAAGTGGACCTGTTTTAGGCTAGATGATGACAGCAATAGAAATGAAAAGACTAGCAAGAAAACAATCAAAACCAAAGGTTGTAAAATTATTAACAATGGAATCTGACTCCAAAGGAAAAATAAGACATTGCAGATGGGGAGGACCGGGAGCAAATAGTGTTGCATATAATGGCAAGATTTTTTCAATATGTAGTGCCAATGGGCAAATTTCCTAATTTCTTGGTGCTCTTAAAACACTTTAACACTGTTATTGCAAGTTGCAGATACAATGCTTATCTTTATCAATGGAGAGAGCCTCTACACACCAGGAATCTCATCTGCATATTGATAAAATAGCATGTCCAGACTCACATCTCTCTCTAAAATAAAAAAGAGAAGGAAAATAATTGTTAAGAGTAGAGATCATTTTATTCTGTGTATTTATCCCCAGTGTCCAGTATACTACCTGCCATATAGTATTGTTGTTCTTTATTCATTTTCAGATGAGGAAAATGAGGCAAACAGGGTTAAATGACTTGTCCAACGTCACATAGCTAGCAAATGTCTTAGGTCAAATTAGAGATCATTTTATTCTGTGTATTTATCCCCAGTGTCCAGTATACTACCTGCCATATAGTATTGTTGTTCTTTATTCATTTTCAGATGAGGAAAATGAGGCAAACAGGGTTAAATGACTTGTCCAACGTCACATAGCTATCAAATGTCTTAGGTCAAATTTGAACTCAGGGCTTCCTGACTCCAGGTCTGGCATTCTATCTAGTATGCCACATAACGGTCACCTGTCAAAGAGTAGGCATTTGTTTTTATCTATCTATGTAAACAATTTATTTACTTCTTTGTTAAGTTATTTATTTTTAGTTTTCAACACTTACAAAATTTTGAGTTCCAAATTTTCTCCCCATCTCTCCCCTCTGCCCACCCCAAGATAGCGTGCATTGCAATTACCACTTCCCTGAATCTGCCCTCTCTTCTATCATACCCCTCATTTCTCTTATCCCCACTCCCTCTATTTTCTTGTAGGGAAGATAGACCCCATTGGCCTGTATACCTTATTTTCTATATGAATGTAAAAACAATTTTTCAACATTCATTTTTAAAACTTTGAGTTCCAACTACTCTCCCTTCCTCCCTCCCCACTCATCCCCACTGAGAAGGCAAGCAATTCAATATAGGTTACACATGTGTAGTTATGCAAAACACTTCCATAAAAGTAATATTGTGAACAACAAACTATATTTCCCTCCATCTTGTCCTGCCTCCCCATTTATTCTACTCTCTCTTTTGACCCTATCCCTCTTCAAAATGTTTACTTCTAATTACCTGTTCCTCTCATTTGTCCCCCTTCTATCATTTCGTCTACCCCACTTTATTCCCTTCCCGTCTACTTCCCTGTAGTGTAAAATAGATTTTCATACCAAACTGAGTGTGCATGTTATTCCTTCTTTAAGCCAAATGCAATGACAGTAAGGTTCACTCTTCCCCTCTTACTTCCCCCTTCTTCCCCTCCATTGAAAAAGCTTTGTCTTTACTCTTTTATGTAGATAATTTACCCCATTCTATTTCTGCCTTTCTTCTTCTCCAATATAATCCTCTCTCACATCTTAATTTTATTTTTTTAGATATCATCCCTATCTATTCAACTCACCCTGTGCTCTCCATTTGTATATATATAATCCCTCCAGCTACCCTAATACCAAGAAAAGTCTCAAGAGTTACAAACATAATCTTTCCATGTAGGAATGTAAACCGTTTAACTTTAGTAAGTCCCTTTTGATTTCTATTTCCTGTTTACTTTTTGATGCTTCACTTGATTCTTATGTTTGAAAGCCAAATGTTCTATTCAGTTCTGGTTATTCCAACAAGAATGCTTGAAAATTCTCTATTTCATTGAATGACCATTTTTCCCGCTAGAGTATTACACTCAGTTTTGTTGGGTAGGTGATTCTTGATTTTAATCCTAGCTCCTTTGACCTCTGGAATATCATATTCCAAGCCCTTCAGTTCCTTAATATAGAAGATGCTAGATCTTGTGTTATCCTAATTGTATCTCCACAATACTTGAATTGTTTCTTTCTGTCTGCTTGTAATATTTTCTCCTTGACCTTGGAGCCCTGGAATATGGCTACAACATTCCTAGGAGTTTCCCTTTTGGAATCTTTCAGGAGGTGACAAGTGAATTCTTTCAATATCTATTTCCCCCCCGATTCTAGAATATCAGGGCAGTTTTCCTTGATAATTTCTTGAAAGATTATGTCTAGGCTCTTTCTTTGGTCATGGCTTTCAGGTTTCCCAATGATTTTTAAATGGTCTCTCCTGGATCTATTTTCCAGGTCAATTTTTTTCACAATGAGTTATTTCATATTGTCTGCTATTTTTCCTTCCTTTCACTTTGTTTTATAATTTTTTGATTCTTCATAAAGTCATTAACTTCCATCTGCTCTATTCTAATCTTTAAGGAATTATTTTCTTCAGTGAGCTTTTGGACTTTCTTTTCCATCTGACCAATTCTGCTTTTTAGAGCATTCTTCTCCTCATTGACTTTTTGGATCTCTTTTTCCATTTGGATTAGTCTATTTTTTACAGTGTTATTTTCTTCAGTATTTTTTTGGATCTCCTTCATCAAGCAATTGACTCATTTTTCATGATTTTATTGCCTCACTCTCGTTTCTCTTCCCAATTGTTGCCCTACTTGATTTTCAAAATCCATTTTGAGCTCCTCTATGGCCTGAGACTAATAAATATTTTTCTATGAGTCTTTGAATATAGAAGTTTTTACTTCGTTGTCTTCTGTTTGTATACTTTGGTTTTTCTCATCACCAATGTAAGATTCAACAGTCTGATTTTTTTCCAGTTTTTGCTCACTTCCAGCTATTTACTTGAATTTTGAGCTCTTTGCCAAGGTAGTTCCCTAATTCCAGTGGTGGGGGGAGGTGTATGTCCAGTTACTCAATCTGCCCACAATCTGTTAGCCTATTTCTCCAGAAACGGTTGCTGCAGCTGCTGCCCCTGTTGCTGCTGCTGCCACTGCTGCTGCTGCTACCATGGGCTCCTCCTCTGGGAGTGGGCTCTTCCACCCCCCTCCTCTGACCTGGGCCTAAGGCCTGATCATTCTACTCTCTCACACATATCCCACAGGTTTTTTTCACCGATATTCCAATTTGTCCTCAGTGTTTTGGGGTCATGAATTCTGGAAACCCCCACAGGTGCCAGAGACTTAGGCACCCCAGAGGACTGCTCATGTCCTGTCTGTGCAGGTATGGCCCATTCTGGCCTGCACTTTACTCCCAACATGACACTATAGATTCTTTCCATCAATCTTCCAGGATGTCTTTGGCTGGAGATTTGCTTCACTACATCATTCTGTGGGTTCTGCAACTCCAAAATTTGTTTAGAGTCATCTTTATAGGTATTTTCTTGGATTTGGGGGAAGAATGCTAGCAAGTCTGTGCTGTTATTCTGCCATCTTGTCTCTGCTCCACACATAGTAACCATTTCTTGCTTGTTGACTGAAATGAATAGCAATTGAATAATAAAGAAATGAAAAGACCCCCAATGTGGCAAGTCTAAAAACTCTTCTTTGTGGGAAAATCAGGTATATCACAAAATGCAAGAGGTACATAATTTTATTAACTCCATGCTTTTTACTGTCAAATACTCAAGCTAATTGCCTTGTTACTCATATCTACACGTATATATCATGAGATTACTGCAACAATTTGAGTTGTCTTTACTCCTTTCTTTGACATATATTTATGCTGTACATTTACTATGAAATAATCAAAAGACACTCTTTGAAGCATAATCAATTTAGTACTCAGAGGAACTCATAGTGAAAAGCAGAATATATCTTAGTTTACACTTTTGTCATCCATCAATTAGAAAGAAAATGATAATGCTATTTTGAATACCTCCCCACTACTTTTAACTCACTTAACATCCTAAGTGTTTGACAAATGAAAATTAATGAAATCACTAAACACCACTCTGAGTAAGGTAAATATTATTTCAGTCATTTACATATCTGTAATTCAATGATTTTGACAGTTAAGTGACTTGTCCAAGGACACAGATCAAATCACCAGAGTTTGAAGCAGCAGTTCTGCCTGCCAACTTCCCACTGAGCTATTTGCTGTGTATAACTATTTTGAATCTGTGTTAAAATAAAGAACAGACATGTAGTTTTAATTTAAATCTAATTTATCAAGGCCTTCACTGCCTCAGCTTTTAAAGCACTCGTCTTCTTTCTGGATCAGATCCACAGGTTTTCCGAGATGCCAAATCACTCAACTTCTCAGCTGTAATTTGTCTTTCCTGATTTCCTGCTAACCTCTATGGATTCTTGAAACTATGCCTATCTCTTCCCTTGTGTCCAATACAGATTCTTCAAATGAAAAGGAATTTACATCAGATGGGGAGGAATTCTTTCCATTTTGGAGGAGAGCTGCCATAATTTTAAATTGGAAGAGAGATGTCCATAAGTTGAACATTCTAGATACCACCTCCTCCCTTGGTGCTCTCTCTCTGTTTTCCAGTGCATACCAATAAAAGTGCTTTACATTTTTTTTCTCCTGACATGTCTTATTTACCACCTCTGGTCTAAGGATAAACTTTCCATGCCTGACATGATATACAGGGATGTGTATTACAGATGGGCTTAGAGAAAAACCAAAATCTAGGCAAACATCAAAGGGCGTAAGACAAAAGGATTATCTAGAAATTCATTTTTAAAAATGCGTTTTGGGGTAACAAAACTATAGAATCCAACAAATGAAAAACAAGGTTGGGAGCTTGCATAATACACATTTCTAGTAAAATACTTAAACCTTGGTGAATGACCATCATGAATTTGAACCAATATAATAAAATTATGAGGATAATTTAAAATGTTTAATGTTATTAATTATATATGAAAAGATATAAATATTTGGAAGTTGCTACCACCATATTTTTGCTCACTGAAATACCACATAAATAACAATAGTAATACTTCCTTTCTTTCACCAGTAGTAGTGTGAGGGGCCCATGATTTCATTGGTAGAGGGAACTCCTCAGGAAATTCTCTCCACCAGTGCAGATCAGTACCCTTCAGGACCTTACAATCTTTGAAAGTTGACTGGAAATAATGTTTTACATTTGTAGAATGCTTTACAGTTAAAAGCAATGTCACTTGACTGGCAAACAAGTCTGTGAAGTACATAGGACAGAAATTAACATGCCCATTTAAAAACTGAGCAAACCAAAGGTCAAAGAGAAGTATCGTTTAAAGTCATATAATTAAAAAATGCCAAAATCAGGAATTAAGCCCAGTTTATCTCATTTATGATGCAATGTCCTTTGCAAAACATAAATAGAATATGAACTATAGCTGACATATCTCATGAGTTAGAATTTCATCTCTGAGCACAAGATAATCTGATTCAATTATTTTCTCCTTAACATTTTTCATGGCTAAGACTCAGTCCATTGAAAAACCTTTACAGCATCATCATTTTTGAGAAAGACGTTTACATTTTAATTCAGGATTTGAGGACAGGGACTGGACTTCTGATTCATTGGTATAGAAAAGTTTCCAATTAAGAAAATCCTAACAATCAGGTTTGAACACAGGTCTTCCTGGCTCTAAGGACAGAGATATTCACTCTTCTATTTGTTCCATTGTTTCCAGTCATGTCTGACTCTTGGTGACCCCATGTAGAGATTTCTTAACAGGGCTACTGGAGTGGTTTGTCATTTCCTTCTCCAATTCATTGTATGGATGAGAAAATCAAGGCAAACAGGGTTAAGTGACATGCCCAGGGTCATATAGCTGGTGTCCAAGGCCATATGTGAATTCAGGAAGATGAGCCTTCCTGACTCCCAGCAGTCTCTCCATTGCACCAACTAGCTGCTCCTACTATATCATGATGCCTCTCTTTAAGGATGATGCAATAAACAAACAAGTGAATAAATAAATGGTTAGGAAGATAGAGAGATAAATGAATCCCTTTGTACACAATTGCCATTTAGTGAGGCTAGATATAGATGGTAAATGGTTGAGGCAGAGGGGGGACAGCAATGTCTTCATAGACTCCTGAAATTGGATTGCTAGCTTCCATCTATTCAAGACCCGCCTTGTTGCATATAGCCTAGGTGTAGTACTGACCTTCAACACTCCCCAGCCTATCTCTTTCTTTCCCTAAATTGATTCTCTTACTAACTCCATTTGTATCTTCTTCAGCCAGTTGAGGTGGGTCCCTCAGAAATACAACCACATGACTGTCACTCTAATTCTCAGAGATTTATAATTCTCTGATAACCTGCAGAAGATCATTCCTACTCACACTATTGCCTTTGAGCCTCTACCACTGTATTTCCCGTCAATAAGTCAGCCATTCATACTCAATCTATCTTAATTAAACATTTCCTGAAAATATAAAGCAAGTACATGATATTGATATAATGTTCCACCAAAAAAACTTCAGTTATACTCTACTACCAATCCACAAAGTGTCCACATATGGGGAAATGGAAGCACATTTAAAATCCCAGTATGGTCAAGCATACACACAGATACTATATTTGGCCAGAATAATTAAGAATTCTGGAATTTATACTTTTATATCCTCTATTTGTCTCAAGAATCATTCATAAAAGTTTCCTGATAAACATGTCTTCTGCTTTTAACAGATAATTTTATTGATCAGCTAATCTGATCTACACTGTGCTTGACTAACACATCTTTGGGCAAAACATCTCAGGCATACTGACTGATCTGATGACTAGTTTCTCCGATTCTGTTTCAAGCTAGTCTTTTTCTCAGCATTACATATAAATAGATGACTAGGTAAGTAGATTGGTAGATAGAGAAATAGACAGACAGATATATAGGCAGACAGATAGATGATTGACAGAAAGAGATAGAAAGATGATAGGTAGACAGAGATCGATCGATAGATAGAAATACAGATGATAGATAGAAATATAGATAGATAGATAGATAGATAGATAGATAGATAGATAGATAGATGAGTTCCAGGTTCAAGCTTCTATGATATCTTCAAATTAAGTCATGATATGCTCTAAGAAAAGGCAACAACTTTTATTCAAAACTTGGAAAATACTTGTAACTGTTCATTTCTATAGTTCTCCATGTCTATGCAACAGCAAGTGGTAATGAGAGATTAGGTGAGAAAAGAGCATATAGAAAATATAACTGGTAATGAATAGTTATATATTCTACATGCGCTTTTCTCACCTAATCTCTAGTTCACAAACTAACTGTGCCATAGTAGATAAGTCCCGGAGAGCTGCCTAGGTCATTCTTTGCAAATTACAATTATACTAAGGCGAAATTTCAGGAAGAAAAATAAACCCAACACCCTACTTTGTCATATTTTCTCTACTCCTGTTTAGAAATATAGGGAGGAAGAAAGGTAATAGAAAAATTAATGATTGACAAATGTAAAGACAGTACAACTTCATAATCTTGTTATGGGCTTTTATCATATTTGGATCCAAAACTACATTTTCTAGGAGAGCAAGGCAAACAAAAACTGATCGCTACCTTTATGTTTTGGAGATTGGTACTTATGTGTAAGTGAATAATGAGGTAGCATGTGATTTAGCAATCAGGCAGAAGTCTTTTCAAGAATGTATTTGGATTTCCATTCCATAAATGAGCTATTCCTTTAGACAGAAACTAAAGAGATTATTTTAACCTTATTTGTTCAGTCTTCCTAGTAAATGAATCAGTTGTATCTACTTGGAAGCTGAATCAGCATCACGGGAATGTTTCCAAAATCATCTCATGGATACATTTAGTGTTATTATATTCCCCCACCCTGTTCTCTTAGTATTTCAAACATTTTGATCATATCAGCTTTTAAACAACTAGCTTTTGTGTTTTTTTTAACATCAGGGCAGATTCGATGACATAATGTATTTCCTTCTCACAATGTGCACTTTTGATTGTAAGGTACAGACAGAAGTTATACTGATGAGATAGCTATCAGAGAACATTTGCCTTTGGAGTAAGAGGTTAATATTGACAATTTGATACATTAATCATCTGGTTGTATCTCATGCTTTACAATTATCTGCTTAATTCTATGCTATCTTTTTCTATAGACATTCTTATAATAGCATTTCTAAAACCAGTTTTATAGTTTCTTCTGTATAGGGAGATCACAGCAAGGATATGAATATAGCACCTTATATACACTTTGTCATTCTAAATTATTTTCTGAGGTACTAACAAATGAAGTGACTTGCCAGAGTCAAGCAGTCAGCTTATGTCAGAGGCAAGAATTGAGTCTTTCCTGACTCAAGCTCTCTAATGGTTCCATATGGAGCATCATCTAAACGTAAATGTTTATATACCTTGTAAAAGACAAGGATTTACAAATGAAAATTGATGTGCAAATAACATTTGAGGAACATCAGCATTCTAGAAAGCACTTGAAAAGCCCAAACTGATCTTAATATCTATAGTCATATTAGAAGCATTTATCACAGTGGTTGAACATATGGTATAATAGAAATGTTCACCTAGAGTCAAACAATGAAGTGGGATAGGATAAACTTTATGGGATGGTCAGAAATCTACAGTTGGAAGGGCCCCAAGAGGACAATCCAACACCCTCATTATTATAAATAAGGAAACTAAGGTCAAGAGAGGTCAAATGACTGAGTACTAAATATTAAAAGTAGACTTTTAAATAAATATGAAGGCAACATTTTTTGCTGATTATATATCTGCATCTATCATTATGGACAGATAAATATGTATGTATATATATGTATGTATGTATGAATCTATATATACTTATAAATATATAATCAGTAAAAGTTCACCTTCTCTTCTTCCTATCCCAACCCCATCCTCCACTTGTAATAAATAAAATTTTAAAATCCTTTTACAGTCAAACAAATATCCAAATAAGCTATGTCAACGTAGATAGACAAACAGATAGATAGATGAATAGATAGACAGACAGACAGATAGATAGATAGATGAATAGATAGACAGACAGACAGACAGACAGACAGACAGATAGATAGATAGATAGATAGGTAGGTAGATGGTTTTTCACCCATAGACCTTCTCATCTCTATTAGGAGGTGAATAGAATGTTTCATCATTAGTCCTCTGGAATTGTGGTTATTTACTATACTTATTGGAGCTCCTAATTTTTTCAATGTTGTCTGTCTTTATCATATTGTTGTCATGTTTGTGTGTGTGTGTGTGTGTGTGTGTGTGTGTGTAAAGATAGAGACAGAGACACAGAGAGAGAGAGACAGAGAGAGACAGAGAGAGAGAGAGAGTTGTTATTGTTCATTTCAGTTATATCTGGCTTTTCATGACCCCATTTGGGGTTTTCTCGACAGTTACTGGGGCAAACAGGATTAAATGACTTGCCCAGGGTCACACAGCTAATAAGCATCTAAGGCCAGATTTCACTCAGATCTTCCTGCATCCAGGTCCAGTATTTTATCCACTATGCAGTAGACACACACACACACACACACACACACACACACACACACACACACATCTGTTCTTATAAAAGATAGATATGGATATCAGTATAGATAGTACTCCTGGTTCTTCTCATTAGATACTATATCAATTGATAAAATTCTATTAATACTATGTATTATTATTTATAGTTATTATTTTCCTAAATTTTTGATGTGCATCTCAAGACTAAAAGAATTATTGATCTAGAAATGGAAGATGGCATCTTATTCAGAGTTTTAAAAATATTTTTGGTATTATAAACCGTTGTGGAAGTCTGCTCAAATCTGTACACTCCTCAAAAAATGTTCTTAAATACATAAAATAATATAAATAGGGTTATAAAAGAAAACAATTATATTGAAAGATAGTTATTAAAATATTTTTTCAAAAGTTCACACAGCCCTAGTTAAGAACTCCTGATCACATCTAAGTACATATATATGTACATATACTTATATATACTTAAAGTATATATACTTATATACATAGGTATGGGTGCATGCAAGCATATGTATGTATGTGTGTAAACACATATGTGTATGCCTATGTCTTTTATATGGAATCTGAGACATCAAGAAGTTAAGTGACTTGTCAAGGGTCTCATAGCCAGTCTTTGAACGCAAGTATTCCAATGTTTATCCTGAGTTATGTTTTTTGTAAATTTATATTGACTCACACCATTTTAAGCATAAAATTTTAATTGCTGACTCTAGGGAGACTGCATGAGTAATGAAGCCTAATCTCTATCTGTCCTGCTGAAAGCCCTGTTGTCTTGTCAATGGACTTCGATGACTCTGGAAGAAAGACTGAGGCAGAGAACTTTGAGTGACTCTGCCTCACTTAAACACAATTCACGTACAAATCAATAAATCACTATTATGATGTCACTGGTCCTCTTAGGGAGGAAAGAAAGAACAGCAACAAATAACTCTTAAGATTTTGATCATATTCCTTAACAGTAAATACTCTTAAAGGATCTGATACACTCAAAGACCACCAGGTGGCAGTATGTATGCAGAAGTGTGAAGAGGAGAATTTTAAATGAAAGATGTTTTTAGCTGCACGTGATGGGAGCTGCTTTACAAGCTCTAATGGGAGTCTTTTTGTTTTTTTGGGTTTTTTGGTTTTTTTTTTCCAGTGTGTAATGGACTCAAAACTGCTGCCACAGCTTTTATAATTATATTTCAATAGAAAAGTATGTGGCTGCCACCTTGAAGGACACAAAAACCTAAATCAAGACTTAACTTAGTTTCCTGGAAAGTGGAAATTAGCAACTCATCCTTTACTTGATCCTTTACTTGCCTTTGTCTGTGACAATTAATTTAGCATGTGGCTTATGTTATTATGATGCGTACATGATTCCAATTGTTTGCTGAATTTCTCTGTGTTGTTCTTTTGTACTCTTTGAGGGCAGGGACTACCTTTTGCATTTCTTTGTATACCCAGAGTTAGCAGAGTGCCTGGAATATAGCTGATGCTTAATTAATATTTAATGGAGAAATGACTCATGTACACAAAAGAATAAGGAAGTTGATGGAATTATCATCAAATACTTCATTATAAGGTCTATGAAAACATCCCAATCAGTGCAAAGTCATTAAGACTTAGTTACTTTTCAGCCTAGGGTCACACTAGAGACAAAGTTCAAGTGGAAGAAAAAATAGGATACCACTTCTCTATTAAAAGAAAATATGAGATGCTGAGGGAGCACTGAAAGAAATTTGCTTCTGTAATAATTGCTATATTTCAGTTTCAATTCTATTTATTAATGTAACTTCATTTCTGTACTTTTATTTTTTATAATTAGCTTCTCTTTCTTTGGGAGCCCCATGAAGAAACTTAAGATATATACAATTAATGCAAATCGATTTTCAGAATTCTTCACTCCTTATAGTCACTGTTCCTAAACCTTGAGGCTAAGATTTCTTTCTGATCCTAGGTAGTTTATGAATTGGAAGGAATTTCAGCCATCCTTCCACTAGGTCGTTCTTTTCCTTTTGAGTAACCCTGTCTCCTCCTCATTCAGGCATCTAATGGTTTCTTCCTGTCATAGAATCATAGAATTTCACATTACATATAGAATTCAAATAATCCCCTCAACAACATCCTTGAAAAATAATCATACAGTCTTCACTCAAAGCTCCTGCATGATGGAGGACTCATTTCCTAGAAGGGTCCATTCCAATGTGTTGATGTTATAGAGTCATTTCAGTCTTGTCCTATTCTTCATGATCCATTTGGGTTTTCTTGTTATACTAGAAGAATACTGGAGTGGTATCCTTCTCCCCCTTACTTTGCAGTTGGGAAAACTGAGGTAAATAGAGTTAAGTGACTTATCTAGGATCATGCAGCTTGCAACTGTTTGAGGTCAGATTTGAGCTCAGGAAGATGCCTTCCTGACATCAAGTCCTGGACTCCATTTGCTTTTGCCACCTAGCTGCCTTTCATTCCTCTTTAGGACAACTCTAATTTTTAGGCAGTTCAAACTTATGAAATCCAAGTCTATCTCACTCTAATTTGCAAGTATTTGTTTCTGGTTATCACCTGTTATATCAACCAAAACAAATGAATTTTACTTTCTTATGACACTCCTTCAAATTTTAATATAATTATCATATACCTTCTAATACTTTTTCAGGCTAAATATATTCATTTTTCTCAACTGATCCTTATCTACCAAGGTTTTAAGTCCCTTTTACAAACTTGTACTTCCTCCTGTCAAAGTATTCTAGCTTGGATATATTCTTCCTAAAACACGGCACCACAAGCTGGACAACATTACCTGTAATGTCTAAGCAAATCAATGAATAGTTATTCTCTCTCCTTCTGAACCTGCTCTCCAGAAAGAATGTGAGATGCATTTATATATCACTTTAAAGGACTGACAACTTAAAAATTACATACTTAAGTAAAATGCACATTGAACAGGAAGCTAAACCGTGAGCTAAGGAATTAAGTCTACCTTGATCTCCTTATATAATCTTTGACATCAGAAAGTGGGTAGGAGAAATGGTTGGCAGTGTAGAAGGTAGTGGTAGGCTATAGCAGGGAATCCTTCTCTAAATCTCTAAAATTATACCCAGCAAACAGGTGAGTTGTCTATACCACATGATTCTTTGAAACCTAGTCATCCTGGAATAAGAAGATTCAAACTCAACATCCTTGAGGTAATACAGGTGTGATTATACACAACTGTGTTTCAGACTTTCCAGAAGTGTACTAATTCAACATGGGTTGGACAAATTATATCTGTAAGTACCAAAAGTTAGATTCAAATTTATAGATGCTCTAAAAATAATTTAATTTTGGGAGGTGATTTTCTGGTATTGTCAATCCACTCCTGCTGTCGTAAAAACCAAGGCAAGTCATACGGGATAGATATTTTTTTAATTTTGATTCATTCTTGGAGGGTTTTATAAATATAGGGGACATAAGAGGAGATACTATTGAAGAAGTAGAACACAGGAACATACATGAAATTGGATTTCACGATAGCCCCTCTTTATCCACAGTTTATCTTCACATTCAAGCTTTGTGGGGAGCAAGGAGGAAACACTGAAGTTCTCACCTCTGAAGAAGAAAAAAATAAAAAGAAAAATACATATTGCAACAAAGCTTGAATAGCATAATTATTTTAAATCGATGTGTAAAAGGTTATTCAAATTATGAAATTTCATTAAAAGTGACATGAATTCCAAATTTGGTTAGAAAAAAAGTCTTAAATTCTCTTGTCTTTGGATCTAACAAATATAACTTATCTCTGACATAATGCATAAGTTGCTCTTAAAGTTTTAACTAATTAAAAAAAAACTTCTCTAGTTCATTTTGCTTTGCCTTTTACCAAAACCTATATATAATATACTTCCTGCTAATTGCCAATTTTTCATAGCATGAATGCTAATTATTTCTGTGAGTAAGGATGACATTTGACTATAGTTGCCTTGAACAGACAGAATAGTATCTAAAAATATCAAATTCCTATTTCACAGTAAGGTGTTTTTTTGTTGTTGTTGTTAAGACTCAGTGACAGTAATTAATTTACCAATATTTACACAATTATAATGGCAACATTTAATAATACCTAGCTGTGTGTGTGCGTTTGCTGCCTTTTCACTTTTAATGATTCAGTTAAAGGCTCCTAATAATAAGAAATTCACCAAGACTAGGGTGGAAAAATTAGTGACAAAAATTAGATGTAAGATATATGAGTTTTTCATCATCATCCTTCCTTATCTAAATGCTAAAAGCTTTTGAACAATACTACAAAACCAAGAGATAGTCTCTATGCCTTAATAATTCATATCACCATAACTGTTATCTTTTGGGCATGTGAAAGGTATGTGTTGCTAGCTTAGGGAGTAGAAGCACAGGAATTTGGTTAGAAGAACCTGGACTAATTAAATATTGAGCATGTTTTTCATGATCAATTTATCCAAACATAATGCTTGATTTGATCAAATTATATAAAAAAAGAATTTAGACTATGGAGAATAATTCATTCAATGACCATAGTCTTTGACCTCTTTTGGGTTGACATTTCAAATTCCTATTTGCATGCTTAGTTGGAAACAACTAAAAGATACCATTAATTCAATTCCTTATGTCTTATTAAGACAAATATTCACACCCCAAAATGGGCTACTACTTGTTTTCCTGTTCTACTACTGAAATTGTATTATAGATATACACACACAAACATACACACATACATGCATACACATACATATGCACATGTACATATAGATGTATGTGTATGTGTGTGTATGTGTGGAGAGAGAGCCAGATCCCTTCATATAATCTAATTCTGTCACAGACAGTACCCAGTCTATGTAGGTAATATGCAAAATATTCATTCACATGTGTGTGATAGAAATGATTTATGTCAGCAATATAAATATTCAAACACTAATTAAAAGGAAAAAATGAGATAATTTCCCATTCTTGCTTAATAAAGATGGCATGAAGTCCTTTCCTGTGTCACAAGAAAGTAATGAAGATAAAAAAGCTGATTCTTTCAGGAGTGTCATGGTTATTGTACAGAAAGGATCGATACACACGCCAAAAATTTGTATAAATAGCAGATACGATCAGTCATTGTGTGGTTTGAAATCATACAATGTATCCCAAAAACTTGATACAGTTTTAAACTGTTAAAATATTTAAATTTTTAAAGCTTAAAATTATATCTGTAAGTACCAAAGTTAGATTCAATTTTATATTTTTGAGATGCCCAATACAGAACTTGTGCCTTACTTTTTTGTTTAGTTCCATTTGAAGATGAATTATTGTTTATCGTCTGATCAGAAAAGAAGGTAGAACAGTCTAGTGAGAACAAGGGATGAAGGACAGTCCAAGTGAGTCACTGGAACCAAAGGAATATTAAGAGGGGTAGCTGGTGGCAGAGTAGGTAAGAGCTATGAACCAAAAGTCAAGAAGAGTCAAGTTTTAATCCTATCTCACATATTTAATAGTTGGACAAGTCACTTAATGGTGCCTGACTCAGTTTCCTTATCTGTAGAATAGGGATGATAACAACACAGCCTATCTCTCAGGGTTATTGTGAGGACAAAATAAGATAATATATGTAAAGCACTTTGCAAATCTTAGAGTATTATATAGAAATTAAATACTATTATTAGTAGTAGCTAGGTCGTACAGTGTGTAGACCACTGAGCTTGGAGTCAGGAAGACCTGAGTCCAGATCTAATCTCAGACACTAGCTGTGTGACTCTAGACAAATAACCCTCCTTCTCAGGGTTGTTGTGACAGTCAAATGAGTTAATATTTGTAAAGCACTTAGCACAGTGCCTGGGTACTAACTAAATGACTGCTTCCATTTTCAAATGTTTGTTCCCATCTGCTTAATTCAACTAAAATGGAGACCTCCAGGACTTTGGCTGGATCTTCTGTGAAGGTTCTATGGGAGAACATAGAAGGGAATCACAAAGTAAGGGAGATTATGTGGGGGTTTAAGCCCCAGTGACTGAAAGAATAATTACATTAAGAAGGTGCACTGAAGCATCATTCCTTGCTAGATATCAAAGAAGAGACTGACACTCACATTTAATTGGTGAAAGGAGATCTAGTTTCTTTCCTTTCCAGCCCTTTGCAATCTTTCATTCATTCATCATTCATTTCATTCAGTATATCGAATATCTCCTCTCTGCATCTACATTTCTATGAGCTATGCCTTTCAGGAGGCTAAGGATGCTATGCCTATGAGCCTTCAAGTTGGGTGGCTTATAAAATGTCATTTTAGAAACAAATGAGCCAAGTTAGAGGCAGGCTAAGAAACAAAATCCAGGCCAATGCAAAAAAAAATACATATAAAGCCCTAGATTCAGACTCAGAAAAGTCAAAGCAGACATGCTGTTCAAAAAACTGAATAACAGCCAAACTCAAGTAGACATTAGCTAAGAAATGGCTTTCAAATACTCATAAATCAACACTGTTATTATTGGTCCTAAATACAAAAAGAAACTCATTGGTGACATACAATTGAAATAAATTTTTTTAGAAAAAAATAATTTGAATGATTGTTTTTTATGTTGCTTGTCACTCTTCAACTTATTCCGGAACTCCCGGCCTTTTTTCTCATTTGCATGATCCCATTGGTTCTAAATATAAAGAATACCAACAACCTAGAGGCCTAAATCATGTATATTGTCGAATATTCAGCAGTTCTCCAAAACTGTACAAATGGTCATTTTAATAAGGAGAAAAAAAAATACATTTCAAAGTATGCTAAAAATGTGACCTAATTGTACGGCAAGGAATTTGCTATCCAGTGCAAGATTTCTCCCATTCCAGTAGCACAACGTGGGTTTATGTTTGTTTTCTACTGATGTGCTTAAATTTATCTTATTTTTTCCTTAACAAGAAGGATGGATAGAAGAGCAAACATCCACAGAAAGAATTTGATAATTGCTATTTATGTTTACATAATAGAATAGGTTTATTTTTAATAATATATAGGATATATATTTTTAACACAAACGCATGACTGTATAAGGTTGTAGAATTTCTGCAAGTCTTTCAAATGAGCTCTTCATTTCTTCATCTGTCCTTGCTCAGACTTCAAATGCTTTGGATCAGCACTATAAAACATATAAACTCTTCTTTAAAGAAAACCTAGTGCTTTTCTATCAATGTAAATATTCTTTATGTAAGTTAAAGGAACAGGAATGATTCCAACTTCATTTGTTGCATCTGATAGCATCGTGTCACCATAGTAACATTGTAAGGTCTTTGAGGGCAAAGTAGAATTGTCTTTGCCTTTATTTGTATTTGTATCATTACACAAATAATATCTGACACACAGTAAATGTTTTATAAAGGTTTCTCACTGATTGACTGACTGACTGATCTTTAAAGTTTCACCAGTAAGGAAAACTGAAATGAAGGGAATGAATAGTTTCATAAGCCAGTACAGAGAAATGTCATCACTGAAGGATCTTTTCCTGCTGGCAGAAGGGGAACCAAATCCAGGCTGTCAGTACAAAAGGGCTGTAAGAAAAATTTAAAATTATGAGTTTGGCAACTTTCCCCAGAAACATTAACAATGCCCTTAGAATCACACAATGGGACATTTCATATCGTGTTGTAATGATAGAAATGCCACCTTGAGATGAGTCTTCTCCCTATTCCCCCCCTTAAACTGTACCCCTCAAAAAAAAAAGCAAAGACTTAGGAGAAAGTAATTCTGAACAGGTAGTCAAATCCAAACAGTTTAAGAAGCTACATCAGTCCAAGGACAAAGTTTCTTCTTAACCATTATATATGAGGATACAATTAAAAATTGGCTTTCTCTCTCAGCTATGAATTTCCAATGTTTTATAAAATTTGAGGTTTTTAGAGTAAGCCAGTAGTAGCAATAATATTTATATTACCAGTCTTCCTATCCTCAAAGAAATTATAATTAGATGTTTCCAGTATAAAAAAGCAGACTAAAACCAACAAGCATCCTTTCTCCTGATCAGAAAACAAAATTAATAACATTTCTTAATAGAAATTAAAGCTGTCTTCTTTGCTTTAAGAACTGCTGATGCTTGTTAGCTGAGAAATTTGGAATTTTAGTGATAACTGTATATTTGATCATTTGGAGTTATTTTCAGGTATTCTGGATACATAAACTTATTTGAAAGGAGTATGAGGAAAAAACCGAAAAACAGGATATACGGCTCCTGGAATGCCTCTGTAAAGATAAGAAAAAGGTGGGTCCTCAGAGTGGTGCCAGCCTGCTACCGGCATTTGCTCGCTGCTTGTATTCACAAAATCTTGGATTATATATCTGGTAAGGCACAGAGGAAACTTTCATTTCTTCCTTGAGGAAGGAGTTGTACTACTAAGAAAAGTAATGGATGTAGATAAATTCTTCCAACACTGCCATCACCTTCCCTCCACTCCTCACCCCAAACCCCATCTTTCTATTTGCACAGTAATGGAAATGCTGAAGAAATTTTGATAAAGAGAATGTACATACAAATGAATAAACACATATATATCTGTGCATATATATAAATACATATATATATATATGCTTGTGCATGTGTATGTGCACAACCATACACAAACATGATCATGCACATAAATATGCATATGCATATACACACATATGTGCGTATACATTATACACATTATGCTGTATATATAACATACATTAGATTGTATATAAATGCATGCATGTACATACAGTCACACATACACATGAGATAGAGACAGAAAGAGAGCGTGTGTGCCAAAAGTCTTAATGCTATTTTAAGCTTTAATAGCTTACTAGTTTTAGTAA
>CM053770.1:126405085-126423835 GCA_028658325.1 Potorous gilbertii | reverse complement strand
GGAGGAAGGGGGAATAGAGAGAGTGTTGTAGAGGGATTGAAAGGCATGGATATAAAATATTTTGAAGATAGAATATTAATAAAATTTTATAAATTATTGAAGTTGAGAGTAAGAGGAAGGTAAGAATAAAAAAGTCTTAGAATTTCAAATCTGGTAGTTTGGTAAAATGTTAGCACCATTAGAAGAAATAGAAAAATTCAAAGGAGTAGTACACTTGTGAAGGATCAGGAGGAAAATTTTGGGTTTAGCTTCAGATACAATGAAATTGAGGTGACAGAAATCTATCTAGGTAGCTGCATTCACAAAGAAGTTTAATAATATGTTACTGGGACTTGGGAGAGAAGCAGGGAAATAAATAAATATATGTGGAAGTTACCTGCATTGAAATGAAAATTGAAGTTATTGGAGTAAATTAGATTGCCAAGGGAGAAAGCATCAGAGAAATGAGGGGAAAGAACCAAGAAGAGATCCTTGGGAGGCATCCAAATGGAAGGGGAAAGAAGACAATCCAGAAAAAAAAAAGGGCACTTTGGAAGGAATACTTAAAGACACAGGAAGAAAACAAGTTTATTTATTTGACCTCCTAAGGCATAGCATGTTAGAAAGGGTAAATTAGGTATTTAATGTGAATTTGATAGAACAAGTCACTAAACAATAATCATGGAGAACCCCAAAAGAATAACAGTTTTGGATCATTTACTGAAAAATCAGAAATACTGGGTTGACTCAGTATCATTGTACTGTTAGGTACAGTGCAATGATGGTTCTTAATGGTAAGGATGTATGAAGCAATGTGATGTTATGGGGAAAAAATCACTAGCCTAGATGTCAAGAAAGCAAAATATGAGATATGGCTTTGATATTTGCTAACTTTATGACCCTTGGTTAAATCAATTAAAAAATTCAATATTCATCTTCAAGAAAATAGGATAAAAATGTTTCCACAATTTTTCTCATAGGATTGTTATTAGGACCAAATAAATATATGCAAATGCTCTTGGTAAACTCTATGCAAACATGAATTATTCCAAATCTGCCTTTGATATATGCTGTTTAAGGCATTGAAGTACCTAATAAAATTTAGAAAGGTTAAAAATATTTGGGGAATTATAGTTTGTTTTGTGTTTTCTGGTATTTAGTGAGGCCAGGGAACTGTTTGATGTCTTCATTCCAACCTCTTACCATAGAGAGTATAAGAATAAGCCCTTGATAATTTAAATAACTTGTTTCAGTTATCTCCGGAGGGATTCATAGGACTTGAAGGGCAATGGGGGAAAAATTACCAAACTGATAAAAAATATCTCCATTAGGCAAGACTGGTAACTGGACTGACCCTGAGGAAAAAGAGAACATCCCAATGTGAATTTGGCTTATTCCAAATAACTTTTTAGGATAGAAATCCATATATAGATGAAAACAGCAAGATATATTTTACACTCCCAGGAGAACTTTAGTGAGAGGTCATTGATCAGTAAGAATTATATCATAAGAAGTTTCATAATGCTGACATATGGATGTGCCATCATATTTAAGTTGTTATACGGAGAGATCTTGCATCACCTATCATGAGAGGGAAGCTTATTGTGTCTCCTTTGTCATACTGACATAGAAGACCCACAGCAAAGAATCTGTTCTCTTTAAGGGGAGTTGGGAAAGGGGAAATGAGAGTGAAAAAGGAATGCCTAGAGATGCTACCTCCTGGCAGCTGCAGAGACATACAGGATGAATGATAGGGACCGATGACTGACTCCTGGGAGCTAAAAAAAAAAACAAACTACAGGATATGTGATGGTGAATGCTATCTGCTGCAAATTGTTGAGTTTCACTAGACATTGCACTGTGAAGAATTACAAGTAGCAATGTCTGCTGGAAGCCCTATCTAGGCCATGATTGTAAGTGATAGATGTCATCTTCATAGTGTATCCATTAGCTTATATATCTTGAAGTAGGTCATAGGAAATAGCTGGCCATCCTCAACCCCACAAAGGCCTGTAATCAATTTCCATCTCTGACACACACTGACAATGTAATCCTCAGTGCTCCAAGCAACTAAGATAAAAAATGTAGAGAAGGTGCCAATCTCTACTGGCTGAAGTAAGGAGTTCCCTATACCAATGAAATCATAGGTTCAGTTCCTATCCCCATTCCCACTAGGAGTTGCATTTATTTTATTTGCCATGTATATGATCTACTATTCCTTAAGGTATGTGCTCCTAAGGGGGATTTATAATAGCACAATAGGCAGTATCCGCACTCCCAGATTTTTGAGGTGGAGTAACTAAGGAATGTACCAGAAAGATGAGAAATTCTACCACAGATAGCTAAGCCATTCATTCACCCAGGAAACTCCACCCTTCCCCCTACACAAACACATTTATCAATGCACCAAAGGAGTAAGACACAATTATGTGCAATATCTTCTTAGTTCTGATACCTTTATTTTTTAATAATAATGTAGCAAAGATAGAATCTAAGGTTACTCCTCCAACTCATAAAAAAAGAACATAGAATTCTAGGAGTAACCTGAAGATTTGGGAAGTTTCTTTAGTACAGTTGCTACAAGCTCAGATCCAAATTACTCCCAACCTTATGAATTACCAATGAATGTGTTTCCCTAATGTCAATCAATCACTTACAAGTTATGTCAATACCACATAATCAATCATTCTTGTCCAAATATCATTTTGACCAGTTGACCTTTCCTCAATTTCAAATAACCTTGAACATCATTTAGCTTTTTTGAGACATCTGGGAATGTATTAGAAAGAGCACTGGGCCTGTCGTCTTGAAGATCTAAGCTAGAAAATAAAACTGATTTCAACTATGTGTGTGTTCTGTTTTCTTCATTCTTCCACAAATTCATTCAAGTCTTCCTGTATTAGTCTTAATGTCTTCCTCTATTCATTGCTTCAAAGAGTGTGCTATCATTCTAGGTACATTAATACACCACAATTTGTGCAGTGATTAATCTATTTACAGACATCTACTAAATTTGTCTGTGGTTGCTGTTTGCCACAACAAAAACTACGGCTATGGATATTTGACCAGAACCCATTTATATAGTTCATTTTATTAAATGCTAGATCACATCTTCTAGGTGAATTCTCTAAAATACCCCTTAGATCTGAAGTTAAAAATTCTCAGTTTTAAAAGGTGGGATAAAACTAAATTATAAAAATTAAAATTAACGAAAAAAAATGAAAAAGAAACCCTACCTCCTGCAGGCACAAAGTCAGTCCTTCTAGAGAAAGTAAATAGTTACATACGTGATTGATTTCCCTGTCCTTTCCTCTTTCCTCCCTACCTCAAATTCCCTCACCAGCTCCCTGGTGTTTGATTTTCCTTTAAGAACCATCAGACCTTTTATTTCCATTATCAATAGTTTTAAAAGGTAAATATTTATCTCTGTAAGAGGTAACACATTAAATTTATATCGATGTATACAAATGACTGCTATTAGAATGCGGATCTATTTTGGAAAGAATAAATTACTGAAAAAAAAATAGCAGAACTAGCATAAATACTGTGAAAAGAAAGAACACAAAAAAGCCCACCCTAGTTAGGACAATTGTATTGGAAGAGAATCATTTCTGCCCCAGTTCTGAGCCCTTGTAGCCTGCTGTTCTGGACTTTCTAACCCTGAAGAAATGGAAGAGGGAGCTCAGATCAGTGGTGGAACTCAGAACCTCACACACTTCAGTCTGAGGCAAAGCTCTGTCTCAATTCTGAGAGAGAGTAAGAATTCACTAGGTAACTGAATAAAAGGAAGGGAAGAGAGTCCATAGAAAAGATACAGAAACAAGGACCTAGACTTAGCAAAGGCTTATTATTCATACTTCTCAATTTTCCTGGGGCCAGGTTTCTCTACGTGTACATGAACAACATATTAGTGTATACACACACACACACACACACACACATTCTTCCTGTACAAAGAGAGTATTTCAGACAGCACGAATAATGTCAACAGAACCAGCAGCCTGTGATTTATGGTCCTTGCTCTTTCACCTCCCCATCCCATCATTTCAGACAGGACTGTTCCCTCGAGTGTTGGCACAAAAGGAGCCTGCATGTATATACAAAACTTACGTATCAGTTTGTTATTTGGTATTCTTCTTTATCATGCTGGAAATATGCCATATGGCAAATAAGCTCAATACCACAATGCTTATACAACAAAATTCTTTCTGATTTTTTTTCTGTCTTCCCCTGAGTGTTTTCTTACTTTCTTTAAAATTCCCTGTAGTTCTGTTCATATTTACTTGTTTGCTGGACACTTCACTAACAAAGAACATTGATGAGTATTACTCTAAGAATCGATGGTTGACCATTTTCTCCTTATGAGGAGGAGGAGGGTCCTTAAAATGAATGGGCTTAAAAGGAAGTCCACTGATTAATGAATTTCCTGGAAAGTTATCTTCTTTCAGTGCTTGGAATTTTTCATTTCTCTTGCTTGTATTATGCTCCCAAGATGAAGGGAAAAGCTTACACAGACAAAAAAAGCAAAAAAAAAAAAGCAAGACTCTCCTAGTGTTGTGAGTAAATCTGTTGAGGTGAGAAGCAGGTGTGCCTAACGTTTACAGAGAATGCTAGTCATGAAATATTCTCTTTTTTCCATTTGACTCATTTACTTTGGATGTTTCATTAAACATATGGTTTCATCTCTTGTTCATCTATGGGACAAGCCACAATATTTTTTAACTCAAGTATATTTGCAAGCATGAGTTAAGCATATGTTTGTTTAACACACTATGGTGGGTTCTGGATAAAACAGAAAGTTCACATAAAGTAGTATTCCTGATCAGAAGAAACTTGCAATCTAGCAGATTCATTAGATAAACAAGGACAGTGAGAAATAGAGGAAAGAGTGCTCAGCTTGGACACAGGGGCCTTGGAAAGAAACTGGGCTTGGTGATTTTATTTTTCCCCATATTGTTATGCTCCAGGACTCTATCCCTGGCCCTCTTCTCTTCCCTCTCTACACTCCCACATTCTCAGGAATCACAATAACCCTTCTCTCCGTGAAGATGACTCATTGTGGCTCAGTGGATACAAAGCTAGATTTCCAGCTGAAAAGGCTTCAAAAGGTTCAAATTCCACTCCCAATATTCACTAGTGTGACAATGCACAAATTACTTAATCTCTCTGAGTATCAGTTTCCTCATCTGCAAAATAAAGTTGGACTAGATGACCTGCAAGGTTCCTTTGGACTCCAAATCTTTCATGTTTTTGATGCTAGAGTCCTCTGACTCTCAGATTTGTATATATTTCTCTAGTATAAATTCTAGTCCAAATGCTTCTAAAGACCACCTGAATAAGCTGAGAAATTCTTGATATTAATGCCCATAATAGAAAGTCTTGGTTATTTCTCCTTAACCCAGTTCCACTCCTAACCCTTCTACTTCTGTCAAAGACACTCTCATCTTTCGAGTTCCTCAGTATCACGGTTCATTTATCAGTCAGCAGGTATCCTCAACTGGAGTCCATCTCTCCTCATATCAAAACAATTGTCAGGTGTCATCAGGTCTATTACCCCATATTTCATATCTACCTTCTCTCCTCTCACACAACCACTCTTTTAGATCAGTCACAAGTCACCTTTTCTTTGTACTACTGCATTGCCCTTCTGATCAGTCTCCCCTAGTTTCCCCCTTCTCTAATGCATGCTCCATTAGCTGCCAAACTGTCTATGTTACTCCCTTCCTCAAGAAAGATTTTTTAAAATGTTTTATGAGATAAATATTCAAACCAACTGCAAAGGACCTATGAAGGAAGAAGCTATCCATCTACAGAGAAAGAACTAATAAATAGAAATGTGAATAGCCTAGTTTTATTATATGTGTGCATATCTATATTTCTCTATGTATGTACATGTGTGTGTGTGTGTTTAACTGCAGGCTTCTCTAGGGCAGAGTAGGAAAGAAGGGAGAAAAACAATAAAAAGTACACAGTAGAGAACAAAAGAAAACTTAGAAGGAAACAATAGCAGAGTAGCTTTAAAAACAACATATAGTTTTTCTAAAAACAGTAAACAGTCTAAAATAGAAATTTATGATTTTTATTGATCTCTTTATGATGTACTGTGTACATGGAAATGTTCCTTTTTTGGTCTTTTTATATTTAAGTTCAAAATGAATAAAAATTAAGAAAAAATATTTTATCAGATTTGAGAGTGAAGAGGTTTTCCACCTTCTGGGTGCTCAAAGTTGAGTCAGAATTGTATAATAAAGAAAACTTCACTGTTGATGCTGATGATACATGGTGACCTAGTGGACTGATTAAATACATTACCATGGATCCACCACATGCCCTTGCAACAGACCCATGAGGGAGACAGATAATTCCTGGCAGTTTATAGGAGTACTGGGAGATAAACAAAGTCATCAGGCCTATCTTTGCAACTGTTCCTGCTCTTGTCAATATTGTGGGCCACATAGCCCAGGACCAGGATGATTATGGGGTTATCAAATTTGCCGGTGAATGATTTTCCCCCTCTATTTCTGTAGCTAGGACTAGTCAAGTATAATTTGATTTTATCTGGAAAGCAGTCCAGTATTCTCTTCATCATCCTTAGCCAGGGCCACCTGAACTCTCCTTCATACTGACATCTTGTAGTGGGCAGAGACTTGAAAGAAGGCTTGTTTCTCAAAGGTGTTGGTATATAAGAGAGGGCTCAAATATGGAGTCCAGTACTCTCAAATCTAGTCAAACCAGATTTGGTGTTAATCACCACAAGCATGTGGTAATTTTGCCAGAGACTAAGACCTTCAGGCCAGACCCTGCAATCCTGCCTCCTCCACTGTCTCAGTGGGCTCCAATATATAAAGTTACCCTAAATCTGTTCCCAAATGGAAAAATTGTACTTTCCAATCTCAGAGCAAGAGAATTTCCTCTAATGATGAACAGCTGCATAAGTATACATCTGACTGCCCAGATCAGAGGTCTGACCTCTTGAAAACCATGTCTGTGATAAATCAACGCTACTCTTGAAAGGGGAAGTACTTCCTTGTCCAGTGGTTTTTGGAGCCAATCCCCAGGAATATGTGTCTGATAAGAATGGACTGCTTTTGAACATAGTTTTTGCTAAATCTCTCTAGCCATTTCTTATTGCCCTAAGCACAGAGTAGCTTTATCCTTAAGGTCCTTGCCCCTTCAGAAGGATCTATCCACCTTGATAAAGCAGCTTGAATCTACCTCAATAGACAGGTTTTCTTTCTTTTGGGATGATTCAGGGAGCTTCTTTCCAGATAGGGCTTAGGGGACAAAGAGGTAGTATAGATTGGAGGCATCTTTCTAGGAGTATGTGACATTTTTGCTATAAAACTGGTTTGTGTTTACCTGGAAGAAATGAGATCCCCAGGTTGACTTGGTTGTAATTCTCAGTCACTGGATAAGAATGAGTTATGGACTCTCAGACTTGGTGGGTACCTGAGATTATATGAATTTCCATACTCTGATGATTGGCTAACCAGGTGTATCCAGATGAAGATTTTTTTTTTTGGCAGGGGGGAGGGCTTATCTAAAGTAGATATGTGCCCCTATATTTTTGTTAAATATCCTTGTGCTGTGTGAGTGCAAAGTAAACCATTTCCTCTGTTGAATGTTTAGTGACTTGCAAGCACAAAATTTCATTCCAATATTAAACCTGAACTAAGAGTGTGATGGATTTAGAGTCATGTCTGTAGCTTATAAGATGCTTATTAAGTGTTAATAAATGAATCAATAAATAAGTGATTGCACATACTTTATGATTCTATGACACTGAGGAATGTACACTCAAGTGTTGTATCATTATGTATATTATATACATATATAATAAGTATATAACTATTTCACAAAGATATTTATGGCCATAAATCATATATAGTATAGATAATGTTTATATAAGTAAAAAATGAATAAAGCAAAATGATTATTGATCTAATTTCCCACACGCCATCCACAGACTTAAGGACCCTGAAATATACATTTAAAGCACTTGCAGGCTATTATAACAAAGTCTGGACAGATCAGATGATCCAAACCTTTTCTTTATGAACTTACCACAGGAAGAGCAAGATAGTTGCAAAGTATGGTAAAGTGGAAAGAACTCCAGATTTGGAATTGAAGAACCTCTGTCTAAGTTCTTGGTTTGTTCCTTTGTTTTGTTTTTTGTTACTGGTGGTGTTGTTGTTTTACTTCATTTTCTTTCTTCCTCACTTCCTCACTCCTGGTTTCAGTTGTTTTACCTATAAAATTAGGGAGCTAACTAAGATGGCCTTTAATATCCCTCTAAACTCTAAACCTGCAATACCATTAATCATTTTGATGGATCATTTTTGAAATTGTGTCATCTTAGCTCCGTGCTCAAAAGTCTGGCTTACATTTTTCTTTCTCTTTTCATGTTGTTCCACTTTTCCATCCTCATCTCAGATTATTCTTGTCCTGTTTTTTTGATGCTTCAGTAATATTGCACTTTTTCTTGCCCCCAGAAGAGGTTTTATATTCATACCAGTGAGTATTCTTCTCCTAGATAGAGTAGGCATTTACACAATATTTGCTTTGTTTAATGTGGTTTCTTTTGGAGAATGACACTATGTTTTAAGTTATTTATGTAATATGTCTTTGATGGGTGTCATTTGTTTTGGAGGAAATAGAAGAGGAATTCAAAAGCTCTCTAGGGAATCATAGGATTTGTAGTTCCGGAGGTAGCAGCATCCTTCCCTTTCTTCCTCCCCCTTGCCCTTAGAGAGAACATCAGGAAATTTGAAATGAGCTGTTTGGAATCATGCAGGCAAGAGGCATTCCATGAACTGTGCTGGGGGCAACAAAGGACAAAATACAACAATAAGAGGGAGATAGAGTTAGGGACAGAAACAGCCCTAGAGGCAGAAGGTTATGGTAGTGATTGAAATTGTGGACCAGGTAGATGTTGGCAGTAGAATGCCTCAGCCTCCAAATGGGAAAGCATCCATCCCTCTGTAACAACTGTGAAAAAGCTCTGCAAAAGTTTCTTCAGCTTCCCCCTATCCATTTAAGTGATGTTTGTCATTTATTTCTAGTTTATCTTTCTTTCTTTGTGATCAAAGTGGTTTCTACCTGATGACTGTATATTCTCAGCAATCTAGGAGCGGAAGACCCTCCTAGTGTCAGGTCACAACAGAAAACAATTACTATTCACACTCACTCTGAGCCATCAAGGAAGAGAGACTTGGACTCTGACTTATCTTTAGACAATCAATGAAAGCTAGAGGGATTTGTGTTTAAAGGCACAGTCCAGAAGCTCCATTTTAGGAGCAGAACCAGGAGAACTTTGTGCACAGCATCGACCACAGTGTGCGAGAGATTTTTCTGGTAGACTTGGAACTTCACTGCAATGCAAGGACTTAAAAAAATTCCCAGTGGTCTTCTAAGGCAACATGCCTTCCACATCCAGAGAAAGAACTATGGAATTCAGTCGCAGAATGTAGCAGATCATTGTGTGTGTGTGTGTATATGTGTGTGTGTGTGTGTGTATTATGTTTTAGTTTGTTATATGATTTCTCCCATTCATATTAATTCTTCTATACAGCATGACTATAGTGAAAATGTATTTAATAGAAATGTATATGTAGAACCTATATAAAAGTTGTATGCCATCTCGGGTCTTGGGGAGGTATGCGGGAAGGGAGGGGAAAAATAATAATCTAAGTTATATGATAGTGATTGTAGAACACTGAAAATAAAACTAATTATAAAAAAAAGCTCCATTTTAATCACAATGAGTTTTCTCAAAGTTCATTTTTTTTCCAGAGCTGTATTCAAGAAATCAAAAATGAAAACTACAGGAGACAAAAGAGTTAATTTTCCTAACTTTTAAAAATTTTTCAGTGGCACTAGTACTTTCTCTTAGATGTAATGGAGAAGTTATTTTGGTTCATTCAGACAGAGAAGAAAGAAATGATACATCACCAATAAGTCAGATTGATTCTTTTATGATGAAAAACTAAGGCCATCGTTTGTCTCAGTGTCTTCTTAGACCTTCATCACTGAATGGGCATTGCCCCAGACAAACACACCTGGAAAAGACCTTAACTTACAGAGGCCCACCACATTGTAGGCCATTACCAGTAATCTTGACTTGTATATGTCTTGCCACTGGATTTGGATAACTCTGGAGGAAAGAGTGAGGCTGATGAGCTTGCACAGCTCTGCCTCACTTAAATTCAACTTATTTACAAGTCAAGATATCATCAAGATATATATTATGAGTAATATCATAGCTACTCTGATTAAGGGTGAACAGCAAGTTTTGCTTAATTTATTATTTTTTGTGTTTTTTCATCTGTTTCTTCTTTCACAACTGTGACTAATAGGGAAATATATGATAGTACATACATAACCTATATCAAATTTTCTGCCATTTTGGGAAAAAGGAAGGGGAAGGAGGGACAAAAATTTAGTAAATTTTGTAATCTTGTAAAAAGGAATGTTAAAAAGTGTCTTGACATAAAATTGGAGGGGGGGAATAAAATGTTATTTAAAATAAAAGAAAATAAAATAAAACTGTATGTGAGCCATTCAAGGCAACTTGCAAACTGAAAATAAGGGTAAGTAGCATATTGTAAGAGAAGCAAAATGGTTAAGCAGATGGAGTGTAGGTCTAAAGTAAGGATGACTCATGTTCCTAAATTCAAATCTGCCCCCAGGCACTTACTAGCTATGTGACCCTGGGCAAGTGACTTAACTCTGTCTTAGTTCTTTATCTATAACATAAACTGGAGAAGGAAATGGCAAACCACTCCAGTGTCTTTGCCAAGAAAAGCCTATATGGGGCCATAAAGAGTGGGACATAACTGACCAACAACATTGTATTATGAATATCTATGTCGTAAGTGTGAGACCTATCCTGAACATAACTTCTCAGCATCTTAATATTAATTCATTCCATATCTGCTTATGATTAGATAAAGCTTTGTTTTTCTTAAAGAGAATTGCTCCACTTGCTATTTCTTCCACAAGGAAAAGAATCAGTTTGTTTCATTTCTGCCAAGGTAGTTGTCAACAAAACCACCTTTTGTTCTAAATGGAACAAACATGATATTAAGAATTCAAAGGAAAAAAATCAAAGAGAAACTAAGTATTTTGTGCACCTTCCCCAACAAACCATAGCATCATTTCTCTTACTGTGTAGAAATTACTTTTGTTGCATAGTTTTGATGTGTAGCCCTTGTTCTACTTTGAACACATGCTTCATTGGCTCATTCTTTGGAAACAATACAACTTTTATTCTACCTGTCTGAATGATAATTTTGGATTAGTTCTATGACTTCTGGTAATTGTGTTTAGAATATGGTCTCAATACTTATTGTACTTTCTGAGAGGAAGCAAGCTGGCTGCTGATTTAGAAAGGTCTTTTTTTCATTGTGCATGCATGTGCAAGTTTGTATTTTTAGAATAGAATTTGATTTAGTGGTAAACTCTTAAAATGTCTTTACATCATAAATCATTTCAAAGCAGTTCAATAAAGTATGAAGAAAAAGAAAAGCTAATGAAAGCTGGCCTTGGGTACCAACTGTAGAATCATTGGTTAATGGAAAAGACTGTGAAAAAGAAATGCAGAAAAAAGAGGCTAGAAATGAAAAGCCAATATTTTGTTTTTATTCAGAGACTGAAATTATACCTGATAATACTGAGGCATCATTGTTATTTTTCCAAGGTTAAAAATTCTACCATAAGGAGACAAATAAGTATTCCTTCCTGGATGTTGGTGTTGACTGTTTGCCATCTTGGACACTGATTTGCAAATCAGTCAGCCCAAAGAGAAGTGATGATTTAACAGTTACCCAGTTCATGTGGTCAGTGGACAAGAGCCAGATCAGATAATTCAGGACCCAGGAGGCAACTTGCTATCTGTCTCATTTAGGCACACAGATCAATAGTTTAAAGCATGGGTGGGGAACATATGCCCTCAAGGCCAAATGTGACCCTTTGACTAAATCTAAACTTCAAAGAACAAATCTCCTTAATAAAAGGATTTGTTCTGTAAAACTTGGAGTCAGTCAAAAGGCTGTACCCAAGGACCTAGAACACATGTGGCCTCAAGGACACAATCTCCCCACCCCTGGTTTAAGAGATTTAAGCACGATTGTCAGTAAGCACTGGTTGCTCATAGAATCTCTGTAATATATGGCAAAGTTAGGACTTGAAACAGTCTTCCATCTATTAGGTCAAATTATTGCTCAATGTTTAAAATTTTGTTTCTTTACAAGATGGTTTTAAAATATTAATCGTATGATATTTATATTATTCAATTTAAATGGTGAATAATCATAACACATGAAATAAACTTGATCAAGTTTTTGGAATATTTAATGTATATTTGGAAGGAATATGTATTTCCTTCTTTTTCCATTAACTTATTTTCATACAACTTTTCATTGCAACTTATTAAGCATTTGGAATCTGTGATTTTGATATTATGAATCTTTCTTATTTGATTCACCACATTCAATACAATGAAGTGTTGAGGATCCCTAATATTATGATGCTTTTTGTCTAATTAATTCTCCTATAGTCAGTCAACAAGTATTTATTAATGAGTTGTGGGGGCAAAATCAAAATAGTAGGGAGAAGTCAAGAAGTGGTCTGAACTCTCCCAAGTTTCTCTCAGAAGCAATGTTAAATAGAGCTTCTAAACAGATTCTGGAGTGATTGAAGCCACTCCCAAACCCAAGTGAACCCAAAAGGATGGGGTGAAATGATTTTCCAGCTTAAGACAGCATATCACTTCAGGAATGATCAGTCTCATTTCAGTAAAAGGAGAGTGCAACCCAACACAGATGGTGTTCAGGCAAGCCAGCAGGAGGCTTTTGACCAAAGCACAGATCAGAACTCAATGCACCTCAGTCCTGGTTCAGCAGGCCAGTGGCACAGGAATCCAGCCATGAAAGCTCCAGCCCCAGTGCAGAAGGTAAACTGCAAACCCTGGAACTCAGGGCACAACAGATACAGCTGTGTTGAACTGTCCAGTGATCAGGGCCCTAGCCTCCAGCACAACAAGCTGGAGACAGTGCTCCAGTGCCCCAGGAGCAGAGGACAGCATTAAGATTTATAAAAGAGGCTGAAATGAGCAAAAAACAGAAAAGAGCCCTGACCATAGCAAGCTACTATGGTGACAGGTAAGATCAAAACACAAACTCAGAAGAAGAGAACAGTGCCAAAATGCCTGCATTTAAGGCTTCAAAGGGGAATATAAACTGGTCTCAAGCCCAAAAAAGTCTTCTTGCAAATTAAATAAGAAAACTAGAAGAAAAATAAATGAAAGTTACATGAGTCAACAGCTTGGAAAATGAAGACCAAAAATTGACTGAAGAAAAAGTTCTCAAAACATACAATTGGCCAAATTTGGGCAAGGGGGCAGAAATCCATTAAAAAAAAAAAACTCCTTTAAAAAGTAGAATTGGCCAAATGGAAATGGAGGTACATAAGTTAGCTGAAGAAAATAATTTCTTAAAAATTAGAACTGAAAAAGTGGAAGTTAATGACTCTATGAGACATCAAGAATCGGTCAAACAAAATCAAAAGAATGAAAAATTAGAAGAAAATGTAAAATGCCTCACTGACCTAGAAAATGTTTCCAGGAGAGATAATTTAATAATTATTGGCCTAAAAGAAAGCCATGATTAAAAAAAAAAAACCAGCCTGGATAGCTTCTTTCAAGAAATCATCAAGGAAAACTGCCCTGAGACACTAGAACCAGGGACAAAACATGCACTGAAAGAATCCACCAATCATCTCCTGAAAGAGATACCAAAATGAAAATTCCAAGGAATATTGAAGCCAAATTCTAGAACTACGAGGTCAAGGAACAAATACTGCAATGAGCCAGAAAGAGACAATTCAAATATCATGGAGCCAGAGTCAGGATTACAGAAGATTTAGCAACTTCTACATTAAAGGATCAGAGACCTTGAGATATAATATTCCAGAAAGCAAAAGAGCTTTCATTGCAACCAAGAATCAGATGCTCAGCAAAACTGAGTATAATCTTTCAGGAGAAAAGACGGTCATTCAGTGAAATAGGGGACTTTCAATATTTCCTTATGGAAAGACCACAGCTGACCAGACAATTTGGTCATCAAATATAAGACTCAAGAGAAACATAATGAATAAAAGGGGGAGGAAAAGAAAGTTACTTAATAAGGTTAAATAATCTTATGCTGTTATTAATCATTTAGAATCTGTGATTTGTTATTACAAATTTTTCTCATTTGGTTCAGCACATTCAACTCAGGAAGATGATACTGTAAGTCTTGAGAGCTATATCTATATTAGGGCAATTAGAAAGAGTATACATAGACAGAAGATATAGGTATAAATTGACTTTTTATTTGATGATTTAAAAAGTAAGCCATAAAAAAGGATTGCACTGGGAGAGGAGGAAAGTGGGAGGCAGAATAGGGTAAATTATATCACATGAAGTGACACAAAGACTTCTTTCAGTAGAGGGAAAGAGGTTAGGAGATGAACACTGTTTGAAACTTACCTCTCAGCAAATTTTGTTCAAAGAGGAAATAACATATACACTCAGTTGGATATAGAATTTTATCTTATCATATAGGGAATTAAGAGGAGAAAAGGGAGAGCTGTAGAAGAGAGGGGAGATTGAGGGAGGAAGTAGTCAGAAGCAAAACACTGTCAAGAAAGGACAGGATGAAAGAAGAGAGAAAAGTATAAATGGAGGGGAAATAGGATGGAGGGAAATGCACAGTTAGTAATCATGAATGTAAATTGGCAGAACTTTCCTGTAAAATATAAACAGCAGAGTGGATTAAAACCTGAACCCTATAACATATTGCTTATAAGAAACATATCTGAAGCAGAAAGATACGCACAGAGCAAAGGTAAAAGGCTGAAGAAGAATATATTATATACTTCAAATAAAGCAAAAAATAAAAGGGTAGAAGTAGTATCTATGGTCTCAGACAAAACAAAAACAAAAACTTAATTAAAAAAGATAAGGAAGGAAACTACATCTTGTTAAAAGGTACCATAGACAAGCAAGAAATATCAATACTAAACATATATGTACCAAGTAGCTGAGCACCCAAATTCTTAGAGGAAAATTTAGGTGGTTGCTGTGTGCCAGGTACTATGTCAAATCCTTGGGATATAAAAAGGGGCAAAACTAATAGTCCCTGCCCTCAAAAAATATACTTTCTAGTGAAGAAATTACTTGGGAAGCATTTCAGATCCATTCAGAGTGGATGGTAAATAATATGAAAAGTTACTGGGGCAGAGAAAAGAATTGAGAAGGGTTTCTTGAAAAAAACAAACTGGTGTTTAACTTGAATCCTAAAGGAAACTGAAGAGGCCAAGGAAAGCGGGGCAGGTATTCCAGATACAGAGATCAGCCAGAATAAAAACATAGAGGTGAATGATGGAATTTCATGTTTAAGGAATTACAATAAGGCAAGTGTTAAATTGCAGAATATACGGAGAGGAGTATAAGAAGTATAAGTAGTATAAGAACTCAAGAAAAGTAAGAAGAAAGTACCAAAGGAAAAAATAAAGTAGAAAATAAATTAATTAAAAGAGGATTTACTTTCATTTAGTTCAATTGAGGGAAAAGAGAAATTAGTAATATTGCAAATTTGTATTAAGGGATTAAAATGAATGATGGTAGGAAATAATATAGTCAATAAAGTCAAACAGATGAATAGGTAATAAAAATAAAACTGCAGAGCAAACATTAGCAAGAATTAAAAAGAATTTCATGGATCTGCATAGCAGATTCAGAAGGCAAAAAAGAAGTAGAAATAGTTTAATTGATTTAAAAGAAGATAAAGGCATTATTGTTTCAACATGAATTTGTGAAGTGTTTTTTTTCTTTTTTTGTTTTTTTAATGTTATACAATATCCTCATTAAGTGACAGGTTTTCTTTTTCCAACTTGCTATTCATAGCATTATTCTGGGATGAGAATGACAGAAGAGACAAGGTTTCCAAATCCAACACTGGCAAAATCTCGAACTGGGTGTTTCATTATCCTGACCTCTTCATTCTTCCTCACTTCACATATCTAATAAGCTGCCATTTCTAATTTCACAACATTTCTTTCATCTTACCCTTCCTTTCAACTCATACAACTGCTAACTTAAAGTTTTTGTCACTTTTGACCTAGATCATTGCAAAAGTCTCTCTATTCAGTCTCTATATGCTTCATCTGCAATAAAAAGGAAGGCATGTCAATCATGATCTAAAAGAAAAAGTAAAAATATATTTAATTAAAATATATAAACAAGAAAATTATATCACTCTAATAGTTACCATATATAGTGCAAATGTATCAATTGATTTAAACATATAAATACTGAAAAGGAAAGTTAAATGACTTGTAGAGAGAAATAGAGAATAGATCTAATATTGGTGGACCTTACAATCTCTTTCAGACCTATACAAATCTCACTAAAAATTAACATGAAAGTAGTTTAGGAACTGAATAGCATTTTCAAGACTTTAGGTATTCATATTTTTTAAATTTTCTTTGTCACCTTTATAAAAGTTGATCATGAATTAGGAAAAAAAAATTAGTGAACATATACAGCAAAGCAAAATTCTTAAATTCATTTATATGGACTACAATAAAACAAAATATATTTTAAAAGAAATCACTGAAGAAAAAATTAAATTACAGACTAAATAACTTCATGTTGAAGAATGAGTGAATCAAAGAACAAATCATGGAGGCAATAGATAGTTTTATTAAAGTTAATGATAATGTTGCAAAACTTGACAAAATTTTGGAGATTCAGTCAAAATGGTTATTGAGGGAAATTTTTTATCTTCAAATATTTTTCCAAAAAAAGAAAGTAGATTAATGAATTGGGAATGGAATCATATAAATTAGAAAATCTTCAAATTAAGAAACTTCAATTAAGTACCAAAACAAATTTGAAAATCAAAAAACAATCATTTTTATTTAAAGCAAATTTTTTAGGTATTTAAATTTAAAGTAAAAATTGGAATTAAAAATAAAACTAGGAACTTATTTTTAGGGTGGGGAATAAAATTGATGTCATCATATAATTTAACTTTACAAAAATAAAGTAGGTAAATGTAATAATATTCAAAATTTAAAAGATGAATTAGCCACAAATGACATAGAAAGAAAAGCATTACAGATCATTTCACCCAATTTGATGCCAAAATTGAATTAATATTGTTTTAATACTTAAATATATTCTACATAAATAATTAAATAAAATTGATGAATACTTACAAATACATAATGTGTTCAAATAAAAAGAATTAGCAATACAGAATTCAATTCATGCTGAGAAAAATATATACTAAACAAACTCAAAATGAAAAACAAAACAAAACTTTGGGCTCAGATAGTTTTACAAGTGAATTGCATCAAATATCCAAAGAACAAGTAATTTAAATATTGCAAAAGTAGTTAAAATAATAAATAATAAGGATTCTACCCATTATCCAAGTAATAGATATGATTTTAATACCCAAATTAGGGAATATCAAATATAAGAAAGAGACTCTAAAGCAACATCCTTAACGAACATTAAAGCAAAAAATAAAATATTAGTAAGAAGGGTAAAGCAGTGAGTCAAAAAGATTATATTATATAAACAGGTTGGATTTATACCTAAAATTAAAGTTTTGTAAAATATCAGGAAAACTATTGACACATGAGACTAAATTAATAGCAAAAATAACATAAAATCAGAAAATTATATCAATAGATAAAGAAAATGCTTTTGAAAAGTTACAAAATCTATCCAGTTAAAAGCACTTGAAAGCATAGGAATGATTGGATCTTTCTTTAATATCATCAATAATATCTATCTAAAACCAGTTCCAGTGTTAGATTTCTCAATTTTTTCAATGAGTAGTAAATTGTGGGGGGAGGAGCCAAGATGGCAGAGTAGAAAGACACACATATGCTAGCTCCAAAACCACAGCCCAAAATTACCTATAAAAAGAATCCCCAACAAATTCTGGAACAATGGAAGCCGCGCAACAAAGGAGTGAAGGAGATTTCCATTCCAGAGAGGCCTGAAAAACTGACTCCAAAGGTCCGTCGTGCACTGGATGGGAGTGGAGCCGAGTCCTGCCCTGGCCGTGCAGCATGAAGAGGAACAGACACGAGCAGGCTCAGAGACAAAATCTCTGGCGGCCACGAAGGTCCATCCACCCACAGATGCACAGGTCAGTGAGAAAGATGTCTGGATGGGCTGAGAGGGGAGCAGGGTGTCTCCATAACTCAGGCCACCTCGGGAGGCAGTGGCAGAGGCAGCAGGTGGCCAGAGGCTCCTGGAGTAGGCAGGAGTTGGGTTCCATTATTGAAGGTCTAAACATAAACCCCCTGAGGGAACTGAGCCTGGGAGGCAGCCCTGCCCCCACCTGAGCACCAGAACCTAAGCTCCCATTGAATAGCAGCCAGGCCTGCTGCTGAAAGCCCTGAGGCTGGGGAGAAGCATTTGAATCTCAGAGCCCAAGCACTAGCTGGAAAGACCTAGGCGGGGGTGGAGAGGACTCTCAGAAGTCAAGTAACTGGCTGGGAAAATGCCCAGAAAAGGAAAAAAAAAAAAGACCATAGAAAGTTATTTTCTTGGTGAGCAGATGTATCCGCCCTTCCTCTCTGATGAGGAAGAACAATGCTTACCATCAGGTAAAGACATAGAAGTCAAGGCCTCTGTATCCCAAACATCTGAAATAGATATCCAATGGGCTCAGGCAATGGAAGAGCTCAAAAAGGATTTTGAAAATC
>CM053770.1:126387483-126404585 GCA_028658325.1 Potorous gilbertii | reverse complement strand
TCTTACACAACATGACTATTATGGAAGTCATTTGCAAAACTACACAGATATGGCCTATATTGAATTGCCTGCCTTCCCAAAGGGAACGGGTGGGGAGGGAGGGATGGGGAGAAGTTGGAACTCAAAGTTTTAGGAATAACTGTTGAGTATTGTTCTTGCTACTAGAAAATAAGAAATACAGGTAATGGGGAATAGAAAGTTATCTGGCCCTACAGGACAAAAGAGAAGATGGGGACAAGAGAAGGGAGGGGTGATAGAAGAGAGGGCAGATTGGTGATAGGGGAATTTAGAATGCTCCATGTATTGGGGTGGGGGGAGGGGACAAATGGGGAGAAAATTTGGAACCCAAAATTTTGTTTAAATGAATGTAAAAAGTTAAATAAATAAATTTATATAAAAAAATAAAAAACAAAAAAGATAATTTCCAGCCAGAAAAAATAAAATAAAATAAAATAATAGATTGTTCAAACAGGAAAATTAAACATATTGAAAAAGATGTAGGAGAGTTGGAACACTAACTCATTGTTGGTGGAGCTGTAAGCTCATCTGACCATTCTGGAGAGCTATTTGGAAACTATACCCAAAGGGCTTTAAAAATATGCATACCCTTTGACTCAGCAATAATCACTTCTAGGACTGTATCCCAAATAGATCATAAAAATTGGAAAAGTTACCACATGTACAAAAATATTGTAACAGCTCTTTTTGTGGTGTCCAAAAACTGGAAATAAAGGGGATGCCCATCAATTGAGGAATGACTGAACAAGTTGTTGTATATGAATGGAATGGAATACTATTATGCTATAAGAAATAATGAACAGGGGGGCAGAGCCAAGATGGTGGAGTAGAAAGATGCACATATGCAGAGTCTCCCCACACAGCCCATAAAATACCTGAAGAGAGGGACTCAACAAATTTTGGAGCAGCAAAGGTGGAAAACAACAGAGTGGAGGAAATTTCCAGCCCAGGGTGACCCAAAAGGCCCACGGAAAATGTCTGTTGCACCAGATGCAGAGCGGAGCCCAGTCCAGCAGGCTTGGGAACAGCCTTTGGGGGTAGAATCTCCAGTCACAGCAGTACAGTAGCAGGTCCACAGATCTCTCAACCCACAGGTGCTAAAGGTCAGTGACGGGTATTTTTTTAGCTGGCCGGGAAGGGAGAAGAGCCTTCCCATAGCTCTGGCCTCAGGCAGTGGCCTGCAGAGGCCACATTGTGCAGGTGGCAGCAGTTTTCACAGCAGCCCCTACAGCAATCTACATCCATTGTTGGATCATAAAAACCCCTGGGGGCACTGAAGAGTTGAATATTACCTCAGACCTGTGTAGAGGCCCTGAGGGAGCTCTCTTTGTCTCTCACTGAATGGTGGCCCTGCCCATCCAGCTTATCTGAAAATCAGCCCCCAGAGCTGACTTGGCAGAATGGAGACCAGATGATTGTGGTGAGAAAACTGCTAAGATTCTGGACACAAAAATCTCTGCCTGCTTCCAGATCAGTACACACTTAGTTGTGCCACCTTGGAGGAACTGAGATCTTGCAAATTCCCAGAGTATACCCTACTCTTGATGAAGGACCCAAAATTCAAGTAACTGGCTGGAAAAATGCCCAAAAAAGGGAAAAATAATAAGACTATAGAAGGTTACTTACTTGGTGAACAGAGATCTTCTCCCATCCTTAAGGATGAGGAAGAAAAATGCTTGCCATCAGGGAAAGATATAAAAGTCAAGGCTTCTGTATCCCAAAAATCCAAAATAAATGGTCTCATGCCATAGAAAAGCTCAAAAAGGATTCTGAAAAAAATAAATAATGAACAGGAAGACTTTAGAAAAACCTGTACAGATTTAAATGAAGTGATGTTGTGTGAAGTGAGCAGAACCAAGAAAACATTATATACAGTAAGAGCCACAGTGTGTGAGCACTGTATCTGATAAATTTAGCCCTTCATGGCAATGCAAGGACCTAAAACATTTTTAAAGGACTCATAATGCAAAGTGCCATCCACATTCAGAGAAAGAACTATAGAGTTAGAATACAGAATGAAGCAGATCATTTTCTCTTGTGTTTTCTTTTGGTTTTTCTCATGATTTTTTCCCATTCATTTTAATTCTTTTTTCACATTATGACCAATATGAAAATGTGTTTAATAAAATTGTATGTGTAGAACCCATATAAGATTGCAAGCCCTCTCAGGGAGGGAGAGGGAGAAAATTTAAAACTTATGGAAGTGATTGTTGAAAACTGAAAACAAATTAATTATAAAAAAATAGATTGTTCATATTCTTGGGCCACTTGTCTATAGGGAAATAATTCTGACTCGTTTTATGTCAATTTCTTAAAGGTTTTGTGTGTTGGACTTGTGTCAAAGATATTTTTATTTTTTTAATTCTTTATTGAATTTTTTAGTGAAAAAGATTTTTGCTTCATATTTTTTATTTCACAGTATCATCCGATCTTTGTTGTTGTTGTATTCACAGTTGTCAAAATCATAACCCTCTATTTTCTTTTATTTATGGTGTGACTTTTTCAATTATACATTATTTAATTCATTAATGCCTCCCCCTAAAAAGTTCTCACAAACCACCTATGTTATAAAATTCCAGAATTTTGTACAAAATCAACACCCTTGATAAAGAATAATTAGACTGTAAATATTTCCAGAGTTGGTTCTATGACAAATAAATATATCAAATCCCCCTCATACTGCAATACTTATCAGCATTCTGTGCAAAAAGTAAACAGTCAGTAAACAATATATTTAGTTGACTGTGTTTACATAAATTAGTCTGATTCAGTTTTAAAATTAGCAGAGATGGTGATATAACTACAAGTATTTTCTATTTGCAGGAGGCATGTTATATTTTGCAAGATAACCATACTAGAAAGGGTAAAAATTTCTTTTAATGGAGGTATCTGCTTATAATTAATCATAAGTGATAACTACAGCAAAATGCAGAAATAAAGAAAGAATAATTGAAATCAGTAAATATTTTAGGGTTTCTTACCAAAGGCAGTTTGATTTTCATTTTTACTAAGAGGATTTGCAGGATTAATAGAAATGAATTAAGGAGGCAAAGGGCAAACTGTAATAATACAGTACAGAACAAAACCACTTCATCAGCATCATGCATGGCAATTTCCACTTCTAATTAGACTTGGCCCATATTTCAGAAGTCACCTGATATTTTAGAGAGTAGCAAAAATGAACTTTGCAATATTGACTTACTTTCCTGATCATCTTAAGGTCTAGTCTTAAGATGGATAATCCTTTGCTTTTCCTCAGTTGGCCAAGCAACTAAAATTGTTAATAACTGTAAAACTACACCATTCCCTTTTAAGCCTACCAACTCCATTAATTTTATTCTATTTCTCTAGCATTAGGTTACACCTCTTGAGAGCAAGAAGAGAGATTTGTCTTCTCATTGACATTGTGTTTATTATATTTAAATGTTAGAGTCCTTTTGTATATTCAGAATAAATGAGTGAAGGAACTTCAAATAATTCATAGTATAAGCAGAAAAAACACCAGATGGGAGGGTGATGGTTAAAATGTAGTTCATACATGTAATAGAATATCATTTTACTGAAAAAAAAGATGCACCTGAGTAATTTAGAGAGGCATTGGATGTTTTATATGAACTGATGTAGAATTAAGAAGAACTAGGAAAAGAATATACAAAATGACTATAAAGCTGTAAATGGAAATATCAAAAAAAAAGAAACTGAAATATTGCTACATGGAAAACAAAATCTATTAAAGATTTTTTTAAAGATAGAACAAAAGAGCATTAGACCTGGAAGCAAAAGACCCCAAAGTATAGAATTGTGTAAAGGGACTTAAAAATCTATTCAATAAACCCCCTGAGAAGTCATCTAGACTCTACTTGAAGCCATCCAGTGAGAAATAGCCCACTGTCTCCTTGAGCAGCCTGTTCTATTTTTATACAAGTCTGATTGTTAGGAACATTTTGTTATGAACCTACATGTGCTTCTCTGTATCTTCCATCTTTACGATTGGTCAAACCTCCTGGGGACAAGAAAAACTAGTCTAATCTTCCATGTAACAGTCTCTCCCTTTTCCAACCAATTCATCTGGCAAAAATAATCTTCTTAGGTAGGTACAGGTAGGAGCATCTCTCAAGAAATTTCAGTTCTTCCTTATTGTCTCTGAGCTAATAAACAAACTCCTTATTTTAACATTTAAAGACCCTTCAAAACCTGGTTCCTAGAACACTTTCACTTTTGGTACATTATAGTCAATCTGGCTACTAGCTATTTCCCAAACTTGGTATCCTGTCTTCCGCCTCTGTGACTTTGGATAGGCTACATTATATATATGGAAAATGAATGCACTCTTTTTCGCAAAGTTCTTTTCAAATATTATTTCATTTACAGAAGGCCTGACTTTAGCTAGGTTTTGAAGGAATCCAAGTGGCATCAGTGAGTACTAGCCATAAAATCAGGTATGGAGGATAGTCTGTGAAAAGTCACCATGGCATCAAAAGATAGAGTGTTATATGTGAAGAAAAGCCAGAAAGTCATTGTCACTCATAGAGCATGAGGAAGGGAGTGAACTGTAATCTTAAAAAAATAGAAAGGGATCAGTCTTTGAATGACTTCTACTGTCAAAGAGAGCATTTTATATTTGATCCTGGAAGTATTAGGGAGATGCTAGCGTTGATTGAGTGGAGGGAGTCATATGGTCAGACGTGTTTGTGCTTTAGGAAAATCAATTGGAAGTTCAGTGGAGGATAAATTATGGAGAGAGACTTGGAAGCAGGGAAAACCACCATCTGGCTATTAAATAGTGCAGATGTGAGGTTATGACTACTGATACTAGGATGGTGACAGTGTATAACTGGAGATAAGAGGATATATAAGAGATTTTGTGGAGGTAAAAATGATGACTTGAGAACAGATAATAAATATTAGAGATTATGATGTAAATGCAGATTTTCCAGTCCTGGAGCCAGTGATCATTCTACTAACTCATACTGTTCAAGGTCTATCATTCACATGACAACATAAATAAGATTAGTGAACTCAAAGATTTTCCCCTACTTAGATTTACATATGGTAGAACTCAGCAGTTACCAAAATTAATACTGGGTAAACATGAAAACTATTTTCATATTGCAGAAAGTGAATTCTAATTACTTTAAACCACCAAACATATTATATTAGTCAAATTCATTGCTGGATTTATGGGTCAATGCCCCAGTCTTTTATTTTTCATAAGATGTACATATCTCTTAACCAATGGTCTATAAAGTGAGGTGTGCATATTCCCAGGTATGCAAGATAATCTGTTAGGGTCTGGAAGAAAGTATGAGTTTCTCTGTGGTTTTTTAAGCTTAAAATTTTTAACTTAATTAATATGTAGATTAATACTGAACCTCTCACCTGGTACATATGTCAAATGATAACTTGCCATATATGGTATGTGGGATATCCCTGAGGGAGGAGTAGGAGTTTAAAAACATGGAGGAATGGACAATGGTGCCCTCCTTTTTTATCCATCTTCAACACACTGTGGTTTGTTAGAATTCATGTGGCCTTTGTAAGTAGAATTATACATTTGATTATGTAGTTTTACCTACCCTAATCCTCATAAAATGGATGAGTGGATTAAAATCATTCTATTACAACAAAGGATTTTAAAAGAAAATTAGAAGAGAATATAAAATTGGCAAAAATTACCAGCACATTGAAAAGAATCTGACATTAGATGCATTGTTTCACACCTGTGGACCCTGATATCTACAAAGGAACATGGAGAGGTGTCCTCTTCTATTTCTTCTTTGGGGCCAATACCCACAACCATCACCCTGGGAAGTAACCCCTGTAGAATTGGACCTTGGCATCTATTCTATCCCTATAGCCACAGCTAATGAAGAGCTGGAAAAGAAATCTCTTGGCAATATCGAATGATTCAACATCAGAATTTTATAACATTTTGGCAGGTAAAAAGGCATTTAAAAAGTATTACTATTGGCTTTTCCACTAAGGATCATGGGACTTTTCCAATAGATTTGTAGCTAGGACCTTCCAAATAAGCATTATCTTTCAGAGGAGCTCTTTAAGGGCAGATTGTTTTTCTTTTCTAATTGGATTGTGCAGTTATTGTTGTGGTCATTCAAAAATTCTCTTGTTATCCTTAACCATGTTAAACTTCTCTGCATTGTTCAAATTTCATTTATGAGCACTGCTGAAGTAAAACCCTCAAGCCCAACTTAAAAAGTCAATTGTCACAGGAACCAGAACTTCAGGAAACTATATCAAACAGTCCAACTCCCTACCTGATTTTACATCTGAGGAAACTGAGGCCCAGAGAAGGGAAATGACTCACTCAGGCTCATATAATATAATCCCAGAGCTAGGATTAGAATGTAGCTCCCCTGATTCCAAATTCTTTTCTCAAAATCAATTTTTTCCCGTTTCTCCTCCAAAATGTATTTATTCCCAACCTTGGTTTTGTGACTCCTCTGGGAAGCTCCATTGTTTCAGGGACTGTGCTAAGATCCTCAGCACAGAAGGAATATTAATTAACTTTAATTTGTTAAAAAGAAGTCTACCATATAACATTTAGGAGTAGAAAGGCATGTTTCAAAAGTCAAATCATAATAGAGTATTGAAACCCTAAAAAAGGTTCAGAAACACTGACCCAGGTCTATAAAAAGCTTTTGCTCATTCTGATGAAATCACATAGCAGTTAGTCACCTGGAAGTATGTCGGCGGCAAGTTGACCAGAACCATAAAGCTTTTTGTTAAGTTACTATACTAGTTCAAGCCACATAATCCTGCTTTCTTCATGGTTTTAACTCAGATAGAACTAATTTGAAAACCTTGAGGTACAAAAAAAAAGTTTTTTTTCAAGGTTGCCAAGAAATGCAGGCTGAGACTTTTTTTATGATGTGAAAATAGCCTTTGCAGTAACTCTAGCTGTTCATATCCTGAGAAGTGTTTACTTGAAAAGTTGACAGTCTTATTGATTTTTTCCATTGCAAACCCATTCTCAGGATTGAACCCTTCCAGAAGAATTATTGAAAAATGAACCCCAGTAGGTTATTGAATCATTCAAGACATGTCTGAACAAAAGAAAATCCAGGCTTTTAGGACATCTGTATGCTAACTCAGCATAAACATTTTTGAAATGAATTCATTAGTGTATTATATTGCTTAAGACCATGTGAAAAATAGTGTGCTCTACTTGAAGTAGGCAGGTGACCAGCACATTGAACCTCTTAGGATCTAATTTCCAAATCTGTATACCAGGGCTAAAAATACCTTGCTTACCTAATATTAGGGATCTGACTGGGTCTTGCATCAACTCTAGCATATGACTGGAAGAAATGAAATAAACTTCCCAAATGAGAGGATATTTTTATACTTACTGTGTCTCAAGTTGTATGCCTATATTTAGAATAAATGAATACTTAACAGAGAGGCTAATAATTTTTTCACTAGGCTTATCAAATCCAATTTTTTTGCCTCTTATCTTACCTATGAAAAATATTTCCTCACAGTATAGCAAACAATTTTGCTACCCTATGGATGTTAAACAGATGCCCGTCTTACAGGCATTTAATAAATACTTGCAGATTTTTTGAACAAGTAGAGCTCAAAATGAATTTAACCATCTCATGGCAGAGCACTTGCCAAAGACAACTTGGAAGGTCAGCAATAAGGAACTATTGTACCTGGGGGAGAGGAGAGCATAGTACAGCATAGGCAGCCACAGTACAGCCCTGATTCCAGGAAACCAGAAGCAGACCCTGCTAGTGATTGAAGCAGCAGCAGCAGCAGCAGCAGCAACAGGCTACTTTTGGAACTCTCAACTCACAGAGGGTAATGAGGTCAAACAACTGGTCAGAAGGAGAATACAGGAGAATTTTACTAGCACTGAGGCAGGACTCTGTTGCTTTACCCATACTTGGATCTTGATCACACTCCTGGGTGGTAGTTCCAGCATGAGAAAGAGCATGAGCATAGTAGAGTAACAGTGGAGGGGAGACCCTCTTTACAGTTCCAGGGCAGAAAAGAGTACTTGTGGTCACTCACACACCAGAGCACAGGTCAGGAGAGTAGTAAGTGTCTCCTTAGATCACACGTATAGGTGCCTGGAGGTATCTCTGGGGGTAGCTGTGCAGGACCCCTGAAACTTGGGACAGTGTGCCCTTCCTCCTGGAAACAGAACTCTATTTCAACAAAAAGTTAAAAGCCAAATAAAAGGATTGGAAAATGATAATGGGAAAAACAAAGCAAAACTCTTACTATAAAAAGTTACTGTGGTGATGAGGAAGATCAAAACATACATTCAGAAGAAGGCAACAAAATCGAAGCTCCTGTATCCAAAGCCTTCAAGAAAAGTATGAATTGGTTTCAGGCTATAGAAGAGATCAAAAAGGAATTTTAAAAATCACGTAAGAGAGATAAAGGAAAAATTGGGAAAACAAATGAGAGAGACGCAAGAAAATTATGAAAAAAAATGAGTTAATAGCTTGGTAAATGAGACAAAAAAATCTGAAGAAAATAACATTTAAAAAATAGATTAGTTTAAATTGTAAGAGTACCTAAAAGGCAATGAGGAGAAGAATACCTTAAAAAGAAAAATTGGCCAAGTGGGAAAAGCCTCATTGAAGAAAATAATTCCTCAAAAATTAGAATGGAGTAGTGAAAGTAAATGACTTTATGAGAAGTCAAGAAATAATAAAAGAAAACAAAAAATGGAAAAAATGGAAGACAATGTGAAATATCTCATTGGAAAAACAACTTACCTAGAAAATAGATCCAGAAGAGATTAAAAATGATTTTAAAAAGAGTCTAGATATAATATTTCAAGAAATTATCAATGAAAACTGCCCTGATATTCTAGAAGTAGAGGGTAAAATAGAAATTGAAAGAATCCACCAATTACCTGCTGAAAGAGATCCCAAAATGAACACTGTCAGGAATACTATAGTCAAATTCCAGCATTCCCAGGTCAAGGGAAAAGAAACAATTCAAGTATGATGGAGCCATAGCCAAGATAACACAAGATTTAGCACTTCTACATTAAAGAATCAGATGGCTTGGAATATCATGTTCTAGAGGACAAATGAACTAGGACTACAACCAAGGATCATCTACCCAGAAAAACTGAGTATAATTCTTCAAAGGAAAAAAATAGACATTCAATGAGATAGAGGATTTTTCAAGCATTTTTGATGAAAAGGGCAGTGCTGAATTGAAAATTTGACTTTCAAATATAAGACTCAAGAGGAGCATAAAAATGTAATTTAGGAAAGGGAAATCATAAGGTTAAACTCTACGTGGTAAGATGATATTTGTAACTCATAAGGCTTTTCTCATTATTAGGGTAGTTAGAATGAAAATATATATATGTATATATATATATATATATATATATATATAGTTTCAGTTGAATATGAAGGGAAGGTATTTTAAAAAATAAAGAGGAATGTATGGGGAGAAAGAGAAAGGAAGAGGTAGAATGGGGTAAATTATCTCACATAAAAGATGCTAGAAAAAACTTTTACAGTGGATGGGAATGGGAGTGAGGAGAAGGGGAGTGAGTGAATTCCCAGAATTGTTTGAAAGAGGGAATAACATGCACACTCAATTGGGTATGGAAATCTATCTTACCCTAGAAAGTAGGAGAGTAAATAGATAAGGGAAGGGAGGAGGTTGATAGAAGGGAGTGCAGATTGGAATGCTCTACCACAGATAGTCCCTGTGAACATTTGGGTGGTTACTCCAAATTTGCACATCCTATGTTTCCTTTGTGCTGTTTCAATTCTGCTTTGCTTACAGAGCACAGCACCCTTCTGATGTGGGCATGCCATGCTGAGCAGACCCATTCCAGTGTCTCCCATGTCACACAATCAAATCCAAAGTTCTTGAGAGTGTCCTTGTATCATTTCTTCTGGCCACCATGTGATCACCTGCCTCATGTAGTTTTCCATAAAATAGTCTTTTTTGGCAAGCATACATTTTGCATTCGAACAATGTGGCCAGCCCATCAGAGTTGTGCTCTTTGAAGCATAGTTTGAGTGTTTGGCAGTTTAGTTCAAGCAAGAACTTCAGCATCTGGTACCTTATCCTGCCAGGTGATCCTCAGACTCTTCCTATGACAGCTCAAATGGAAGTGATTCAGTTTTCTGGCATGACACCGGTAGACTGTCCATGTTTCACAGGCATACAACAATGAGGTCAGCACAAAGGCTCTGTAACCCTTCAGTCGGGTAGTCAGTCTAATACCTCTTCTCTCCCAAACTTTTCTCTGGAGCCTCCCAAACACTGAGCTAGCTCTGGCAATATGTGTGTCAACCTCATTGTCCCTTCACTGATGACTGGGAAGACACAAGAACATTGTCCACTATCCAGAATCCAAGAAAACATGCCATCATGAAATTGATATACAATCTGATGAACTTCTCAGGACAACCAAATTTTGACAAAATTCTCCATAAGCCCTCATGACTAACATTATCAAAGGCCTTGGTCAGATCTAAAAATGTTGTGCACAGACTTCTGTTCTGCTCTTGGCAAACACCATATCAATTGTTCCTTGGCCCCTTCTGAAGTCATGCTGGCTCTCAGATAGATGACACCTTCCAGGTGAAGGATCAGCCTATTAAGGAGGATTCTAGCAAGAATCTTGTCAGCAATGACTAAGAGAAAGACCCCCTGTGATTGTTGCAGGACAATTTTAACTTCATAGAGATGGACAACAGAGGCATCCTTGAATTCCTGGAGGATAACCTCTTCTTGCCATATAACCTAGAATATTTCAGTTAGCTTTTGTATGAGCTACTTTCTACTCATGTGAATGTGAATTGGTTTTAAGTGAGGGAAGGCAGTTGCAAAATCACCACCCTTACTTTCTCTTCCCCATAGTGGAACCAGTTTCACAAGAAAAGTAAAATGGCTGTGGGTACTGATTTCTATGTTTTCCTTTGCATGATTTCTATATATTTCCTAACTATTACTATAAAGTACATTTAAAAAAATAATTTTTAAAAAGTTTTACTGATTTTTTTCTTTCTTATATTTACCATCACTTTTCCTTGATTCAGTCCTCACCAAGCTCCAATCGAACCCTACCTCATAAGGGTTAATTATAACTAAATAAAACTAACAAATACCTTAGCCATCTTAGACAAGGTATGTCTTATTTCACAAATACTGTCTACTACTAAACAACTAAGAAGAGATGTTTCACCATCAGTCTTTTTGAGCCAATCAATCAATCACAATTTATTAAGCACTTCTTATGTGTCAGGCAATGTGGCTAAGTGCTTCATTATATAACGAAAAAGCAAAAATGGTCCCTGCCACCAAAAAAATCTTACAAAGAATTGACCAGTCAGTCAATAAGAATTTATTAAGCACTTACAGTGTGCCAAGTTATGTCTTATAGATATAAAGAAAGGAAAAATCAGTCCCTGTCTTAAAGGAGTTCACATTTTAAAGAGGTAGACAGCATTTAAATAACTATGTACATTTATATATACTGATATACACAGAGTGAAACAGATAATCACAGAGAGGGAGCAATTAATTTATAAATAAATAATATATACATATATATGAATAAAATATGGAATCTTTCTTTCTTTGCCTACTTGAGATATATGCCAAATAGTAGTATTATAATATAAGCCAAAGTAGATGTAGAGTTTAGTTACTTTTTTCATCTAATTCTATATTGTCTTACAGAATGGTTACACCATTTCATGACTCTGTTACCTTCTCTACTAATGAGGATTGCCATTTAACAGAGTCAGGGATGCTGTTCTAGAAGAGTTGTATAGTTCATTGTGCTCTTTGACAGACTTCAAGAACTGTGCTTTAGGGAAAATAGAAAAATTTACCTTTGGGAAAATGGGTACAATGGTGTTCTTTTGGTAGATCTATGAATTGTTCCAGCCATTTTGGAAAGAAATTTGAAACTGTCTCCAGAAAATTACCACATTATATACATTTTGGTCCAGTTATATCACTACAAGTTTGTACTGTACTCCTCCCACAAAAAAAAATCAATGAAAGAGGAAATGGATCTGTATTCACAAATATAATTATGGCAGCTATTTTGATAGTATCCGAAAATTGGAAAGGATGGGGTTTTCCTTTAATTGAAAGATGGAATAACAAATTGTGGTATATGAATGTCAGAAAATCTTATTTTGCCATAGTACATGAAGAAATGGACAATTTCAGAGAAAACTGAGAAGACATTTATGGAATGATGTAAAATTTAAAAAAAAACAGTGGTAGAAGAATTTATTCAAAGTTAATAGTGTTGGAGACAAAAAATAACTTTGAAAGATGTTAGTACTCAGATCAATGAAATGATAATATTTCATTCACATGAATGAAGATGAAAATACCACTAATGCCCAACAGAGAGGTAATGAAATTAAAATGCATAAAGAGACACCCATTTTTAGACATGATCTGTGTGGGAGCTTGTTTTGTCGGGCTATGTAGATATGTACTGAAGGATTTGTTTTGTTTTAATTTGTTCAATCAGGGTTAACAGGAAGGACAGATTAATATATAATACTCATAAATAGTTTTTAAAATGGCAGGGAAGTATACCTTAGAAAACGTTTCCAAATAAGGACTGAGACATTAATAACTGGGATATAAAGTCCCACAAATGTAGCATCTGGTTTTTGGGTAATGAATAACTCTAAGACCTGCTGCTGATGCCTCACTTGCTTTTAGTTTCGTAATTAAATATACTAAGTAAAAAACTAGGAAGAGATAACATGTCACCCATTCCATATGGAGTATCTACAACCATAAAAATACCACAGTTTAGGGACCTGGAATGACTATTAGCCACTTAGCAATATTATTGCCAAATATGGATTTTGAGATTTTATACACCAAATCTCCTAGTTCTTTATATAACTCTCTCTAGTATAGAAAGAAATGCTTCTGTTTCATGTCTCAGGAAGAGGTAAGCATCACCTCTTTGGTGGTGAATTTACTTTACCCAATGCAACTGCTCAATTAGCATATCATGTTTAGTTTGGAAAACATTCTTATACTTCAATTTGCCCCCAGATGCCTGGTCCCAGTGCTCCCAATTTATCCTTTCCCCGCAACCAACATTTTAGCAGTCTGTGTTACACATTAGCAAATCAGCAGTATTTTAAGATGATTTACAGAGAGCTTAAGAGAAAACTGCACTTTTCAAACTCTGAGACTTGGCAATCCCCTTGAGCTTTAATTTAAGGTTCCCGCTTCCTGAAATCCCCTTGACATAAAACATCCATCGTAGTACTTCAGCTCTCCAAATCTTCTGGACAGCTTTTTTTTAATAGGTAATGATGAGTGCTGGGTTGATCAATACACTTTTTTAAAGTCAGAAACTACAAAGTTGAGACCAAACTATGTTAGTAGCATCTTGTGAATTGCTAAGTTTGTAGATCTAAAACAATTGGTCCCCAGGCAAGCTGTTTTCTGGCTGCTATAAGCAGACAGTGAGTGTCTGTTGCTTTGATATGCTACAGTGACTGCAACAATAAATAACCTGGCTCTTTCACAAGCAGAGAATTCTATTTGCCAGCAGATTACAGGGTTGAATTCAACAATATGAAAATATTGGTGAGTATACCAACTACTGGTAGGTTGCGGCACTTTTCACAGGCAGTGAACTGGGAAGGTCTTACAAACCTTTGTAAATATCATCTGGCATGGGAGCAAGGCACACATGGGTTTTATTTATCATACTTTTCAATAACCCTGAACTTTCGGATCAGTTGGTTGCAGTATACAAAGCAGTAGGAGACCACCCAGGAACATTTGAATGATATTCTTGGAAATATATAGATGCACACACATGCATGCACTGTTAACATTGGTTAGCCCAACCTATGTTTATAGCTGTTGGCTCTATTCGTTATTAGATTTAAGTGGGGCAAAAACATACTGAGGAAGTGGTCAACTGGACTATATCCATTTGTATCAAATTGCATTTCTTTAATGATAAGAACTCTAAATTATTAAGGTAGTACTACTAATATACAACGTTCATAAGTGCCTTTTTCCTGCTCATTGAATTTAGGGTACAATAAAAATCATAGTCTAAAGGAGCTGAAAGTTTTCCTTAGACAGCTTTCCAAATACAGAAAGCCTAAGCTTAAATATACCCAGATTTATGACTTTCCTACTTGAGACCATCTCCAGGGAACGAAATGCCATCTTATCTGTAATGTTTCCTGTTTCAAGGCCTTACAGGATGGGTCACAGTAAGAAATAGAACCTGGATTTGTCCAGGCATCTGTGTTTCCTAGGCAAAGTCTGAAAAATATGCCCTCCGGCTTTGGAACATTTCATCACCTATGCGTTACTCCCCTCTGGAAGATTTGAGGCTTCACTACAGGAAAGTTACTATTTTATGTTTTCAGAAATGATCCTAAAGTCCAGGGGAACATTAGTATAATCTTGCATTGAGAAACTCTCAGAACCATTGGGGCAAAGGAGAACAATTTGCAAAGTGGTTTCATCCCAACTGGGTGAAGTATGTAATGATATCTTCATTTAACACATAAGGAAACTAAGACTGCTGGATAAGTGACATGAACCAAATCAGCTAGTTAGTGGTAGACCTAGTACTTGAACTCAATTTCCTAAGTCCAAGCAAAGCATTCTTTTTACAATACCACCTTGTCCTATTCATTTATCATAAAATCATAAAATCAATACTTGTAGGTCACAAAGAGCAGAATTAGAGATAGGTGAATTTGTAAATCATAGGATTCAAATATATTCCTCAATGTGTACCTTGAGTGTTGTGTCTTTGGTGACCAATCAACCCTTCAAAGTTGTAGCATTGGCTACAACTGTTCTTTAAACACTAAGCCAACAATTTTTATAGCATTTGTGTTTTACTTGTGCATTCCTTTATATGTATGATATTTACCCCATGTGTGAATGACATGAGAGATAGTGTAGCATAGTGGGTAGAGAGTGGCATAGGAGTCAGGAAAACCTGGGTTCTAGTCCTGCTTGTTTCACATACAGGCTGTGTGACCCTGGACATGTTATTCAACTTGTCAACACTTCGTGCAACTCTAATATTTTAAGTTGAAGAACATTTAATGATCTACATTCATTGAAAGAGTTCCTTGGTTGTTCTTTATCCCAGTGTACTATGTGTGTATATGTGTGTGTGTGCGTGTGCATGCACGTGTATGTGTGCCTTCAGATTTAAGCCTTCACTTTACACTCCATTGTCCATTTCCTCCAGATAGTTCCTCCTAAAAACTCCTCTTCAATCATGTCGTTATTCTGTTCAAAAATCTTCTCCTCCATGATCTAGTAATTACAGCATGGTATGTAAGGCACTCCACAATCTGGAGTTTCCAGATCAGAATTCCAAGCATATCTTCCCACTCACTATTCCCTAATATTAGCTTTCTTGTCCAGCCAGACTGATCTATCCTCTGTCACTTAAGAATGTCTTGCACACACATAGTCTTTCCCTGGAATGATCTCTTCTCATCTTCCCACCAAAGCCCATTTTCAGGCATTCAACTAGTACTGACGCATCCGTTGAGTTAGGTAGTGGGCATACAAAGGCCCAAATAAGACTAGGCTTGACCCCAAGGAACTTACATTCTAATAGAGAAAATAATGTCTGCCCAGAAAAGTAATTGCAAAAGATCTAATCTCATTTGCAGAAGTGCATCATCTGCTGGGGAGTAGTGATAGGTACATGAGTGGGATTGGGCAAGAGTGAGATAGGACTTTTATAGCAGGCAGCACTTGAACTGGTTTTTTGAATGAAATTAGTAATTCTAGGAGGCAGAAATAAAGGGTGAATGTGCTTTGGGCTTGGAGGACAGACTGTGTAAAGGTATGGAGGTCACAGGTTCTGTATGGAAAATAGCTTATTTGGCTGGAACCACAGCGCATGTAAAAGAGATGAATCTAACCCATCCTTCAAGGCCTAGGTCAAGATCTACAGCCATAGTGAAGTCTTCCCTGGGTACCTTAGTCCCCAGTGATGTTCCACCCCATCGCACTCCCTCCATATCCTCCATCTCACATCCCCTGCCCCAAGTCCTAAATTCTTCATTGTGGGGAAGTCCTCATGTGAGAATCCCTTTTTCTAATGCAGTCTGGCAGCTTGCCTGCAATAGACTCTGAAAAGAGTAACCTGGGGCATTAAGAATTTAAGGGATTTGCTCACAATCTCAGAACTGTATTCATTGTACAGTGATTTTGAACCAAGCTATTCCTGCCTTGAAAATTGGCTCCCTCTCTATTATACAATTTTGCACCTTATACATAGCACATAGTGCCCTTCTCTATAAATTAGCTTTTTGCTTACATCATTTTCCCTACTTAATTATCAAAATGCATGTTTACATAAAATGAGGTTCTGCTCCATGTTGTAGACCTTCTGATATCCTCCACTGTGATTTGCACAAAGTAGCTGTTAAATCAGTGTAATAGAGAAGCAAATTTGGGTTCAATATTAGGAATGCCTTCTTAACAATTACCGTGGTCCAGAAGTCAAATCAGCTGCTTTAGGCAATAATGAGTTCTCAAAGATTTAAGGCCTTTGAACAGGCAGCTAGGCAGCACAGTCAACAAAATTTTGAACCTGGAATCAGGAGGTTCTCAGTTTAAAGCCCATCTAAGACATTTACTTTCTGTGAGTCCAGGCAAGTCACTTAACCACTGTCTGCCTCAGTTTCTTCAGCTGTAAAATGGAGATGGTGGTATTATCACTTACTGTGCAGGGTTATTTGGAAGATAGAGAGAACACACATAGAGCATTTTGCAAACCTTAAAGTGTTTTATAAATGCTACATAATGTGACCACTTAATTGGAGACGATTATAAGATCATGAATTAAGAGCCCAAAGGCTCTCAGAGGTCATCTCTTCCAATCCTTTCATTTTACAGATAAGGAAACTGAAACCCAGAGATGCTAATGACCTATCCAGAGTCCACAGACAGTAAACAAAAGAGTTAGTATTCAACTCTAATTTTTCTAACTCAAATCCTGTGTTATTTTCATTTCCACTGTACTATGTTAGAGTATCTTGCTACAGATTAGGTTAAATGGCCTTTGAGATACT
>CM053770.1:126361575-126386983 GCA_028658325.1 Potorous gilbertii | reverse complement strand
GCCTCCCATAGGCCTTGGTTGTCAGTGGATAACATGATTGTTGACTGATTGATTAGATTTGGATACTTTCTCCCTCCTTGACTTAAGACTTTGAACTTGCCTGAATTGTGTAATAGAAAACATGGTTCTGGAGTCAGAAGACGTAGATTTGTATCCTGGTTCTGATATTTATTTCCTGATTGCATTCAGGCAAACTATTTATTTTACTTGAACCTCATTTTTTTCACCTGCAAACTGAGGGGATACAAAGGGAGAGCTGTGCTTTATGAATTTTTTGCTTTAAATCTTATATTCCACTTATTGCTTTTCCAATGTCTCCTTTGTTGACATTCCTGAAACTCCTAAGGTGTTTTCCAAGATCTGCTTCCATCCCCACCCTCAATTCTTTGTTTTGGAAATACATTTAATTTTGAGAGATTCAACTATTTCCATACAGACAACTTCAAATCTTTATTTCAAGCCTTGACCTCTCATGATAGACTTATTTCTCTTGGTGACATGACAAGTTCTAGTGGCTTTAAATGTCCTCTCTATGCTGATGATACAGGTAAATACATTCAGTCCTTATTTCTCTCCTGGGCTCCATTTCCACATTATCAACTGCCCACTGGATATTTACAACTTCCATTGACATCTCAAACTGAACACATGTAGAAGAAAACTCACTGTCTTTCCCCAAAAACCATCTTAAACCTTTATGCAACTGTTTTATTTTTTTTAATTACTGTTTATGGTACCACCATCTTTCCAGACATTCATGATTGAACTACAATGTCATCCTTGACTCCTAACTCACTAATTGCACATATCTAGTCAATTACCAAATCTTATCATTTCTATCTTTACAACATCCCTCACATATATGCACTTTTCTCCATTCAGATAACTGCTACTATAGCCTTACCACCTCTAGTTTTCTAATTTCAAAGTCTTACCTGGGTTCTTTCCTCAAGCCTCCCCACTCTGATTCATCCTCCACCTAACATTCATAAACCCCAGTGGCTTCCTTTTGCCTCTAGGATTGAACATAAACTCCATTGTTTAATAGTTAAATCTCTCTCCCCCCTTTCTCTTTCCTATATTTCCAGTCTTCTCATTGTTCACTTCACTTTTCACACTCTATGATCCAGCGATATGACCTATCCACTGCTCTGCACACACATCTCTGTCTCACAGTTGTATAAGTTTGCCCTGGCTGCCCCTCCTCTCCCCACTTTGCTGGAACACATTCTCTTATCTCTACTTCTTTGAATTTCTGGTTTTCTGCAAGGCTGAGTTCCAAAACCACCTTCTACATGAAGTCTTCGCTCATTTTCACAGAAACTGGTATTGCTAGTCCCAAACTACTTTGCCTTCATTTTGTTATATGTTCTGAATATACTTTATGTCTACATGTTGTCTCCTGGATTAGAACGAGTGCCATTAGGATAGGTAACTGTCGATTTTGTTCTTAGCATCTAGCGTGTGCTTGACACATTTTGGCACATATGAAGTGCTTAAAAAATGCTTGTTGATTGATATTCAGTCCTGCATCTTATTATAGTTAGTTATTTCATTTTTCCCTCAGTCTTGCTTTCCTTTCTAAATTTTATTTTTCTGTCTGTGCTACTACCACTCATCCAGTGTCTCAGACTTGTGGCTCTTTGCTCATTTTCATTGCACAAAACTAAACTGGTCAGCAAGATCTGTTCATTTTATTTCCCCAACATTCCTTGGATCTATTCCACCATTCTTCCATTAGACCGTGAACTCAAGAGCAGAAACTGTTTTTTGCCTTTCTTTGTAATGCAGAGGGCTTAGTACAATGTCAGATACACAGTAAGTATTTAATGTATACTTGTTGACTTGTTGGCTCTCCTCCATATTCTTGTTGCCACCATCCTAATCTGATCTTTCATTGTCATCTAATGCTATTAGAATAATAGGTCTTTTAGCTGTCTTTGTACTCCTTCATACCACTGCCAGTCATACCTTCCTTTCACATAGATCTAGTCATGTCACTTCTGTGATCAAAGCTATTCAATTTCTTTGCATGAAAAATGTATGTGCCTTTAACTATTATTCAAGGTTTTCCATAATCAGATGCCATCCTAACATCCCAATTTAATCTTAGACTACTGTCTTCCACATACTATATACTTTATCCAATGCAATTACTCACTAGCCACTATCCAAGTCTTGTAATTCCAACCTTCCTGTTTCTTCTCTGGATTCCACTGTCTAGAATATTCCTCCTACTCTCTTTCAACTTGCTTAATTCTCAACTGTCCTACAACCCCACCAAAATGATGCCATTTCTAAAAAGTCTTCATTTTTGCCTTTGCCCAGCAATGACCCTTTTCATTTCAGAGTTGACATAGCTCTTCACTTTTATCTAATATGCTAATTGTGTTTTATTTTCATTATTGCTGACAGTGTATATAACTGTCATAATTTCTACTAGGGTAAGAGCTTGATGAAGGCAGGGTATCTTTTGTAAACTGTCTCACTACCCATTTAACAGAATTCTCTTCTCACTAACCAGCTCTGGTCTTAAATGTCTCTATCTTGAAGGCCAGATGTTATATTCACCTCTTTTTTTGTTTGTTTGTTTGGCTTTGGATATACTCAAATGTATGCGAATTGTTGACTTCTTCATTTCTAAAAGTATCTTAATCATCTAAGTCCAACAGCATAGCAGATGGCAAAAATGAATGTCCAAACTGTGGTTTCTTCTTTCTTATCTCTTCTCTTTCCTTGAACTGCTTAATTCAATAAACTACGTCCACCACCACTTTGTTTGATCAGCTACTATATGAAGATACATTATCCAAATGAATTAATGCTTATGTAATTACTTTGAGGAATCTCTGAAGTACGTAAATGTGTATTATCAATATCAATTGGTTAAAATCATCATTTACTATCATAGATGTAGAGCTAAAAAGGGATCTTAGAGATGACTTAGTCAACTCTCTCATTTTACAAATGGGAATATGATGACCTTGACAATTCCCCAGTTTCACATAGTTTATATATAAAAGCTAGAATTTGACCCCAGGTCTTTTGATGTGAAATCTTGTGCTTTTCCCAGTGCATTATGTGGTCTCTTTCCATGATGTAAGGGTAAAAAATAAACACTATTTATTTTATTTTATAAGAAAACCATTTTATATCTGTCTGATCTGTTACTTCAGCCTTGGAAGAATTGTGATACCAGTTATTTTAAGAATGTGTATAAATGTGTGCATTTGTATATGTGTGTGGTATATACATATATATGTATAATGTATTACATATTGTTTGAAGCCAGATGATTTTTTTCATTAAACTGTAACCAAATTTTACCCACTTTTGTCCTGAGATATTCTTTGTGTTTAAACAAGATTATATTTTAAAGTACTCTTAAAAAATAATGGTAATTGTTCCACACTTAGAGAGTAGTCACATATGAAAATAAGGGATAGGATGTTTCAATACACTGTATCTTGTAAAGACTCTAGTAAACAAAAATTGTTCATGACTGTTATAAAAAAAATCTTCATAAAATTTCAAACATATTATAGGATAGATGGTGAATTTAAGTTAGTGCCATTTTAGTTAAGAAAAAAACACACACATGTCACATTATCACAATGAGCATCTCTCAAGTATAACTACACTGAGGGAAGTCAATGTGCTGATTTCTTTAGCATCATTAGTCTTGATCCCAAAGACCCTTCCAGCTCATCTTCTCTCACACTAGATGCTGGTGGGAAGAGTAAAGACATCCAAATTCCGATATTTTGAAGAAATGTGTATTTAACAACTGAATACATGCTAAAAGAAATAATTTACAGCAGCAGTTTCATTTACATTTTGTCTCCAGTTCTCTAGTTCCCATCCGAAATGCAGTGATAAATACAGAGATGGAACATTTTACTACCTGGCAAAGAACATGCTTAGTGAATGGGCACACACCTTCTGCCCTTAAATAGCACATAAACCACCTTATCACCTGCATGGTGAAACCTGGCATTTTAGAATTATGTTGAACACATTGAAATGGAGTACCTATAGATAGCAGTACTTTACAGTGTACCCTCTTTTCTATTAAAAAAGTATTTACATCTCTTTTGGCTAATGTGTAGGTAGCAAAAACTGAACTATTTAGCACATACCATTGAAATTCACTAAATAATACATAAAATGATCATTTAATGTGCATTCACATGCATTTTACTTTTTTTACACTTTGACTTCAGTCAGGTGATGAAGGTGTAACTTTGCTCTGCAGTGATGCACATTTTCTCTACCTTTATAGTTTTAGCATGTTTCTTTTGAACCTCATACTTTCTATGAGATTTTAGAGCATTTCATTTCCAATGATCCATGAATATGAAAATGGAAGGCTATTGAAACAATTTAATTATTTTTTCTGTATGCAAACTGTCTTCTCTCAATACACTTTGGCAGAAGATTTTGACTATAAAATGAATTATTTACCTGTATAACATATGTAGAAAACATGAAATCCTAAAACTAATGGTTTATTGAGTCAAGCCAGCCAATATTTTATCAAAGTGTAGCCTTTCTTCCAAATAGTAGCCTAATGATATCAAAATGCACTCCAAAATTGGAGGACATACCTGGAGTTATCACACAATCTTTAGTCCTTCACACCTCTAGATTGAAAACTAATAAGACATTGGATACTCTGTTATAGCAAAGAAATTCTTTTCAGCTTCAAGATGTCCAAATTAAGATTGAAATTCAATACTACATTTATAGTACATTTGAGATATTTTACGAAAAAATGCTAGAATGACCTATTTTCTAAAGTCTTCTTTGTTCCTTTATTTGTAATTCATACAAGATTTTCTATAATTGTGAAATGGCACACTGACATCGTATTAATCAATGAAGATTTCCAATTGAACTCAAACTATTTTTTTAACTTTTTTGAAAAAACACATGCCACCAAACTGATTATTCAAAGTAATCATGAAGACTGAGACCTTGGCTTCAACCTGTGAAATATTTCAGCTTGTGGGGACTTATTAAATTCACTGTATTCTGAAGTGAGAAATTCATGACAAGTTAATTAGAATCCCAAAACTACTGTAGTTACAACTCTGATGCCACTTCATTAATTAGCAATTTTTTCTCCTTATTGAAAATTGTAAAAGGCCTAGGGATAGATCCCCAGAAAAGGCAATGATATACAAAAATAGTTTTCTACTGCTGATGGTTTGATGAATCTTAAGCACAATTCCCAGTGAATAATGGTAAGACAATGTGGTAAACAAACTCTTGACTCTGGATGCCCTTTCACAAAGCTATTTTAGGAAATCAGTATTTTCATGTTTCAAAAAAGGTGATATCTCCAACTCTGTTATGTGCAAAAGTAAGTCCTGTTGAAATTTAGAGGCATACTCATTATAGAGAAACTATTGCTCCCAAGAGATGTGAATTATGAATAGTTAGGCATTGCTGGTATTATGGGTCTCGAATGAGTTAGGCACTATTACTTCATAACCTTGTTTGAGAACCTATGATCTTGTAATGTAGTTTTGTCACCTTTTCATAGCTCTTCTATTTGACTTCCACTGAAACCAAGAAACGAATCTCTGATGTGTGCGAACTATTTTGTGTGGATTTTTTACCTTTATAGACATAATTAAAAGAATACTTTTTTTTGTTCAATTAACAAGAGATGGTGGTTAACATTTTTAGGTAAAATGTACTTCATTGGTCTGTAATAAACAATTGAGATACTTTTTTTACCAAATTTCTTAATTTTTCTATTTTGTGTATGTGGGGAGAGTCAGGAAATTACACAGTTTAAATTTATTGAAGGTGATAATTAGGGCTGGGAGGGAGCAAAAGACTTCTGTTCTTTTCCTTTCTATAGAGAACTAAGGCGTACTTTATCCTTGGATTTTAGGGATTAACTGTTTAATTTATATTCCATATAAAACATATGGGCTGTCTCTGTGACTTGGCTGAAAATTTTCCAAATGAGCAAAAAAAAGCAGCACACAATTGGAATTTTAAAACAATAATTAGAAAGTACAATATTTGTAAGACAAAAGCCTATTCTAGTTTAGAAAAGAGCTAAGTTTTACTGCATATTTGTCATGGTACATTTAAATTATAGTTTAATAAAATACATCTTTAGATCAAAGCTGAAAGAAGACATCAGTAGTAGATCAGTGTATTTCACTTTCTTTCTGGATGATGGGTGGTTTATACTTTTTATATTTCCATAGACCATTTCATTCGGTATCATTTTACTTCTCCAATATGTATAAACAAGAGTGTTGGTAGATAAAAATTATCCTTGTGTCCAACCAATTTTCGAATTTTAGTCAGCTTTGTAAATCCATGCAGGTTTTTTTAAATGCTTAGTTCAATAAAAATGGCATTGCTGATGTCAGTTTTCCTTCTTTTACAGAACAGTATGGCAAATGACATTTTTAAGTCTCAGGCAAAGAAAGCAAAACCTGTACAATGGAATTTTTGTAGGAAACATCGTCAGCTAAATTGAATATCTATGTTCATCTTTGAATCTCCGTTATATGTTGGTATTAGGAAAGGAGTCTGTTAGGAAAGTTAGTCATGGACTTAATTTATACTTGGTGGAAATCAGTTGGACTTCCCACTATTGTAAACATCCACATAATGCCATGATAAGGTTCACGTATATTGCATTTTTTCCAGTTATCTGTCTAAACAAGTTTCTACTTAGGTGAGGTTCCAGAGGTAATGCAGTTCAAACACTCCTGGGTGCCCTCTCAAATTCATGGGTCCTCCTATTTCTACCTTTCTTATTTTCTTGTAGGTGTTTCCATTTATTACTATTCGCCTGAGAATTGCCCGGCCTCTGTCTACGTTGTTTTCGGTCCCTTTTCCAAACTTGTTCACAGAACTCATCCATAGTATTGAGGTTGGGATGGTTGATGAGTTGCATGAAGTCTCTATACCAGACCTTCTGATTGGGAGTCATGCTATTTGAAATATCCTTGGTCTTAGAACTATCACCATCATCATCTTTATGAAGAAGCTCTTCTAAGTGATCTGTGTCAATGACTTCCAAGGTCACCTTAAGAAGAGTTTGCATGAAGCCATGTTCCACTGCATGACAGAGGTAAGTGCCCGAATCTTTCCTTTGGAGACTACGTAGCAAAAGGCCTTGTTCAGTTTTGATGATACGGTCATCCACTCTGATCTGATGTGTGAGAGGAAAGAAAATAGAGGCATTTACAATTTCATCTATGGCATTTCAAATTATTTTTTTCATTAAGCATACCATGACAGTAGAAATTTGGTTTATATTTAGGGGAAAATTTATAACCATTATAATTTATATCTCAATGGAAATGGTATACAGTAATATTTGGTACTTCTATAGACTAAAATAAGGAAATTATGACCATCCAATACAAATGAGGATTTTTAATCAATATGAAGCCTAGTTGTATTTTATAAAAGTTTTTTTAATTTTATATTTATAATTATATAAAAGGTTTTTTTTGTAAAATAACACTTCTTACAGTCAAAATAATAAATGAAAGAATCAAAAATCTTGTTTTCCTAAAACAATGCTAATGGGAAAAATATCATTTTGTGAGGGGTGATGTTGAAAGTTTAGTTTAGAAACAGGACAGTGATACTGTAGTTCATATTTTGACAAAACCTGCACAGCAATAGACTTGTAATAAGAGAGACTGAAAGAAATACTTCAATAATTAAGGAAGTCAGAGCTGAGCCAACAAAGGATAAACCATATTGGGTAGATTTTTCTTATTATTGACATAATAAAAATTATGATAACTATCTCATCAGTTAAACATCTGTTTTGGCAATAATTCTAATGATCAATATGCAATTTTGAACAAATCATTTATCTATTTTATATGAATAATTTATTCAATTCATAGATATAAAATCAATATTAACGTTTACTTAATATATCATCTACCTAACATACATAGTACAGATTAAAAGACTGCATAATACTTTGGTGAGGATATGGGGCAATTATTTTCATTCTATAGTTTGCCGCTATTGTGTGATTATATTTCTATTGCTCAATCACCCTTTTAAAGAATGTTACGTCCTAACCAATTTTATCATCAGTAAAATCATTTGGTTAGTGATAGTGAATTTTTTTCCAAAAGTTTTTGAAAGCCTAGCACATTCCCTGATCTTTCTTGTGAGAATTCTAATTTATAAAGACAGAAATGGTCATGGTATGTTCACAGGACTTCTGTTAATTAAACAAATGTGTTTGATTTCCCGGAATTGGTGTCTTTGCATTATCTAATACAACAGATGCTTGTTCAACTGTGTTTCTCTCTTAATCAAAGGTTGAACAGAATAATCTGGAGATATATTAGATCTTAATGATATAATCAAATGATATTAGTTTCTGCATTTGCATAGTGTGTTTTCATTTGAAGAATACAACCTATGTTACCTTTCTATGAAAGGAAAAAAATGATCAAAGGAAGAATTGCATAGAAGAAACATATGCTTGGACAACCAAATGTCTTATACAATGATTATGAATAGTTAGAGACTTTAAATAAGTGAGATACATGTGGTACAAAATATATAATGGGGAGAGGGGATGTTAAAATTTATTCTAGGGGATAACTGTGAACAAAAACTAACTTAATGAATTAGTTACATTAAGGGGAAATATTCTTATGAATTTTCTGATTGTGCAAGTAAAGATAAATCACTAGGTTCAATCTTAATTTTCTATGATTACTTCATGTGTGTGTGTGTGTATGTGTGTGTGTGTAATAAACTCTTGGTTCCATACCTGATTCATGTTTGTACAATAGGTAGCTTTCATACTTCCCCTTCTTCTCTGGGGAAATTTTAGACTACAGCCAAAATCAACATGATTGTAATTAACAACAAGCCAAGATGAAGTGAAGGTTAGGAAGCAATAAATCCTGAGTAACCATTGGAGGCAGGTAAAGGAGAAGAATTAATGAAGGTTGTCAGAATTTTGGCCTCAGCAGAAAGGTAGCTAGCTGGCCATTATACCTGTATTATCTCCCATTTGTCATTTAAGACTCTTGACAATTTTGTCCCTTCTTATTTTCTAGTCTTTTTACATATCAATTTCTTTCAAATATACTGATCCAGCCATGCTGACCTTCTTGCTAGTCTTCGCACATGACGTTCCATCTCCCATCCTTGTGCTCTTGCATCAACTACCCCACCATTTCTAGAATGTTCTCCTTCTTCATCTCCCCTTCTTAAAATACCTAGTTTTCTTCAAGGATGAACTCAAGTCCCACTCAGTTCAGAGAGGCTTTCCTTGACTGCCTCAGCTGATACTATCTTTCCTTCTGAGGCAACCTTCCACCAACTAAGTATGTATCCTATCTTTACCAATTTATGTACACTAATTTCTGTTTCCATTAACATGTAAGCTTTATGAGGAAAGGGAAAGGACTGTTATTGTTTTTTCTTTGTATTTCTCCAAGTTAGCACAGTGCTTTTCGTATGGTAAGTAGTTATTAAATGCTTTTTGACTGGTTAATTGATGACTGAAAATGGGCCATCTATGACAGTTCTGAAACTTTTCAAAAGGTAAAAGGAAAAGACTAGATACATTCCTCAATTATGACAAATGAAGGGAAATCATTAAGGAAGACTTTAATAGTAAAAGTTATGGTGAAGAATAAAATCTTTTATATTCTTGTACCTCTTCTTTCCGTTCCTCATTTTGCCTCTGGAATTGCCAATATACTAGAGCACGCTGAGACTTGGGGCTGCACTCCAAGAATGTGCTACTGTTTTCTACTCCATAGATGATTTTTTCTTCAAAACCGTGGCCATTGTAGTTATCTGTCAGTTGATAAAAAAGAAAAATGAAATGAGAAGAAAAAAGACCCTCAATTTCCAAATGCATTTAATTCTTCAGAAAAATCACTTTTCGCTGTCAAGCGTGTATAATATTTTAAACTGATTGAGAGCAGCAGTGAATGTAAAGCATACAGATCTGAAAATTGAGCTTCCTACCTATGAAGTACAAAATCAGTTTTGTTTGGGTTATATAAAGCACAAAAGCAGAAGCACAGAGGCTAGAAAGTAACATTTCATTAACACAATGCTGTGCAGAATAAACTATCTAAATAAGCATAAGAAATAAATATATGAAATTACTTTCAATATGATATGGAGAAATGACTGACCAGAAACTATTTAATCACATGGGAAGGGATTTGATCTATTTCTATTGCAACTTTATTTGCTAAACAAGAGGTAGCCTGGGGCTGTAAGGAAGTTTATAAAATATAAGAATTGCCTCTAAATACATCATAGGTTTTTTGGGAGGCCAAAAGGAGGAAAGTTTTTGGACACCTCAAAAGAGAGGTACTATTATGATATGACAGCTTTTATAACCATTTATATGGTTATAAATATTCCATCTTTTATTATACTGAGGAATTAGTGAATTAGAAAAAAAGACCAAAAAAAGATATTCAAATAATACATAATAAAAGTAGAGGATGAGGAAAACCAGTTTCCTAAGAAAGGTTCTGTTATTTTACCCTTGACATAACCTCCTTCAGTATGGTAAATGAAACACATTTAAGATCAACAGTATCATATGGGGAGATGCTTTGTAAAACTCATTTGGAAAAAGGCTCTATAATCTTGTACAATTCTGTTTCCATTAGAATATTCCATAAAATCTGCACCTGGTTAATTTAACTGAAAAACAGTCAAAATATTTTTACATGTAAGACAAGCTGACTTTGCAAAAATATGAAAGAAATATTTACTATCTCCCCTGCAGGTAAGTTCTTAATAATAAAATAATATTTTCTTGTCTAATTTTGGCAGTTACTCTCTCATCAGTTCCCTATTATGGTTCTTATCAGATTTAAAGTTCTCATGCTGAGTTTAAAGCTTCCCTAAAAGGATCACCTCCATTATCTTTCATCCTCTACTTTTCAACATATTACATAGAGTACTCACATCTACATAGTGTCCTAAGTTTCACAAAGCACTTTCTTCACAACATCTTTGGGAGGAAGTTATCCAAGCATTACTACTCCCATGGTAAGACATAAACTAAAATTCTAAAAAAATGTGTGTGAGTTATTTAGGGTTACAAAGCAGGTAAGAACCCAAACTGAGATTCAAACCTAGATCTCTTGATTTCCAAGTCTAGCACTCTATGGACTATGTCAAGTTGCCGATCGTCTTAAATAAAACAATGGTCCTAATTTGTTTTTTCTCCCTGACTTCAACTTTTATGCTTTAAAAATTAATCTTTCTCAGGGTAGCTAGGTAGGTCAGTGAATACAGCATAAGCCCTGGAGTCAGGAGGACCTGAATTCAAATCTAACCTCAGATATTTGACACTTACTAGCTGTGTGACCTTGGGGAAGTCATTTAATTCCAACTGCCTTGCTTTGCCCCCTCCAAAAACAAGCTGAAACAACAAAAACAAAATCTATCTCTCCAAAATGTGAAATTCCTTTAATATTTATCTGACCCCTTTATTATATAACAAATCTAACACATGAGAAAAAAGTAAGATCTATGAAACATTACTATGAATATACTGTTTAAAAACTATATATGGCACATCATCTTTTGGCATTTTCATTCCTAGATTAGCTGCTCTTCCCAGGTTCATCTTAATGATACTGATATTACTTTATCCAGTAGGTGTATAGTGGTAGATTCCAAATGTAGTGGTTCTACTCTCATTCTCAATGTGACTATTTTAACAGAGCACTAAAAATATACATGGGTAGGGAGTTCTATTAAAAATGCTCTCAGGATCCTCTCGCTCAATAGATGTTATCAAAAATAAAAAAATAGATGTTATCCAAAGATGCCTTTCTATCAATGCCTCCATAAAGATCCTGAGAGCTCAATGGATTCGATCTGTAAAACACCTATTAGGGAGTTAGAAGAGTTTCCTAGACATGACTTATTTCTAAGTACTGTTCAGGAAATTTTCCTGGATTAAAGCAGTGAGGTGGAGCCAGAGCCAGAAAGAGAAATGAGCCCTTTGGGCCAGATCCCCAGGGAGTCTATGAAGAGTTAGGCAAAAATCTAAGCGATTCCTTGTGTGAGATAATATCATTCCCAATCTTCCTGTAGATTTGCAAATAAATTTTCACTATAACCCAATGTTGGTCATGGCTGCCAAGTTCATTTGCCTGCAAGGATATAGAGTGTTTGCTGGCCAAAGCAGGTTCTAACTTCCTTATATTCGTAACGATTCTGTGTTTGTTAAACTTCTCTAAAGAAACTATTTCCCATTTTTACAGCTGGTAACAGGTCAATTGGATCATCTGTAGTTTTACTTAGTGTCTTATCAGTCAATGATCAATAAATATATATTAAGTACCTACTACATGCAAGGTATTAAATATTGCGGATACAAAAAGAGGCAAAAGAGAGTCTCTGACTTCAAGGATCTTACAATCTAGTAGGGGAGACAATATGCAAAAAAACCCAAAAAGTACAAACAAGCTATATACAGGATAAATAGGAAAAAATTAACAGACTGAAGGCAGCAGAATAAAGATGAGTTGGGCAAGGCTTCCAGTAAAAGATGAGTTTTTACTTGGGACCAAAAAGAAGTCAGAGAAGTCAGTAGCTGGAGCAGAAGAGGGAGTGTTCCAGGAGTGAGGGGAACAGTCCCCTCAAAAAGGACCTGGAGCCAAGCAGAGTGACATTCTTACCTTAACCTTTCATTTGATTTGGCAGATTTTGATTATTTCTCTAACCGGTCAACAATCTATACAAAGTGAGTTGCATTTTAAGTCATAATCATTTTCACTGTTTCATTGTGTTATTTGGTGTATAGTATAAAGCCCTTGGCCCCTTTCATTTCCTTGATCCCTCACCATATTTTCTAACAATTTCTAACAGTATGATTTGTCCCAGTACCCAACTTTATGCCAGAGTTAGCAAGTATTAACAGTGAATGTTGACTTGCTCAGAGTTGTATCAAGTTGTTTATGTGCCTTTCCTACTACTTAATCTTCTGCAGAAGTTAGTGTAAAGGTTGTAATATTCATGATCATCAGTTTATGTTCATCATGAACATTCTAAAGTAAAATAAACACGTGTTTCATAGGATGAGGTCTCTTGTTCCCTTTGAGCTCATGATGAAACCCATAATAACCACTCTTTTATTTGCCCTTCTAACAGAACCAGTAACTTAGCTTTCTGCTCAGTGTAACTTCGTTTAGTCTTCTAATTCAGCTACTCGAAAAATATGTATTAAGTGCTTACTATGTGATAGGCATTGTGCTAAATGCTGTGGATACAAAGAAAAGAAAAAAACAGTCCCAGCCCTCAAAGAACTTGTATTCAAATGGAGAAAATGTAAAGAACCATGTACGTACAAAAAGCATGCTGAGTGGAAGAAAGGCAATCCAAAAAAGGAAGGCATTCTAATTTCCTTTTTGGTAACACTGTCATTTTGAAGGTGGTTCAGTTTCTCCATGAATGTCTTTTTTTCCTTGGTTGCTGGACAAAGATCTTAAATTGAATGCCAACAACTCAATTAATGTTTAAAGGTGGTCTGAACACCGTGATTTCTTAGCATTCCTTTTGCCTTTCTTAGCATGTATGTTTTCCACCATCATTGCAGAAGGGTAGCAGCAGACTTGGAGGGACCAGAAAAACTATGTGCTAGTCTGGGCCCCATTAGTCAGAAGCTATGTGAGCCTGTGTCTGGAAATGGTGAGTTACAGTACCCCCTCACTTTTGCATGGTACAATTAGGGATCAGAAAGAGTGAGCTGTGATTGTGTTGATCCTGGCAACTCCCAGATGAAGAAACACTCTACTGATTTTTTCAGTGATTTTTCAGTTGTGTTTGATTCTTTGTGACCTCATATAGGGTTTTCTTGGCAAAGATGCAGGAGTGATTTTGCCATTTCCTTCTCCAGCACACTTTACAGGTGAGGAGACTAAGGCAAACAGAGTTAAGAGACTTGCCCAGGGTCACACAGCTAATCTGCAGGTCAGCATTTTCATTCCATGATTAGCTATCTGAGAATATAAGTGACTTGCCCAGGGCAACAGAACCAGAGTGTATTTTAAGATCGTGTCTTGCTGGCACAATGCCAGTTCTTTCTCCCCTCCACCATGATGGAGTTTTAATATCCCAGAGGTTTAGCAGTTTTGCCACATATGCCACCTTAGAAATATTTGATCAGAAGCTCTCTATCCCCTTATGCCGCTTTAGAAATATATAATCAGAGAAAAATATTCATCCTGACATGCAATAGTTTTTCAGCAAATAGCCAGTAGGCACATTTTCTTGAGAGTTTCAAACAAGATCAGTTGATTAACTCTTACTTAGGCTATATCCATACAATTCCAAAATAATGCCCTGACAACTATGTGTGGGATTGAGGGTGGAGTAATTAGCCAAGTGACTGAATCATCTTGGGCAACTAGTGATCTTTTATATTACATAATCTCAGAAATACTTCCTAGGTACACAGCATGAATGAGTGATAGAAAGGATCCTAAAGCTACTATTTAAATCTATTTTCCTGTCTCTAGGAAAGAGTAATATTAAACCATCTCGCCAATAGGCAGCTGCCCAATTTGTAAAGACTTTTAAGGAAGGAGATTCCACAACTCCTCTCAGTCATCCACTGAGAAATACATTTCACACTTAGAAGAAATCCGTTTTGGATGCAAACTTTTATGATGAAAATTATACCAATAGACAAGAGGGGTGTAGTTTTAAAATTGGCATGATAATTCCTCATGGGTTCTGCAATCAGAATAGTTAGAGGAAAATGTTTGAGAGCAAGAAAACATTAGGTTTCTTTTTAAAATAACTACAGTATGTTTGGAGAACACAATGTTGCAATATGTTGCAGCTGTTAATGAAAAGAAATAATGTTTTTGAGGAAGCAATCTTCAATTAATCATTTCCTCTTGTAGTAGGATAATTTATGGAAATGAAATGAGGCTAATAAACCAGAAAAAAATGGAAGAAAGTTAAATAAATTGCTTCCTTTTGTAACAACAAAGATTCATGATATCCATCATTTTGTTGGATATATCACATTGCTAAAGGATGTATTTAGCATTTGATTCTCCTCCAATATCACAGAAACAGAAGGCATCAGATTTCAGCTTTCAACTTATTTAGTTTTCTCTCTTAACCCTATAAATGTTTCTAGGAATTGAAATGTTAATAGTGCACGGATTTCAAGTAATTAAGCCATGACATGGAGGAGAATGACAAGGGTGAGTTATTTAACGTAGTATTTGTCTTTCATGGGAACTTTAACCTTTGTTTTCATTTTTGGAGACCTTACTCTTTTGCTTTTGGGAAATTGGACATATATATGAAGTATAAAAGGAATAAAATGAAAGCCTCATTCTGTCAAATATTTGCAGACTGTTTAATCATATCAGCTCAATCATTTAACAAGCAGATTTAATTGTTCAATGACACAGCAATCTTATTTTTCATAATGACACTGAAAACCAATTGCCCATGCCTAGATTTTCTGTTTCAAGTTCCTTCCTTCCATCAAGCTTCAATATCAAATTCCAGTTTCTCCATGACCTCTTCAGCTAAAAGAGAAATTTCCTCTGCAAACTTTTCATAGACCATTACCTGGACTTCACTTAAGGACTAATCTCCCTTTCCTTTCTCTTATATAGTCATATATGTCTTTCAGATAAAAAAAAAAACTACTTAAGATCATGTTCTGTCATGTCATTTTATTCAGAGGGCCTAATAGTGTGTTGTGTGTGTGTATGTATGTATGTATGTATGTGTATATATATATATATATATATATATATATACACATATATATTTATTAAGCAGCTATATATATATATATATATATATAGCTGCTTAATAAATACTTCCTGAAATGAATTAACAAGCAAATTATTAACAGCTATAATACAAATACAATTTTTAAGGAGCAAAGTGATTATGAAATACTTTAATTCAATAAAGGTTCATTAGGTACTGTGGTAGGTACTAAAGCTATAGAGATAAAACGTTCCTTACTTGAATTAATTTAAAAGATATATATGCATACAAAGAGTTATGTTATTTATATATTGACTAGGTTTTCATAGATGCATAAATATGTATATATAAGCACATATAAACATTGTATGATAGTAATTGACATTAAATAGGGCATGGTAAAGTACTTTTTGTCCACTGTCTCATTTGATTCTCAAAATAATCCTGTGAAGTAGATAAGGGCTGAATTGAAAACTTAAAAATCTTGTGTGAAGTATGGGTAGAATTATTAACTTTATTTGGTAATCTAACATCAAGTAGCCTATACATATTAAGACAAATAAATGGGTTATTTGCTCTACTTTTATCTAATGGATTCTAGGCTTTAAAAAATAATAAATGGAGTAGAACGAATGTAGTTCATGGAAAGAGATGGATTTTAAGTCACAGCACTGTGTGAATATTCTGTCTTTCTCTGTTCCTCCCAACTTCCTCCTTCAACCTCTGTTTTTTTTATCTGTAAACTGAGGAGGTCACTCTAGATGGTCTTCAAGGTCTATGGTGCTAGTATGCTATGGAAATAGGGGTGAATGCTATTTTTATTCTATAGAAAGTATCTTGCTATAAAAAATGCATATCTATCATTTTCAAGTTGATGGAGCTTAATAGTCATAATTTCCAAAATCACTGATATGATGTATTTAAATTTTATAGCGCATAGCAAGCTAATTCTATACATACACATCTTCAGATATGTATGTATTACAGTACAATATAAATATTTGTCTAACTGAAATCTAGCTAATTTGATTTTACTTTGGAAGTTAGTATCTGCTTTAGCAAGGTTGAAATGCTAAGGAACATTTTAAAAATTGAACTAAATAATGAACAAATAAATTGAATCCTCAATAGATAGCACGGCATAGTGGGTTGAGAGCCTGCCTTGAATTTAGGAAGAACTGGATTCAAGTCCAGTCTCAAAAACAGACTAGATATTTTTCCCTAGAGAGGGAATTGAAGTTCACAAAATCTCAAGTAATTCTCAAAGTCTGGGAATGGATTAATTTAGTTGCACATTCATACTGATAGAAGTTGCTTCCACTCTGGAAGTTCTCTATACCAATGAATTGGTATGGGCCAAAATTAAATTTGGTTCTGACCAAAATTTCATCTAAACCAAAATTAAATGAATAAAACCTTATGGTTTTTTAACTGATGCTTTTATTTAATATTTTAAAATAAATTAAAATTATTTATTATAATATAATTCTCTTTGTCAATGAAGGTATCTTCTAGGGAACTTGTTGTCTTAAAGAGTCACCTAAGTAAGCACTATGAAGTTGTGGTTTTCCTGTGATCAAAATTCCAGACCATGTCAGAGGCAGGGTTCAAAACCAAGTCTTCTTGGTTCCCAAGGGCCATCTATCCACTATCTCATGATGACTCTCAGTTTATTAACTCAACAACTTCACTTTTATATTATATTGATTACATTTTAAGGTTCAAAGTAAGATTTTTCTTTCCATGTGCTTGCTTGGTAAGATTTCATATATCATATGTAGTTTAGCAAATAGTCACTTTTGGACTTGAATTATAATACATTCTATGAATTTGTTATTAAAATATATAGATAAATGTATGGAGGTTTATTATTAATCTATTTTTTGATTATTTTTAACTGCATATGACAAAGTCTGTACATAATGGTAGCATGGTACAGATGGTGAAATTAAATGATTTTTCCAAATATCATTCATGAAGCCAGTTGAATGCACAATATTAAAAATAAGATCTGCTAACCTTGACATCCTTTGAAACCAATGGCAATTTTTTTGCCTTTTAGCAGGACTGAGGCTGCAATTTCAATTACTCAAAAAAGAAGATACCTAATATTTTACTTGTTTTTTTACATATCTGGAATATTTTATTTTTGCCATTTTACAGGAAATACATTATTCAGGAAAGCAGGAATAATCTATATGTCAGAGAAGAAGTACCATTGAAACATTACTCTCCAAAAATAAAAAAAGAAACAGATTTAATGTTTAATTTACTTTTTCCCAAGGGATATGACAAGAGATAGGAAACACCCATTAGCTGAAAACAGAACCTCTCCATAAACAATAATGAAAATACCACCTTGCATTTGAATAAAATGGTTGTTTATTAACAGGCTTGGAATTTTTAAAAAAATTCCACTGTGCTTATATTAAGGATACTGATGTGAATAATGTGCTAGTTTAGAAGCACATGGCTTTATTGGCTTTCAGAAGGCATGGCATAGCATAAAATCATTGGAAAGTGGGGTGGAAGCATTTTAACCAAGTCTTGAAAGCTCTTGTGATGAATAAGGATCCAATAAATATTTAAGAAATTGAATCACCAGTGTATACACTGACCTCACTTCCTTTTGTAAGTTGTGTTACCTATCAATTTTTTTATATAGAATGTATGTAATAGATATATTCTTAATATATACAACAGGTAGTAAATTGCTGTTACTGGTTGCTGTCAGATGTATGTACGGGCTGAAAATATAAACAGTTTAAAGAAAGATTGAGATGAATTTGTATTAAATAAGTCCATTAGAAGATTTACTATGGAGAATTTCGAAATATTTAAGGTTGGAATCATGGTAATCAAACATGATACTTTCTTACAGTCTCCATCTTTCAGTCAGAATGTTGGGACTGGTTGAAAATTGGTTTAAGGCAGCAGAATTCTAGGACTGACAAAGTTGGTTTAAAGCAGCAAGTCATTTCTTCTGACTTTTGTGAATGAATTGTTCATCCTTCATTTTCAAAGAGAACCAATGACATCACAATATTGGGATGAAGTAAGAAGCTGTAGTGATCACCTCAGTAAAATTGTCATGGTGGATGGACCAAACCAGGTTAAGGGGAGCTGACAGGCCTCAAACCCACTGATGAGGGACTGGTCCATATCATGTGGCTGGCTAAGAACATGGTGGCATTTCTACAGTGATGTTTAGGTCTGGGAATCTAAAGTAGGAGCAGTGGGGAGCCTTAGGAAATGAGAGGGGTATGTATTGACCTATGATTTAGGTAATAAATTAGTACTTGGGTATAAGGAACATGATGGTGAAGCTTAGCATCTCATCTGCAATTTATACTCTTAGAGTTGCCTAATAATACACTGAGAAGTTTAATGGTTTACCCAATGTCACAAAGTCATTTATTTAGTATGCATTAGAGGGAAAATTTGAATCCAAGAATTCCTGGCTACCTCTCTATTCACTATATCATATAGCCTCAAAATAACCTGGAAAATGATCTTATCCTCTTTTAAATTACTATTTTGAAGCCACAGTAGGGTTTGCTATAATTATTTAATTCAATGAACTTTTACTTTCCATGTGCAAAGTCACCCAGTTCAGCTCTTGGGATGCAAAGAACTTGTATTCTATCTGAAGGATATATACATGTATATATTGGGGAAATCTGGAAAATTCTCACTAGGTGGTGGCACCTGAGATGTGCTTCTCAGGAATTCTATACATTTGAAGTGAGGAGTAAGCACCTTCTAGACAAAGGGAATCACTTAGCTACATGGATGATCTAAAGTCATGAATGTGGGGAGAGCTAAAGGAACAGTTTGACCAGAATGGAGAGTGTATGAAAAGGAAAAGAAATAAAACATAAAAGGTAGGTAGAAATTAGATTGTGGAGGACTTTAAATGTTAGATTGAAGGGTTTCTATTTTATCCTACAGGCAACTGAGAACCCCTGAAGGTTTTTTTGTTTGTTTGGTTTTGGTGGGGTAGGGTAGGGTATGGGTGACATGGTCAGGAGGAATAGGTAATGTCAGGACTTGGAAGTTAAAGAAGCAAAGAACTGGAGTCCAGCCTGCCCAAATAGTACATTGCCTCACTAGTGTCATTTAAATACAAAATACAGTTTATGTGCTTCAGTTAAGACATATAAAAGATGAAATATTTTCAGAGAAAACTGCGAAGAAACGTGAAGCCAAGTTATACACAGCAGGAAATTCAGTTTCAGCTGCCATGGTAAACTCATTTAGTAACACTTCATAGGATGATAGAATTTATAGGATACCCGGAGGCTCTAATTCAAACTTCATTTTTCAGATGAGGAGACTGAGATCCAGAGAGGTAATTATTCCAACACCAGGTAATAAGAATAGGATTTGAACCCAGAATCTGTGACTTCAGATTAACTGCACATTTCATTATACTACACTGTCCCTTACAAATAGTGTGAGTTATGTTTTAGGTGAGTTATGCTATAGAAATTATTGAGAAGACTATTGTTAAGAAGCTATTAAGGAAAAGCCAACATAAGTGAATGGAGGCTCAGTTTCATCTTAATTCTAATTTCTCTCATATTACAACATGGCTAAAACTTCACTACATTGACAACATGGTGTGTTATTAAATGAGTTTACCATTGCAGCTGGAACTGAGTTTCCTGTAGTGTGTAATTTGGCTTCACATTTCTTAGCAGTTTTCTTTGAAAATGTCTCATGTCTTTTATATGTCTCAATTTGAACACACAGACTTTATTCAACATGAGAAGTAAGTGACATTAGCAAGGGAACATATATGATTTAACTGGGTTGGGCTCTGGTCCTTTGCCTACTGAATTTCCAAATATTGACATTATCCATTCCAAAGACTTTCACTCCTCCTTAAGGGTCAGTCCTGGTGTAGCTAGATATGAATGTTCTCCTTGGTTTTAAGATACTTGAAAAGTACTTCATTTTGTCGTTTTTGTGCCTAATTAAGAATAAAGGGGGAAAAATCACCCTCAAACTTGGTTTCTATTTTAACCAGATGGTTATACTTGCTGTTGCTTTCGCATGCTTCATCTACTTCTGCCTCCAAGGCATTGCATTTGACACCCCACTTGACTAAAATGCACTCTCCATTATGTCAGATTTTGTCTCTATCACTCTTTAAAGCTCTCATCAAAATTCTTTTCCTCCTCACAGATCTCATGTACTAGTTCCACATGTTATCGGTCATTACCATCACTCTACCAACATCTTTGCTCTCATTATTCGGCACCTTTGCGATAAGTTGTAACTTGGGCCAACAGGGGTGGGGAGGTAACTGCTGAGAGCATGGGAAGATTGAGTTCTTCTAAATGAATACCTAAGTGGCGAAGTGCAAGCGTGGAAAGCTTGGAGAGAGTGGGGAAAATCATGTTATTTCTCTTTATCCACATTCTTTTCTTCTTGGCCTAATTCTCCCTTTTGAAAAAAGTAGGTTGAATGTCACTAGGCACTACTATACGTATAAGCAGTATAACTTCCCAAGTCTTACTTGTTCACGAAGACAAGAATACCTTATTTTCATTTTTCTTCTTTTCCCCAAATCTTTACAAGTCTTAGGTTGCCTTGAGTGTAGCAAAAAGAGTCTCTAGACTCTGCTACCGTGTTTTCCTTTCCTTCACAGTGTCTTTCTCCCATTGATGACTTTCTGTGAAAACCTTCTTGAGCAAAAGCACAAACCACGTACGTTTCCTTCACCCCCACCCACTTGCCTGAATATCTGTCCTCCCACGCCTCACCTTTCTCAGCTTCCTTTTACGTGTTGTCATCCCCCTGTTAGGGACTTCATCCCTTTTGGTTTATATTTGTACCCTCAGGATCAGTATCACCAATGGCATTCATAGTGATTGTAACACTTCCCATTTATTCAGAGTATCCCAAAATCTTAGGGTAGTTTCCTGATTTACTAGTTTAGAACTAACTGCCCTGTGACTTTTGAGTTATCTCGTATAATGATCTTAGACTTTCAAAGTATTTATTTCATATCCACTTTGTAAAAGGGATATCATCTGATTTACTGGGACTTCTCCAGTGGAGCTGGTTATAAGTTTTTGACCTCTTTTTGTGGGACACATGCTAACATAATAACAATGGCTAACATTTGTATAGCACTTACTGCGTGCTAAGGTGTCTCATTTGATTCTCAAGACAATCTTGAAAGGTCGGTGTGATTACTATCAGCCCCACTTTACAGGAAACTAAGGCAAACAGAATTTAAGTGACTTGTCTAGTGGCACTCAGTTAATATGTCCAGGTTTGAACTCAGCTTCTGATCTAGGGGTGGGGAACCTGTAACTTTGAGGCAATTGGCCCCAGGTCCTGAAGCAGGGCCCTTTGGCTGAATCCCAACTTCACAGAACAAATCCCCTTAATAAAAGGATTTGTACTGTAAAACTTGGACTCAGTCAAAAAGCCACACCCAAGGACCTAGAAGGCCACATGTTCCCTTCCGTGTCCATTGCTAAAGGATATGTGCTTTGGAATAACACAGCAACTCCTTCTAGTTCCCTATGATCATGAGGGGTTGTGTTCAAGTTAAGTGATGACTGAGTAAAGAAAAGCTGTGCCTCAGAGTGCTATAAGAGAGTAAACTTTTTTTTTAAGTATATAGATTTGATTTGGATACCCAGTCTTGGATTTCCAGTGGGAAGGAGAGGTCAGTCTCTCCCTTACTCCTGGAGTCAATTTTATGACCACATGCATCTTTGCTTAGGGGAGCTTGAGAGTAGATTGCAAATCTCAGACTGCATCTTATGTTTTAGGTTTCCTTCTCTAAAAAAGGATTTGTGACCATCAACAATGAAATTTTTTTTTAATATCAATTTCCTTGTGAGTTTGGCCATTTAGGGGTCCTTGACAGTGCTGAATGCCTAGTAGGAAGTGATTCTTTCAGCTGCATTTATTTTTAGAGAAAATGACCATTAATAGGATACAGAACCGCAAGGGACTAAGGCACACTCCTGAATGGTCAGAAGATTTGGAATTGATGAGTTGATTAGGCAGTGCGGATCCAAGGTAAAAGTGAAATATTAATTGTAAAGTCTCACAGAGTGGTGTTTTTTTTTTACCTTCCATGAGTGTATAGAAGGTACAAACGTAATGGGTTATTGTTTTATATTTTTAAATATATGTTAATGTGTGCTTATGAGTCTTCTATGTTTTAAGCTTTTATTCTATGGTAGATATTCTATGATATTTCTGTTGTAAATTAAATAGTGTTCTAGAAGGGACTCTGTTAGTTCCTTTTGGGAGACCCTAGAATCGAGTTTGATCAAAGTTTTATTTTGGAGATCTTCTACCAAGTTATGGTCTGGGGTCAAGATAAAAACCTAATACTCTGTCTTGTGGTCAAGTCACCTCTGAGATTAATTGGGGTTCCCTATGAATCTACAGCAGGAACCCCATTGGGAAGCCCTCTCTCCCTAGCATGCTTCATGTACTGGCTACTCCCAATTTACCGGTCAGAATAATCCTTGCTCTCCATTGCCACTTCTCTCTTGACTACTTTCCCTTAGCAATTTCTTCATTATGTTTCCTATTATCCAAATGTTCCCCCAGTTCAGGTCCTGATGATTGACCTCCTCCAGAATAATCTCCTTTTTATCTCTGTTATAAGCCTAGCTTCCAGTCCTCTCCTCCATACCCCGGGACTTCTTACTAGGAAACATCAACACATCAATACTCCCTCAAATACCCTAACTTCCCATTTTTCTCAATTATTTAAGCTCCACAAAGAGAAGATTAAAGCTTTGATCCTATCAAAACCTACAAGTGTTCCTTTTTCTTATTCAAGAACTTCAGATTTCATTTATTTATCATAATCTTTTATCTATCATCTCCATCTTTCTTTAAGTTTACAACTACCAACTTTGTTCTGTCTTCTCTGTGGCACCCATTCCCTTAAAACCACTCAGGACAACACTATTCTCTTAACTACTGACCCCTCTCCCCTACCCTTTTTCCTATTTCACATTCTTTTGAACAGAGTTGGAGAAAATCATAGTCATGTAGACTGAATCTATTAGAAATTTATTTTATTTAATAATAAATTGGTCATCATTAGAACAAGTGGGCCATTTTATTCCTCCCTAATTGACTCATTATGCTAGTCTTTTCTAGTTGCCTATAAACCCTACCCCCCCATTCCTGTTCTCTCAGCCAAGTACTTTTCCTCATACTTATTCTACAAAATTGAGAGTGTAATTTGGCTTCTCAATCCATTATTACATTACCACTGATGTCTCCAAAGCTACCAATGTTCTAACTGCAAAATCTAATGGTTTTTTCCAAGTCCAGATTCTTTCTTTTTTTGGATTCTTGGCAGCATTTGGCACCATTCAATATCTTCTCTTCTGGATGATAACTCCTCCTTAAGGCTTCTGTGACACTCACTGCTCTCTTCTGGTTCTCCTCCTATCTGTATAACTACCTTCTAAGTCCCATTATCTGATTCTACATCCATGCCCACTAACTATGGGTATCCTTTAAGATTCTGTCTTGGGCCTTCTTCTATGATACTTTTCATGGTAATCTCATTAGTTTTCAGTGGTTCATGTATCAACTTTGTACAGAAGATGTCTATATTTTCTATATGACCTAAGTCTCTTTTGTAAACTTTATTTCTAAATAAGCAACTCCCTCTGCAAACAATTTAAACTCATTTATAAACTAGATTATCATCCCCATAACTTCCCTATCGATATACTGGGTACTATCCACCACCCTCCTTGTCACCCAGGTCTACAACCATAGTATGACTCCCCACCCTCACTCATCTATCTATTGCCAGCTTTGGTTGCTTCTCCCTTCTCAATACCTCTCACATATCACCTTTACTTTACTAACAAAACCCAACACAAGTTCGGACTCTCATCACCTTTCTCATAGGTTATTTCAATAGCCTTCTCCTTCCTCAAGTATTTCCCCATGCCAAATCCAGGCAATTTCCCTAAAGCAAAGGCTTACCATTTCCTGTTTAGGGGGATCCAGTGGTTCCCCATTATCTCTACAATCACACAGCTGGTAAAATCTGAAAACAGCCTGGAACCCAGACCTTCTGGTTTATCTTTGTTTTTTATTGTAATATTGTTTTTTAGTGATAGCAATCAGATACACTTAATGGATGAGAGCAAATAAGTGCAAACTATACTTATTACTTAATGGCATTATGTCTGAATAGGCAGTATCTGATTAATAAAGCAAACTTAAGCTGCAATCAGAAATGCTTAAAGTATTTTTCTCTTACCTCATTTAATCTCATAGTACTTTCTGTTCCCTCTATTAACTTAGTACTGGTTTGTTTTTGATTTGTGGGCATTTCTTTACTAGGTTATAAACTTCATGAGTCCAGGAACTGTATCTTATCTATCTTTCCAGCTCTTCCAACCCTCCTTATCACGTTGCACATAGGAGTTTCTTAATAAATGTTGGCAGATGAAGGCCCTATGCCCAATTTAAGCATTTAGTATGGCACTTTCCATATAGTACTCAGTTAATAAATGCTTTAGGTTTAACACAGCCTGAATCAATTTAATGATATTTTAAATTTTATTGAGGTTCTGAAAATAGTAACATATTAGTTATTAGTAACATAATAGTTAGTACTTGAAGAATTTGG
>CM053770.1:126334105-126361075 GCA_028658325.1 Potorous gilbertii | reverse complement strand
TGACAGATAGGTAAAAGCTTTTTGCTCTTGATGGAGAACATTACTTTCGGTAAAAGTTGCATAGTTAAATTCAAAGCTGATGTACATTCTCAGAAAGAAAGATATTCCAACAAAGACATTTACTTTTTCATTTGCAAAGAGCTTCCCCAAATGCTACTATACTAATTAGGTTCATAAAAAGTTTGATTTATTACGGAGCAGCATGCAAAAATAGTAATTTTAAGTTTTTTTTTTTATGGTTAAGTGCTTTGAAAGACATAACAAATAACGTTCTGGCCATTTTTCCCCTGACCTTTATTCTGACTCTAAGCCTCCTCAGATGATGGAAATAAATACTTTGGGTCTTCTATTCTGGAAGAAAACCAGTTTATTCATTTGCAAACTGAATCAAATGAATTAACATATTAAAAACAATCTTCTTGGAAGAAACACAAATGCAATGCATTTTGTGTATTAATCCCCCAAAATAATTCAAATTTTATCAAGTAAAATATCTTTAAGAATTAAAGAAATTGTCCTGCAACAATTTAAATAATTGTTTGGTGTTGGAAGGTTACGTCTTACAACATATTTTCCTTCATTTTGTTTAATATGCCCTACCCTGTTTTAAAGACAAATTAGTTCTAACTCTACACTTGGTCTTTAGTTTCTTGTATTTAAATAATTTCTTAGGTGGCACAGTAATTTCTGAATTTTTAGTCAGGAGGGTCTGAGTTCAAATTCCAGATCAGATACTTTATTCCTAGCTTTGTGAACCCAGTCATTTAACTTTGTTCAGGTAAAGATTCTTTATTTCTAAAATGCAGGTAATAATGGTATTTAATCTCAGTGTTGTGGTCAGGATTAAATGAGACTATAGTTGTAGAGTTCTTTGCAAGTCTTGTTTATATCTATGGGTTGTTTATTTTGAATAATTTAACTAATATTTCTAACCAGATTTTTGTGCTGATTACACATCATTGATTACAGGGTAGAAAATGCAAATTATTTAGGATTATCTGATATTTTTTTTTCTCTTTTGTACCCTACACTAGATGATTAAGTTAGAAAGGAGACCTTTCATTACTAATTTAACTTTTGGAGCAAGATACGTGATAGTCAAGCATTTTCTCAGTGACATGTGGGACAGTCTAGACCACAGGTGGGGAACCTGTGGCCTTTAAGTCCTTAGATGCAGCCTTTTGACTGAATGTATTCACACAATAAATCCGCTATTCTGTGAAGCTTGGATTAAGTCAGAGGGCTGCACTTGAGAAGCTTGGAGTCAATCAAAGTGTTCTACCTGAGGATTTAGAGGGCCACATGTGGCCTCCAGGCTGCAGGTTCCCCACCCCACTCTAGGATTTTTTTAGTAAAACTTTCCTACAGGCTATATAGGAAGAGAAGGGATGAAAACCAAGCAATAGTAACTTCCTTTCTTGGAACACGGTGCCTGTTGTCATGAAATTGGAAAGACTTTTCTGGGTGGAGTTGTCCTAAATATGATCCTTTTATGTTATGACCAAAATTAATGGAAATCTTATCCTTTATTGGTTTAAGAATATACAGAGCACAGCTATGTTGTGAATAAGGCATCTTGAGGATGGCATGCTTTGGCTAGACAGAAGGCAGGTTTTTAAGGTGAGGAACTTCGAGATAATTAGCATATCTGTACTACACAGATACCACCCTACCTGCCCTTTCTCCTACCAAAATCTTTCCTAGCTTATTCCTTTGTACTTATCTCCTTTTCCTATGTATCATAGTAATGTGTGCATTTGTCCTTTCATTCAACTTATTGCAACCTTCCTAGAGAGTAGGATTTGTGCCTTAGTTATCTTTATAACCCTAGAAATGGAACTAAAATACTGCAGTTCCTTAATTCTAAAAACTTTCATTGTATGCCTATAACTGACTTAGGTGCTGTAGGGATAAAAATCAGTCATTAAGCACTTATTAAGTGCCTACTATATGCTAGACACTATGCTAAGTCCTGAGTATACAAAAAGAAGCAAAAGGTGGTCTTTTGCCCTCCAGGAGCTTAGATGAACAAAGTATCATAGTTCCTTTTGAGTAGTTGAAAATCTGAAAAGAGAGATAAGAAATATATTCATTTAGATCTGAGTTCTTACACTCAGAAGGAACCCTCCTCCCACCCCCATACACACACACACACACACACACACACACACACACACACACACACACACAGTCTCCAGGGGCTATACTATCTCCTTTCTCTCTTACAGATTCAATCTAGTTGCCATTTTAAGGTGGATGATAGTATCACTGTCCTTGATGTTGACAGTGGCTCCGGAATACTTAAAACTGGAGTTTGTAAGAGATACTGACCCTTAGGTTGCATTATCTTCCATTTTGGGATGCTCCTAGCATCTAATTTGATGGTTGGTATGACCTTGAAAGACAGTGACATGGAAGATAAAGCATAGGGCCATAAAGGTATTATAACCCTGAGGTTACCTATTCAATGCATTGCTGTCACCAAATAGGATAAGACAGGAGGAGATCTAGCTCCATATTTTCTAAAGTGAACTTCACTAGAGAAGATCACCTTGTGTTATTTATAGAAGCCACCCTCCAAAAAGACCTCTAAAACTAACAGAGGAGGAAAATGATAGATATGCCTATATGATATTCAAGACCTTTGTGACTACAAATATTTCTATTCAGACTGTGTTCTCCCTACATATCTGTGATGGTATCATTGGCATTATGAAGGTATGATCCATACTGTGCCCATATTATGAAAGATATTCCCATCTCCATACTATCCCTCTTGAAATTTTCCTAGTTATGACCTGAGGGACTAACTCATAACATTCTTAAGGGAAACTACAGCTTCTCTGACACAGCAGAATGGCAAATTGTGTGTGATATAAAAGAAAAGCTATGTTGTGCTACTGTCCTAGATTTTGATCAGGATCTGACCACTGCCATTTAGTTCTGTAGAAAAGAACTATAAGGTTCTTGAGGGTCAGGGCATGGTCATTATCAATAAGAGGTTCAGAAATTCTTTTCCAACCATCTTTCTTGGGTATGGAATTTTGCCGTTTCCATGAAAATACTTTCAACTCAATTATGAAGTTTGATGTTGACTGTTTGCCAAAACTATACTGTCTGGTGACATTGACAGGATGCAGAAGAAGATACTTTGTGCTAGCCCTACCACAATAAAAATTAAGAGTATGGCCCAGTCTTCGCACAGGTACTATGTCTTCTGGAAGATTCAACAGCTATGGTTTACCAAACGGACACTGAATCAGCGTCCAACATTAAGGGTTGTTAAAGGGTCTCCTCAACTTCTTTTTGAGTTGTCATATTTTCCGGAAGCACTAGACATAGTGCATGAAGGAGGAGTGTATTAAGGGTAAAGTCTCACAACTGACTTAATTTGTTGTTTGCATGCCAAGCTGGATTCCCTGTGTATCTGTGGGAGGCAAGACAGGTGCCAGTCAGTCTGTGCCAGGCTGGGAAAATGCTTGTGCAGCTGAGGTTCTTTGCAGATAAGCAGTCTCTTATCTTCATAGCCTAGTTGTTCCCAGAGGGAAAAAATGGGTTTTGTCCTTTTCCTCATCTTTCCCCTCCCATGCCACCCTCTTTCCTACTTTTTCCTCCTCCTTTTGCTATACTGTCATAAATATACAAACTTCTGTAAGGACTGTGAACTCTTTAGATTCCAGATGCATGTTCATTTCTCTTATAATAAGCCTGATTTTCACTCAAGTTTCATGATGTTGTGATTGCCTATTGATACCATAGCAAAGGCTTCTAAACATGTTTTTTTTTTTTGTTGTTGGTTGGTTGGTTTCAAAGATATGACATGATAATTGCTCCTTTAAAAGATGAGATTGGCATGATAAACTTCATTTATTAGATTTTATCTGATACCCCACAAATGGAAAAGTAAAGGTGATGTGCAGTCTTAGTATAGTGGAGTTAAAACATCTCTAAATTTCTGTAGTTCCTATTTAAGCCTCTAATTGTACATTTTGTAGTCATTCTAAATAATGGAAAATGTATTGTTACAGGGTGTTATTTGTTTCTATGAAGGCTACCCTGCTTTACAAAAGAAATTAGTTACATAAATTCAGACAAAGTTAATCCTTAAAAAACTTTTTATGTTATTTTTCTTTTTTTTTATATTGTCAGAGCTATAATAATCCCTTTTCTCTCTGCTGCCCAAAAAGGATATGAATAAAGGGATTTTTTTTCAGTCTCCCTGGGAGTATAATAAAATTGGTGCCACTACTTGGGGGAACAGAGAAATTTTAACAGTATACTGACTTTAGAATTATACAAATAGAAGTGCACATGTGAAAGAAATTCAGGGCAAGTGGTTAAGGAAATCATGTAATCCTGAATCCTCTTCATTTATTAGATTGCAAATGTTTTGAGATTGGAGAGGAAGTTATTTCTTTCATAATGTTTGTTTCATAATTGCAGTAATTGAATCTGATAGACTCGGATGCAGATAAGACCTGAATTTTAAGGGGCTTGAATGATAGCCTCAGGAATGTGGATTTTTTTTTTGTAAACAATAGGGAAAGAATGAAAAAAAAATGAGATTTATGCAATTTAATCTGGGAGTCGTATGTGAAATGAATTGGAAAAGCTAGAAGATGAAGACAGAGAAATCCAACAGGAAACTATTGTAGTCATTTATATAATACAGAAATCTAATATCTCCTTGTCTTAACTGGATTATCATCTTTATCCTACCCCTTAAATGTAGGTGAACTGCAGAATTCTGTGATGTGTCCTCTTGTTTCTCTATTTCTGTCTATCCATATCTTTCTCTCTTTCTGTCCATCCATCCATCAATCTGTCTATCCATCTGTCTGTCCTTCTGTCTGTCCATCATCTATCTCTGTCTACCTCTCCATCATCTATCTAGCTATCTATCCATCCATCTGTCTATTTATCTACCTATCTTATCAATTCCTTTGGATTCATAGGAACATGGATTGGATTTAGAACTGAAAAGGGTCTCAGAGGTCATTTTACCCAAACTATGATTTTGTAGACCAGGAACTGAGGGTCTGAAAGGTTAAAGGACATCACCAGGATCAATCCATAAGCATCTTTCAGAGGCAAGATTTGAGCCCAAGTATTCCTGACTCAAAATTCAACCCTTTATCCAGATTTCAGTGTTTTTAGTTGAGATTGTTGTACTAGACAGGTTCAAAGGTTAAGGAATTTAAAAGTGATGAGCAAGTGGAAATAATGACTTAGTGGCAAAAGGAGTGAAAGAAAAATATTTCTAAATTTAATTTAGTATTTTTTTAAATTGTAAATAAAAAACATTTCATCCAAAGAATTTAACTGAGTTCATTTACCACTTCAGTTGCTGTTAAAACAAAGATTTATCAGACAATTAGCCTTGTCAGAAGAGCAAAAATCCTGGAAGGGTTTGGGAATTGGACAAGATGATCTCTTCTATAGTCCTTTCCAACCTGAAAATCGATGATCCTGTAATACCTGCAAAATTGAGCAGCATGGCTACACAGGATAACTATTATAAATTCATGGAAACATTCACACTGCACTTAAATTATGACATCTTAGCCATACCTCCCACCAAAGAACTCTAGAAATTTGAAATTGCTTGTGTCATAAATTATTATTTATGTATATTTTCCAGGCAATGCCATTAACTAAGTGTCTGACTTTAAATAATTGATTTCATTACAGTCTTTTCTAATTTGGCTCTCATTTTTGCTGAGTGTTTATGGAAAGGAAAATAGAAATAGAGGTATGGAAAGAAATGATAGAATGATGGGATAAGAGAATGTGATAAGATGTTTATGGAAGTTCAGAGGAAGTTGGAAATATTGGTGTAAAGAGATATAGGAAAAAAGAGTACGGTATGGAGGTTCATATTCATTTGTCATTCTTAATTTTGATGACCACTTTCCCTCTCTAATAATGGTTATAAATTCAATTTTTTTTTAATGGTAAGTGACTTAGCTCCAACTCTAGAGCCCTGATCTGAGTACTTGTCCATTATTCAGAGATGTTAGGTCCATTAGAAAACAGAACTATTGATTAGGAGAAAATAAGTAGCCTGAATGTTTGCCATATGTTCTCAAAGAGAACAAGGGGATGGGGAAGGGGAAAATGAAGGGAAGGGAAGCTGAATATGGGTGTTTTGCAGTAGATTACAGCTCTCCAAGGTGATTGGAAGGCAGTACTATAGATGATGTAAATAACTGAGTTCAAATCAAGCCTCAGTTACTAGTTGTGTGATCCTGGGCAAGTCACTTAACCTGGTTAGCCTCAGTTTCTTTATCTTATAAATAATGAGTTGAAGAAGGAAATGGCAAACCACTCTAGTGTCTTTGTCAAGAAAACCCCAAATGGAGGTCACAAAGAGTTGGACACAAATGACACCCACACTAGAACTATAGAGGCTGCATAATCTGTGACTCAAGCTCCCTTTTCTGTTACTATTTTCATTGAACCTCTCTGGGTCTCAGTTTTGTTCTTTAAAAAAAAAAAAAGAATGGTTTTGATTAGATGGTACCTAAAATCTACTCCCACAGTCCCAATTCTGACATTCTCTCGTTTCAGAAGAAAGACCCCGTAAGGCTCCTGTTTTAAAAATGATAGTATAAGCAAGAGGTGGCAGATGTATGGAAATGTTTTTGCTGGTAGGTTAGTGTTGCGGAAGTAATTGCTTTAATGACCTCAAGCTAGGTGCTGTCAGAGTTATAGTTTTAATGTATAGATGATCAAAATTAGCTGAGGTTTTGAAAACACTCTTATCTATATCAGAGTAAACTACTTTTACTCTAGGTATTCTACCGAATTTCAGAAAAATAAAATACAAAAAAAACTTTTAGGGTCATAGGGGCCAATTATTTCTATCTGTTGAAAAGCTTTTACACATTAAAAAACAATGAAATGTGGCCATCACATAAAGCCTGGCTATCATTTATTTAGAAATGCCAGATAATGATGTAAATTTATCATAATATTGGGTTATGTATATTCACCTGAAAATACTTCAAAAGCAAAACAAAATGTAATTAGAAGTAAGAGTTTAGAGTAAACTAAGGAAGAGTCTAGCAGCTTATAATTGGGTGGGGAGGCAGTGTAAACTTATTCTTTGTAACACAAACATTCTTGATTTCATTTTACCAAGCCTAAAAATGTGAAGTTTAACTACTAGGAGTTTCATTAATATTTGTCCATCACTTTCTCCAATCCTCATTTGTTTTGTTGTCATTTATCTTCATTTGTAAATAATACTTTTGTATAAACTGACTTTAGACTTCAGACCATATCTCATGCTGGATGGATAGTCAGACTTGAAACCAAGAATACTCAAATATTTCTTCAGCTACATACTATTTATGTGACCCTGGACAAGTCATTTAACTTCTCATTGTTCTCAGGAACTTTGTAGGACTATAGATTCCAAAAAATTTCTGATCTACATTAGTAAAAGGAGTTTTTCTTACCTGATAGCAACCTATACCCATGTCATAATGGACCTGGTCCTATAACTTATGCAAGAGATTCTTTATACTTGTCTCATGGTATCCTATATTGAAACTTTCAATGACATGTTGACATAATTGCTTCGCAATTTGGTATATTTAGATCTACCTTTGAATTATCAGATCAACTTTTGAACTGTCCTGATTTCACTAGACAATTGGTTACATCATTATTTTGTCTGTGTAATGACTACGCAGGTATTCTTCTAATGTCAGGCTAGCTACAGTGAGGAAAACCTAAAATAATTAATTTGATCAAGACCACAGCACAATTAAAGTGGAGATAGAGCTCCTTGTTTCCCAGCATCTTATTCACACCTTATTTCTCCCACTTTTGAAGTTCTGTTAAAATTACGGAAAATAAAACAGGAAAAAAATTCACAAAATAGTCTAAATTAATAAGATTTTTGGCATTTTATTGTTCTTCAGCGATTAGGATGATACTTTTATAATTTCTATTTTCAACATTGAATATAAAGGTGCTTGGAAGACCAATCCAGATAACTGCATGACTCCTTATCAGGTTGACTTCAGTGTAATGTCTTTGGTTTCAGAAATTCTCAGAGAATTATCTGCTGAGTTATGAGGAGGTTGGAATTCATGTTGGTAAAGGGATTACCCATAATGAAAAATGTTGCGGAATCTTGAATTATTGAAGTAAAAATAACAAATAGATATTTCAATTATTATATTACATAGTTTTAGTGTTTGGTCCTGGTCCTCATTTAATAGATAATGAAACTGAGGCCCAAAATGGTAAAGTGACTTGACTAAATGAAGAGGCAGGTCCCTCCATACCAAATAATAATTTTTAGCTGAATGGTAATTATGAAAAAAAGTGATCAGATTTCTCATATGTTGAAATGCAAGCAATTTCAAATGTCTGAAATTCTGGGAAAAGGGGAAGAAGTTATATAATTAAGGGTAGCAGTAATGTTTGCATGTATTTATAACTTGTAATGCATGTTGTTCAGTTTTCCTAAAAAAATAAATTTTTAAAAATTAAATCTGAATTAAATTAAATGGATATATCTTGATAAGAATTTGAAACACTGAGAAAGGGGGGTAATTCTATCCATGGGATCTGTTTTTGATTCTGTACCAATCTTGGCTACATCAGTTTGGCTTAGGACAATTGTAGTTAAGATCTTAAATGAACCTCCAAGCGGCCCCAAAGTAATTTTTATTCTCTGATTTTAGATTGCTTGGCCAGTTTCTCATACACGAAGGGATGAATGCAAGTGGGCTGGAAAAGATATTTTGGTAAGCAACAAACTTTTTTCCCCAAAGTTTATTAATTTATTTGTTTTCAGTTTTCAACATTCACTTCCATAGGTTTTAAATTTTCTCCCCTCACGCCCCATTCCTTCCCCAAAATGGTATGCAATCTTATATGGGCTCTATAGATACATTCCCATTAAACACATTTTCACATTAGTCATGAAACAACAAACATTTAAAATAATTTTAGAAATTGAATAAGCAATTTATAATTGGATATATAATAATTTTATAATTTTCAATTCAGACACTTTTACATTTTGACATTTAGATTTCAATTGGTTTACTAATTTTCAATTGTGGAAATAATAACTATAAGAGCTAAGATATTGATTGTCAATAAGAACTCCTCAGAAGTTACAAATGTGTAACATTTACATGTAAGGATAAAGGAGGCAAAGAATAGAAATTTTACTCATAAAATGTCATCTATCATAGTCATGCCCTTTACTTATATCTAAGATAGGTCAACTTTGTAGGATAGCCTTGCAATACTGTTTTTAATATATTCAGTGAACAGTTTGGGAGACCCAGTCAATGCAGCTAAGTGGTCTTCATGGTTGACATCAGTCATGACAACTGGATGATTTCTGCAAGAAGTTAGACGTGGTCAGAGTTATAGATATATGTTTTTGCCTTCAAGGACACCTGTGTCTGCAAAACTCCTGAAAGATAATTTATGGTTCTGGAAATTTTCTTTGATCTTGAATTTTCTTTGATTTTGAATGACCTAGTCACAGACAAATGTTTAAGAAGTATGACTGGGAAGATGTATGTATGCATGTATGTATGTATATATGTAATTCATATACAAACATATGTGTGTGCCTGTGTATGACTCTATGTATTAGCTAAAACATCTCTAATTATGGAAATACATATGGAAAATCTGAAACATCAATAAATACTATTTATAAATAAATCTATAGATGCATATACAAAATAAATCTGAATATGTGCATATGTTTGTGTATTCTTCAATTATTTCATTGGATATGTGATCTCAACAATGAGGATGTTCCCTGCATAATCACATCTAGGTATCTAGATAGGTACATATATATATATATATATGCATGGATATATTCAGATATTTGGAATTCTAACATCTTATAAAAGTTTGGCTTTCCAAGACTTCACTCTTCATACACACATACACACACACACACACACACACACACACACACACACGCACACACCTGTTAAGTATTTGAATTATATACTTCATTATTCTAAATCCAAATAAATCAAAGTTTGTTTTAAGAATTTTATTTGACACTTCTGGATATTGTAAAAACAGTATATTAACTAAATTATTTTATTGTACTGAACATTCACATTATTATATTTGTGTTGATGTACAGGTGGATACAACATACATATAGAAATAATGGTAGTAATTTTGACACAAGGTTGACAACAATTGAATTAAGCATTATTCTGTACTTTCCATTTTAAAATAAATGATAAACTCTGACTCCATTAGTTTTACTTAGACAACAAACTTAAAAGAATAGATTTCACTTTGATAATGAACTTTAGATTTGCCCCTTTTAGTATAACTAAATACAGCCGATTGCAGCATATATGTAAAAGAGACATAAACACATATATACAGAAACACATATATGTGAAATATAGCATAGTATAGTGAATAGAACTCTGGCTATGGAATAAAAAAAAAGATATATGAGTTCAAATATTGGTTTGGAACCTTATAATTAAGAACAAGTCAATTAATATCTTAGGGCCCTAAGCAACTGTATAAATAATAGATGAGTTGCTGATGTGCATTTGTACAGGGGATTTCCATAATAGAAATTCCCCATATCAATTTACTTGCCCTCCTCCTGAGGAGGTTGGAGAGACAACACACATATATGTACATATGTTTATGTCTATCTCTCTCTCTGATATATACATGTATATATGTGTGTATGTATACATAAAACATGTGTGTTTGAATGGACAGAGAATGTGGAAATGATATTAATCAATGCTGCTATGTCCAAAATAGCAACTGTTACAAATATTATTGTTGTTTTTCAGTCAGGTCTAACTCTCTGTAACCCCATTTGGGGAATTCCTGGGAAAGATAATGGAATGGTTTACCATTTCCTTCCCCAGCTCATTTCTTTTTTACATATGAGGAAACTAATACAAACAGGGTTAAGGGACAGAGTCACCCAGCTAGTAAACGTCTGAGACCAGATCCGAAGTCAAGAAGATGTCTTCCTGGCTCCAGGTCTGGCATTCTAGCCACTGTGCCACCTAGCTGCCCAAATAGAGTTGTATATTTTGCACTGAGATGACCCATACCTCTTGCCTGTTTTTGATAGACTACATGAATTTATTTTGAAGGCAACTGTCTCAATATTCTTAAAAATCTGGTCTGCTTAATTCTTCCATTATGAAATTTTAAAGAAACCATGCTTATCAAAAGAAAATTTATGTCATAACTCAATAAGTTGAATGACATTTAGGCTATTAACTGAAAAGAGTCTCACTTGAGAAAAGGCATATTATCAATAAAGGAATGAATGAATGAATGAATGAGTGAGAGATGGTTTCTCACAAAAGAAATAGCTCTGGGTTTTTGAGATAAGGAGACCTAGGCTCAAATGTCACTGTCTATATATTGACTATTTAACTTTGAGCTAGTAGCATGACCTTAATAGCAGGTGCTCAAACTGGCTCTCAAATTGATGGTTTGTGAGTGCCTACATAATTTTCAATGTGAACATTTACAATTTTGAAATCATTAGACTATAAAACAGAGCTTCATTTAGTATTTTGTTGATTGTCTAGAGTTAAGAAAGTAGGGGAGAAAATGTAAATAATGCACTGTTAAAAGTATGTTGATTTGCTTTTTAAATGTTTTTTCTCTGGAGAGCTGCTTGTTAAACATTTACCAAAAGAAACTTATCTGGTTTCAAATGGAAAGGTTAGATTAGATGACCTCTCTTTAAAATTCAAATCCCATATAAATCTGTGAGCCCATGTGGCTGCCAAACATGTAAAATCTTAATAGGTTTCATTATGTTTGACTCATTAGAATTCACTGGCATTGAGCCCTGAGGGAATTTTGTGACTTAATCTTCCAAGTAAACATGAAAATTTATATTTATTTAGCTTTAGGTATAATTAATCTCACCTCTTGTCTATATTTAGCTGTCATGCATCAATGACATTCAATGAGACTTGAAAAATAAAGATATTAGCATGGCAGAGGATATATTTATCTTCATTTTCTCTAAATCTTATCATTTTTTTCCGTGTCTTTCTATCTCTTCTGATAGCTCTTCCTTTTTTACACTTTATTGGTTCTCTCATTCTTTCTTCTTTTCTTGAATCTATTCTTCTTGAACATTTGATATGTGAATGATGACACAGATTAATACTGGAATCTAGTGTGTGTAACTATACTAATTATGGTCCAACATAGGTATGTAATCTTCTGTAACATCTATTGGACTTGGAGCTAGGGGTGACATTGATTTGAGTCACATTTCTGCCTCTTTAATTAAGCAGTAACTGCAATAGAGTCATTTGACTCACCCATGCCTCAGATCTGGTCTCAGCCACTTAACAGCCCCATTTCATCATTTATAAAATGGGAATGGCAATAGTATCTACCTCCCAGGGCTGTTGTGAGATTATATCTGTAAAACCCTTTGCCAACCATAAAACTAAATAAATTCTATGTGTTATTAATATTGCTGTTGTTATTACCTGAATCCTATGACTATGATAGTATTCTCAAAAAAGGGTAGAGTGAACCATGTAAATGTCATTCATAGATGCATAAGGTTTGACTATAAGATAAGGAGATGATCTTTCTTGTATATATGATGAAAAGAGATTCATTAGTATGTAATCACATCATGTTTATGAATTCGTGGGGGCTGATTGAGGCAGGTCCATGCATTCTTCTATGCATTACTGAAATCCCAAATCCCCACTTACTGACCAATGCCCACTTGATTTATAGGGCAAGTGATGAAGGCATCTTGCCAACATTAAGCTCACAATTTTATATTACCTCATCCTTATATCTCACTGTGAGAGTCACAGTAGAAACCTATTGAACCCTAATTGTGAAAACTCAAATCTAACACCTAAGAATTAGAGATTACTCTGGCCATAGATCTTGGGAACTAAACTCTAAAAAAGATAACAAAATCTCCTTACACATACTACAATCCACCTCCCATAGAGCTATTATGAACTATCTTGTTTGGGGTTTAGGATAGCATCCATGATTTCATAGATTTTCTTTATGTCAAGCTGACATAACCTTCACTACCATCATGCTTTAGGAGAAGTAGTATAGGGTAGTAGAAAGAGCAGTGACTTTAGCTACAACTGTTCTGGGTTCAATTTCCATTTCAGTTTCAATTACCTAATGTGTAAAATGGAAGTAATACTTCTTGTGTCTTCATTGGAGTGTAAATTCATTGAGAACTGGAGCTGTTGCCTTTCTTTGTATACCCAGTACTTATCACAGTGATCAGCACATAGTAGGTGCTTGATAATTGTTATGGACTGGGTTGTTGTGAGAAAAAAATCATTGAAAACAAAAAAGTACCATTTGAGTAACATATTTGAGATGTTAACATTTAAGCAAGTGCCTCATTAGGCTGTGGTGAAAAGCCCCTTACCTCATTTTTATTGAGGATGAAATGTCTTTATGGTGTCATCCATATAGCCTGGAGTTCATGTCATATGGACACTTGTTTTGTGACCATGAACAAGCTCTAGAAAGGGAATCATGCTTAAAAATTGAGGCACAGGATTTAATACTGAGTCCAGTTAAGGGCCAGTCTAGATTAGTCCTAGACTGAATTTGAACAGGAGAGTCAGGGAGCTAAGCTCCAAATACGTGGGGAATTAACCTCCACCAAACCACCAAAGGCCAATGACTTTAAGACTCTGGACTGAACAAAAGTGGACTGAGGAAAAAATGAAGATCGAGATCAGGTGTGTGTACGTGCGCATGTGTGTGTGCATGTGTGTATGTGCATGCATGCACATGTGTCTGGGGACTGGGAGTTGCTCTTTTAGAGGTCATGCCAGAAAATATTTATCTAAATTATAGACATCTTGAAAGAATATTTCTGGGTTCTGTAACTCATCAGTTCTGTTTTCATATTCTACAGTTTGTTTTACTTTGCTTTTCCCTTTACTTACCTAGTAAAATTCCTTCAGAAAAGCTCAACTACTTTTTCTTCCTTCATTTGAATTAAGAGATAAAGGGAATGTTCAATACCTATCTCTAAAAAATTAGAGGGCAAAGCCTCCCTTAGAAGCCAGAGTCCTTATCCAAGGCAAATCTGACTGATGAGGGAATCAGAGTGAGGGACATTCTCAATGCTGCTTCTCTTTATGTGTCTGAGATATTTTGTTATTTGAATTACAGTTTTTACTTACAAATAGACTGATATATAAGAGATTCTTTCAAATATTGATAGTGATCAAGCATGATGTCACACAATATATGCTTTAAAGGCATTTAGTAATCGTGATTTGTCTAAAAATCTAGACATAGGGTCATAAGTTTCCATGATGTTCTTTTTTTATCATGTCTGTATCTATTTTTAATAATAATTTAATATGTTGTCTTCCCCAGTTACATATTAAAACAATTTTTTAAACATTTCTTTTTAAAATTTTGAGTGGCCAACTCTATTTCTCCCTTCCTTTCTCCCTCTTCTCCCCCTTCCCTATGCTCTGAAATAAAAATATTGAGACCCAGCTTTAGTGTTGCACTCAACATTTTTGCCTGGTTTTCCCTTTTCTCTACTTCATTCCACTATGTAGAAATTCAATTTTATATATGTCACCTGCCACCTTGCCCTGATCAACTGTATGTTCCTTAAGGATAGGTACTGCTAGTTTTCATCGTTATGTCTCTAGTACCTAAAACAATACTTTGCACGTCATAGTTAGCAGCTAGTGGCCCAATTCGAAGAGGACTGGGCTTGGATTCTTATAGGCCTGATGTCAAATGTGGCCTTACTTGCTTACTAACTGTATGCCCCTGGGCAAGTCACTTAACGTGTTCTGCCTCAGTTTCCTCAACTGAAAAATAAAGATAATAACATTGACCATGAACGCCTGTTGTGAGGATCCAATGAAATAATATTTATAAAAAAGAGTTTATCACATTGCCTGGCACATAGGTGCTATATAAATTCATATAGTTTTTTTTTTCCTTTTCTTGCTTTCGCTCTATTTGGAAAAACAAAAAAGACCTGCTTTCTGCTCTTGTGAAGAGAAAAGCCCTGAGGATTTGATGTTTTATTAATTCAGTGATAGGGATTTAGACACAGTCTACACATGAGCCAATTGACAGGGGAGTTCCTCAAGTAAAATTAGAGAGCAGAATATTCATAAGAAGTCAACTTAACGAGCTGTCCTGCTCGATAACTACTATAGCTTAATAAATTATCTTCTATTACCAAGTTGAATGATCTTATCTCGTATCATGATTTAAGGTAAATATATGAGATTTGCAATTACTGGATCATTGATTTGGAGTTAGAGGCTATCCCATTCAACTCCCTTATTTGGCAGAGGAGAAGAATGAGTCACAGAGGCTGATTTGCCCATTATCAAAGATGGTAAATTTCAGAGTCTGGATTTGAACTAACATCTTCCTGATACATTCCACCTTTCAAACTGTTAATCTAAATTGGAATAAAAAGGGAGAGCTTTGCTGACGTAGTTTACAAAACGGACGTGTGCATCTTAGTGTCTTTGGAAAGCCATTTACTAGAGTGGAAAGCACGTTCAACTTATACTCAGAACCTGGGTTCTAGTCCTGGCTACACTAACGTAGTAGAAGTTTCGACAGATCATTTAATCGACTTATACTTATCGTTGCCTATCTGTAATTTGGGGATTATAAAGAACGCAGGATTGTTGTGAGGGTTACGTGGGGTAATGTGTGAAGATGCCTTGAAAACTGTGAAGTAATTTTCAGATATAAAGTACGAAGGACTAAATGGTTGGAAAAACTGGCTGCTTAGCCATGTTTGTCAAGGGAACTTTGTGAAAATCAGTACAGGTTTCATGGAACCAAACTAAAAGGAAATCACACATACTGATAGTCTAAGTTTGACACAGCTGTACTAATTATCATAGCTATTATTACTTATATTTTTTAAAAAGTTGCAGTTAAAGCAGGATTAGAAAAATACTTCAAATCCATTTGAAGGAAAGCATCTGAACTACCTCTCACTTTGTGTGATCTTAATCTTTAAGTCAAATCCACCAGGAAAGATAAGGGTAGAAATTTCTGTTGAAATTATTGCTCAGAAGGGAAGTAGAACATGGCCCCAACCTGCTGGGCAGCATGACATTTTAGCAGAAGGCTTGCCTTTTACTCAGAATCTTTTGGCCCGAAAGGACAGAACAATGATGCCAGTCTATTTGGGGAAGAGTTCTCCCTGATTCTGATTTTCAGTGTCAATCTTCTTGTTATGAATAATAAGAGAACAGTTTGCACCATTTCCAGGTGAAAGCATTGCTGCTGAAATATCTTGATTCCTTCTAAGAAAGAAAATTGAAATAAACTGCTAATTCACTTATTTGTATATTTCAAGCAAAATATACCATAAAAGTAAAAGGCCATAACCCTCCACCACATTGCTAAATTTGCTCATACTCTGTAATGAAAACAAACAAACAACCCGTAAATAGTTGATTTGCTCCAAGTATAGAATGTACCAAGCCGTGCATGCATTTACCACAGGATCTGGATTTTGTAACAGGCACTAAAGTGAAATTTTGAACATATTTGATTTAACGATTAGTTCAGTTTGTTCCACCGCTCAGATATTTGATATTATTTTGTATCTGTGCTTTCCAGAACTTGCCAGGATATACTTCCCTATCTTATATAACAATTCTCATTTTTAACATCTGTAATTATTGATCTCAAGGGGCTGTCAATACTGAATTCTGAAGGGTTCTAGTTATAGCCCAGGTGCAGTACAACAGCTGCACTGAAGGCATGACCTTCACCCTGCCCTACAGGTAACCTTAACCATGAACCAAAAGATTTCCTCCTTAAGAAAAAAAAAAAAGAGGGAAAGGAGGGTCTAATTTACCCTAGCTATCAGGCTGTCAAAAACATAGCCATTCAAACCAAACTTTTCCATGTTAGTCATGGAAGCTTTCTGAGTATACTCATAGTTTTTTAGGAATTGAAACTAAAATAAACTACGGTATTTTAAGTGTTCTAACTTGAATACATAATAGTCAGCATGGTGTAGGGCAGAAGCTGAAGTGTAGTTAGAACCAGATTTTGATAGTAACATTGAGAAATATTTAGCAAAAGAAATAAAAATACAATAAAACATAGATTATATTGTATTTTAAGACTAAGTATGTGGCCCTCAAGGCTATGTACAGATTAGGGGTCCTGTTTCTATTGGAGTTTAATATCATTGATGTGGGTGGTGGGCTCATAGTCAGGAAGAGAAACCAGGGTTCAAGTCGCAATTCTTAACTCATGCTGGCTGTGACCTTTGACAAATCTCAATTAACTTTTCAGTGCTCCAAGAAACATCTAAGATTCTAAATTGCTGAGAAGGCACAGAAAAGGAAATTCCTCACTAGGAGTTCCCTGACTGTTGAAATCCCTTGTGTGAAATTTTAAAATTAAAAAAAAAAAAGCTGGACACAAAACAAATTTCAAAAATGATTCTGAAAACTCCTCAGATGCTTTCTCTCTTTCATTATAGGTAAAGAACTATGTGCACACGTGTTCAGGTAATCATTTGAACCCTGAAAAGTATAGGTTTTCTAGAATTAAAAATAATAAAAATCCACATTTACATTGTTGTTGGGCTGTTTTTCAGTTGGCTCATACTCTTCATGATCCCCTTTGGGGTTTTCTTGGAAGAGTTACTGGAGCAGTTTGCCAATTCTTTCTCCAGCTCATTGAGGAAACTGAGGCAAACAGTTAAGTGACTTATCCAGGGTCACACAGCTAGTAACTATCTGAGGTCAAATTTGAACTCAAGTCTTCCTTCCTCTAGGCCTAGTATTATATCCACTGTACCATCTAGCTGCCTACACATTTAAAAGTGCTTTACAGAACACTTCTTTGTTTTCTCAATACAAAGCAATGAGGGATAAATAGGAAAAATGATCATCCCTACTCAGCAGATGATGCCAACTGAAATTTAAAAGGATTAACACAAGTCCATGATGGGTTAAGGACTAGAAGCCAGAAGACCTGACACCAAGTACAGTGTTCTTTTCATCATGCCATGCCTTTCAAGCTTTCAAATGTGATTGAACCATCAACTGCATAAGACAACTTATTTGACTCATTAATATCATGAAACCTTCTGTAGTTTCCTTTTCCTGGGTTCATATCTAGCCTCAGATACTTACTAGCGGTGTGATCCTCAGCAAGTCACTTAACCCTGTTTGTCTCAGTTTCTTCATCTGTAAAATGAGCTGCAGAAGGAAATGTGGCAAACCACTCCAACATCTCTGTCAAGAAAACCCTAAATGGGGTAACAGAGTTCAACATAGCTGAAAAACAATTAAGCAAAAACAACAAATAGTCATTTCATCCATTTCTTCAATTTTTTTAAAGAAAAATACTCAAAAAATTTTTTCTTATGGGAGATTGGTGATAATTCACATAGAAATATTAGAAAATAAACAACATAATTAACTATTTACCAAATATACTCTCAACAGAAGGTTGTAGACAGTCATGATGGAAGTCATGAATGTAGACATTCATTTAGGAGCATATTTATGAAATGTTATAAAGATGTGTGGAAAAATCTATAGTGACTTTTGAGTAAATAAGAGGCAGCTGTGACTTAACAGAAAATAATTCCTTTGAAGAGTTTTTGTGATGTTGAAAATCACAAGAATGAAGTGGGGTGGTTTATATAGTTACCAAGACTCCAAAATGTGTGTACATATATCTCTATATCTATAGATCTATATATATAGATATAGATATAGATATATGTAGCCATAATAAAAAATGATCCAAACTTTCATAAAAACAAATAAATAAAATAAAGCTAAATAAAATAAACAAAACTTAAACTATTCAGTTCAATCCTATAAATAACATTAATTAAACACCTATTCTTGTGCAAGCCCTATGTTTGTCATCAGGAACCTCTCCTTTGGAAATAAAGTTCCTTTGCCAGATTTGGTGGCACACACCTGTAGTTCAGGATACTTGGAGAGCAGAGTGTGGTAGATTCCCTGAATCTGAGAATTTGGTGCTACAGTAAGGCTTAAGCAGTTGGGGTGTTTGCACATAGTCTTGTACTCTAATGATGAGCTCTTGGGGAATGCCTGGCTACCAGGCTGCCTAAGGAAGGGTGAGCAGACCCAGCTTGGACAAATGGATCAGTTTAGAGCTTCCAAGTTTTTGATCATTTGGGGGATTGGGCACATGAATGTTTTCTGAACTTCCAGTCTGGATGAGATTGGGGGACCCAAGCTCAAAAACAGAGAAGTAGATAGGTAGCTAGAGGAAGGAAGGGAGGAAGAAAGGAGAGAGAAAGGGAAGGAGTGAGAGAGAAAAGGAAGAGAGGGAAGGAAATTCCTTTAAATAACTGGTAGGTAGATCAGGTAGATAAAGTAACCCTTCTCTACTTATGCATATGTCTTGGCAAAGTAAATTTAGGACTGCAGTCCCAGGGTTTCTGCTGCAAGTCATCTAGGAATAGAACTGGCCCCCTCTCTCCTACATCTCCGTGAAGCATCCATGGGCCTGGGTTTGGCATCCAGAGAATGTAGGGATCCCCGAAAAAGGTAACAATGCCACAAAGTCACTGTTCCATACTAGTTAGATTTTGCCTAGTATATTGCATTGAATTCTAGAACAGAATTTTAAGGAAAAGATATATTTTGCTAAAGAGTGTAAAGAAAATTGTGAGCAGAGTTGAAAGGATATCATATAAGAAAGTTTGAAGAAACTGGGAATATTTAACTTGTAGAAGACAAAACCACAGGGGTGAGTGGGGAGAGGGCTCTGGTTGTTTTCAAATACTTGAACTACTCTTACCTGTTAAAATGAATAAATGTTTTCTTAGTAGCTCCAGAAAAAGAAACTAGGAAAGCCAGTGGTAGTTACATACAGTCAGATTTGTAGCAACATGAGAAAGAACTTTTTAACAGTTAATGCTCTTAGACTATGAAATTGGTAATGGATATTTAGAAGTATTCCAGAGCAGAGTTCTTCATCTTTTTTTGTGTGCATCATGATTTCGATATTCTGGTGAAGTCTTTTTTTGTGTGTGTCATATTTTCAATTCTTTGGTGAAGTCTTCTGAGAATAGGGCTTTTAAATGCAAAAAATAAAATGCATTTGAATACAAAGTAAATCAATTCAACAAAACAGAAGCAATAAGTTCTCAGCATATATAAATTAAAATAAAATAAGCTCACAGATACCAAATTATCTATTTAACACTTGGTGAATTTTTTGAATTTAACGATCCATTTCAGTCCCTTTTAGCACAAGACTTTGGTGATTTGACAACTAATAAATTGTAAGTAAAACCTCATAGTTCAGTTGGCAGAACTCTGTATGTAATTCCAGTAGCCTGATGTTAGGAATCTCCGTTTATAATTAGGCTTAACCCTGATACTTGGTATTTGCCTAGTGCTTATGATCTTACTTTGATATTCCTAAAATTATTATATGTAGATTAACTTTATTATTCTTGTTTAGTGTCTGTCACATAGCATGTTCTTAATAAATGTTTGTTGACTGACTAACAGATGAAAGGTGGACAGTGAGCTATACCAGGAGAATCTGCTTTGAATCAACCTATCTCTTGATTTCTCATCTTTCGTTTCTCCGAGTAAACCGTTCCTTGTGTGAGATAAATTTAAATGATATAAAATGCCATCTGCATGACTGTGCTTGCAATATTTTGAATGTGGTTAAAAAATCAAAATTACAACAGTATGAGAAAACAGTCAGATTTATAAAACATCTCTATGCTCAGACGCATTTTGATGAGCTAAACTTTTAGCTCTTTTGTTAGCACTGAAGACTATTTTGGCTTCCCCCATTCCTCTTCAGCAACTATGTCTCTTCTCAATGTTATAATAATCTAGCACTACCCCCCAACCCATAATTACTCCAGTTGTAAATTTCTAGCAGCATTCACCAAAGCAGCAGAACTGAATATTTGAAAGTGCATGTATACTTTTATGCTGTTAGGATAGAAACTTATTTTTGTTTCACTTAAAACTAAAATCAAACTCAAATAATTTACTTTCAAATGTGAAATTTTAATCAATAATCACATATTGTTTGTCTGATTAAGAAAGGGACTGAGCCTTTGATTTCATTGGTATAAGGAACTTCCAGGTGAGGAGATTTCCTCTCCAACATGGTGCAGTATCTCCTGTATACCTTCCTATGTTAGAGTTGCCTAGAGTCCTGAGTTAAGTGTCTTGTCCAACATCCTATCTCCTTTATGAGAGATGCAGGACTTGAGCCCAGTTACTTCAGATTTGAAACCAAGTTGCTAACTCCTTAGTGGTTTTTGCTATTTTGGGGAGGGATCAGGATACCCCAACAGTCTTGAAAATCATTCAGTACTTTACTCCAAGAGCTTTTGTCTGTGTGCCCTATATTTACTAATACTTGTCAGATTAAAAATTAAAACATTTCAGTACTATTATTATGAAAATGGTTTTGACCTTGTGGTACCTCTGGAATGTTTTGGGGGGCCTAGTGGTCTAGGGCCACATTTTGATAACCTCTGTACCACACTATTCTGCCTGTCTCAAGAATTAGAACTTCTCCGGAATTATACAAACCATTTACTTTCTAAAGACAGATTTCATCTTCTGTTTGAAATTACCATCTTTTCATAAGAACATACTAGATTTAACCTGTGTTCTCACAAGTACAAGGCTAGATCTTATTTTGTACAGCTTCTTGATTTCATTTCCTTCACCAGCATTTGATGACACTCTGTCTCTGATTAAGGTCAATGGAAATCTTGCCTTAGGAAGAATCACTAAACTGGGTGGGAGAAATTTAGTCTGCTTCCTTTCCTCTCATTTTATTTAGGGTTTTGGTTGGGGAAAATATGGAAGTATATTATGGCAAAATGTGAAAGCAATTTATTTCATATGACAAGTAAATGCATAACCGAGCTCAGGGATTGCAATTTAACTCCAGGATTCGGAAGTAGGCAACCCTCTCCTAATGGAACTGGAACAGATCAGGTACCTGATACTCATTTTACACACTAGCACTGAGAATTGCTTGTACTTGAAAAATTTGCTTGCAGGTCTCCCAGTACAAACAACATATTCAAGCAAAAGAAATCCTTTATCCCAACAAAACTGTTTCTTTACTAGAAGAGATTAAATAACAGCAGAAGCCCTATTGTTCAACATATTTTAAAGAAGTGAATGCCTTTTTATATCTTTTGATGTTACCTTTTCATATGAAAAAAAAGCATGATTAAATATCTTTGATTTCATAAGACTGAAAAATTATGTCTCAATCTGTTGTGCTGTGAGGAAATGAGAGAATGAAATAAATGTGTTTATTCCTCCAGGAAATCCCGTAAATCGTATATTTTGATTCACTCTTTAAACATGTTAGTTTAACCAAAGGACTAAGAACTATAAATTTTTTGGGGGGGAAGGAAGGTCTTTTGTTTCTTTGTTTGTGTTGGTAAGACTTAATAGTCAAAATCTTTCCTAAGAATTTAAACACTGTGAATTGAAGTAACTAGAATTTAATTTTTACAGGAGTGGGGGGTTTGAACAGTGAATTTTTCCCTTATTAGCATTCAGTGTACATCCAAAATTGCTGCTGTGAAGGAATAGAAGGAAAAATATCTGGATTAAAATAACACATATTTCAAGATCAGTTGACATGTCAGATTTTTATATGGTTCTTCCTAAATAGGAATACAGTGTGTGTGTGTGTGTGTATGTGTTTGTATATGTATGTATCTGCAAGTGTGTATGTGTAGGCAGTATCTCATAATTGTTGCACAGTGCCTAAGGGAAGAAAATTTGGGCCAAGACTGGCTAACTTTGCATTTAGCAACTTAATTTAATACTAACAGACACACAACTTCCTAGATTTAATTTGCACTAAGCTTCTCTATATTTGTTTGCAGCTCTTGATTCTTCAAATGGTATATATTTAATCGTTGCCTTTTAGTGACCAACCTAGTTGCATAATTGTTACAAACTACATACAATTCCATGCATATTTTCCATGCATACATTTCATCTTAAGCCAAAACATGCCATTTAATTAGACTTTTGTTTATAAACTATCAAGCTTGAGACTTTTTTTAGACTACAGCAGTAAAGTATCAACAATCCTGGCTTCCCACCACAATGGTGAAATTCTCAGAGCATTATTTTAAATGCATTTAAGTGTTCTACATAGCCATGTGCCATACTACACTTTAAAGAAGCTAGGGGATGAGGGATGGTACACTTCTACCTCCTCTGACCATGTTCTTGGTAATTAAAAAAAAGTCTTATAAAGGGAAAGAACCCAAAGAATTACTGCAAACCCTAACTAAAGCCTAGATGATGGCCAGGCTACTCTCAGAATGAGTATAGGGCACTGAAATCCAAAGTAACAAGCAATAGAGAGGATGGTTGCTGGTCAGAGTTCAACAACAAGGGCACATTCTGAAGATTAAGAAGCTTCAGAGTAAGGAGTGCCAAGTGTCAACCCTATTTCTGAACTCTAACTACTTCCTGAGGTTTAGCCTTTGCTAGTGCTGACACCCTGCCTCACCCTGGACTGACCCTGTTGCCTCCTGTTGACTCAGCCATTCTCCCTGAATTTGGGGACCCACACAAAAGGCTGGAATAACTGTTCTCTTGTTTTTAAAATCAGAATAGAACAGTCTTAAAGTTTCCTTTAAATTTATTCCTTTATTTATATTGCTCTGCAAGTATTTTAGACCCTCAAATGCTGGCACTTATATAATGAATGATATTTATGTATTAAAAAATATCCCAAATTCACTAAATTCCGAAAAAGATAATCATGCCTTATATTTCAAACTAATACTCTTAATTGACAAAAATGATAAACTATAAAACTTGAACGTCAATTTCGAATCAAAAGAATCATAAATTTTAAATAAAATGGGCCTTTACATAAACTTTATTCCAAACAATTTCCAAGACATTCTCCCAGAGTTCGTTGTAGACGTAAAAGAATAGGTGCTCACAGATAAACTAGTTTAATGATAATGTCCCTTCAATTAATCAGTAACTCAGTGGTCCATTTCCACAATTTTACATAGATATTGCTTTAAAGGTTCTGCCACTTTCACAGTTGTCTGTTAACTTGGATAAATGATGACTCTAGCTTAAACATAGGAATTTGTTTAAATAATACACATGACATCTTATGGGTAACCATGGGCAAAGAATCCAACACTTAATTGTCAACTCTCTGGTGATGAACCTCTTCATGCTTAGCTTAGAAACTGCTGAAATGTCTCTCATATTCCAGCCTTGCTTGAACCCACAAGACCTTGATCATCAGGAAACTAAAGCTATTTTCAAGCTGAAATGAGGTATCAAAATTGGACTCCCTCAGAAAGAACCAGTGACAATGTCATTATTTCCAACAATTTGACCTGATTCCATTTCTGACTAGCATTCCCTATTGAGTTAAACAAACTGTATCAGTTTTACCTAGAGAATACATAAACAACCAATTTTGTCCCCAGTACCTTAGCCTTAGGCAGCTGCCTTTATGCTAGCTGAGAAAGTTTCAGACAAGGCGCCCCACTTCCAAATATCAGTCCCACTCTCTATCATACTATCTATGATCCTGTATTTATTCTTATGGTTTGTGTAGGACATTTGAGCTTCCCATGTCATCTTTTTAAATGGAAATATCTGTGAAAAGGATCTATATTTTTAGCTATCAAAACAAATGAAAAAATTGTTGACTCCAAATTTTAATTATATCCAGAATAAATAATTCCTATCATTAGAATAGAATTATCACTCTAAAGCCTACATATAGATGCTCCTGTGAGCAAGATGTAATACATGTATGCCTAGAAAATGAAACTTTCCCTATTTTATTTTTTGGAGCACATCTACCTAATATTTCCTTTCTTCTCTAAGGCCCCCTCTCTCCACCCCCATCTTGTTAACTACTTCCAGCATGCTCTTTTGTTAACTCCAGATGAGAGAACTGGGTTTTGATTAAAGCGTGTTGGAGGAGGGGAGGAAGACAAGAGTGGCACCTTCTATTTGAATGTGGGTATAAATACCAGTTCTCCATTGATAAGGATTTAGTTTTTAGGGGCTTTCAAAAATAGTTTTCTACATTAAAACAATGAAAATTAGCTACATAATACATCTTTATATATTTGTTTATTGTCCTTAAGTTACTTAGCAACTATATCCTATATCTTAGAGTCTCCTGGGTCCTTTCAACACTTGGTAGATTTACTTTCAGTTTCAGCTCAGCTATTCCTGGAGTATTTTTGGCTTTAGTGACTGTTAGTAGAAATTAGAATAGAATGGGTACCTCATTAAATAGAGTGATTTCTATTGTGCCCAGGTGTATTAACATATGCTATTGCCTGTGGAATAACTGGGGGAAAAAATGAGAGTATTTATTGTTTTTAATCTCTGTCATCATTGCCAAAGGTTAAAAAAAAATGAGACACTTCAAGTACCCTGTTAGGAAGAAGTCCTTGAAGGATAATTTCTAGATTGACATTCCTAAATTGGCACCTTTATTCTGTGACTACAGAGCTTATTGACTTGGTAACAGGTACAACAAGAAAACCAGATGAGACCTATTTTTAACACTATTTTGGTTTGGTTCCATGGATGACTATATTCTCTAGTATTTTGTGTATCAGACTGCACAGCAGATTGCCTGAGGTATTAGGCAGACAGAACATCAAATACCTGGGTTAGGAAGAGTTTATCCTAAGGCTGACAGCCCCATCTTGGACAGTACTTTTCTTGGAAGTCCTTTCCTTTTCTCTTGGTCACTAGTCTTGGACTCCTGATAATCTAGTTGGTTCACACACTTTACCTATGTTTGTGTTATTGTTGAAGAAAGATTAGTGTTTAAGCTATCTTGAAGTGATCTACAGGTTGAATTCAGAACAAAGTGGAGGTGAATTAATAAATAGTGGTAATGGGGAAGGAGTTTTAAAATTAGATCTTAAGGATCTTCCAGGCTCCAAAAGACACTTTAAAAAAGTAGAGTAGAGGTTTAGATTGAGTTCACTTAGGGATGCTTATTTTGCCCTAAATATTTTGAGTTACCTGACTCAGTCTAGTTTTAGAATCAGAGTGATTCAGAAGTTTGCATTCAACTTTGTATCTAGACAATGTGGGATGTTTTATAAGCCTTTTTATAATATATCTGTTAGTGCTTTGACCAAAGAAAGTAGTTTGTTTCTCTGTAACAGATAAAAAGAAGGTTTAGAAAAATAAAGCTTTCCCCTAAAAGTTGGACATTTGTTTTTGGCTCATCCATAGGTATATTTCATCTACTGTTTGAGATTACATGTGACTACTTAAAAGCATGGAATTTAGGATTGGAACGGACTTTTGAGATCATGTATTATAGTCCAACTCCCTCAATTCACACATGTAGAAATCAAGTACCAGAGGAATGTCTTGCTCAAGATTATACAAGGAATAATCAATAAATCATAAGTATTTTTTAATCACCAACTATGTGCTAGGCACTTTGCTAAAGTGTGGTATATAGGCCTGAATCCTTGCTCTTCTAAGTGTATAGCCAATACCATTTTCATTATATTGCATTATATTTCTATTTTGATTTCTACATATTTAAAAGTTTTAAGAGGAAACTAAGTTTTAGGATTAAACATGTTTCTGACAATGGCATCTTTGGTAAATGTCATCAGATTGACCATCTTCATCTTGGTCCTTTTATGAGATCTTATTATTAATGACATTGTCACAGAAAGCAAACCTTCTAACAATACTGAAAGCCATGTAGTATTCTATTGGGAAATATAAGGGCTTAAGTAATTAATAGTGAAATTCATTTGGTTTTACATTGATGCATAGTGACTTAAGATTTTTAACATCCCATATAAATCTTTCTCTTTTTTTTCAGTTAGCATTCTACAAATTAGAGAGAGGGAGAAAATCATGTTTCAACAGA
>CM053770.1:126302640-126333605 GCA_028658325.1 Potorous gilbertii | reverse complement strand
GCCTTAGCTTCTTATTGAGTCTTGATTTCTGAGCTGTTAAAGAAAGATTTGGTGAGCAGAGAGTTTTTTTTTTCTCTGAGAGTATTTATGAGGGAAAGCTTGTGTCTATCTTATATGAATGCAGAATTATTTTATTCTGTGTTCTGTTTATGTGTTTTTAATAAAATTTTAATCTCATTTTCCAGATTATTTCAGGTATTCTTTGTTATCTAATCATTTAATCAACTGTCATTTATTAAGTGCCTGTTATTATATTCTAGACACTGTGGTAAGTACTGTGAATAAAAATACCGAAATGTAAAAGTGTCTGCCCTGAAAAAGCTTACATTCCATTCACGCACCCTAAATTCTCCACTTTTATTTTAATATATGCACAACTATAGAGATGCATATATGTAAGTGGGTATCCATTTCTGTAGCGATAGATATAAAATCCTACCTTTCAAATGAGAAGTTTGAGCTAACTTTTGGTGTAAACTGTTTTCAGAGATGAAAATTTAGACTGTGTCCCTAAATACAAATTTCAGAAATTGTCTCTTTGTACTTTGCAAAGGCAAGAATAAAAAATTTCAGAGATAGCTTTGACAGCATTTGCACTTCTGTTAACTTACCTCTGCAAATTGGAGATGATCAAAAGATTCAGCTATCCCAGATTATTCTGTTTGCCTGCAAAATATGTGGAACAGTTGACCTGGTGAGAGCCCTATTATGAGCTAAGAGATTAGATCAACATACACTTCTGGTGGCCATATACTTCTGCAGGAAAAATATGAACTTGGAATGATTTGGAGACTCACTGACAGAAGGTTTTTTGTTGAATAGCATTTTAATCTGTCACTTGTCCTGAATAGCACTTTAAATTTTACATTTTTTCATTGTTGTAAAAGGTATAGATTATCCCTGGGTATCAGGATAAGGGTATTTTATAGCTTTGTGTATATAACATATTAAATAATTCATTATAAATATTAAGTACTTAATATATTGGTCATTTTGAATATTTAAATGTTAAATACTCATTTAATTAAATCCTAACTTCTTTTATTCACAAAATACATCCTAATTAGCAGTGGTTAGAACAAGGGTCAAATAGTCATGATGTTTCTTTATATTATTTTTTACAAAATTATCAGTAATAGCAATGGTGGTAGCAATAGCAAAGAAAAAGGATGTTAAGCCATGAGTAAATGTGGAACATTTAAAGTAATTGTAAATTATTCTGAAATGTGTAATCATAGACCAATGAAAGGATCTAATAAAGTTGACACCTTGAAGCCAACTATAATTAAAGTGAAATGTTTTATGTTTCAAAGCCTCTACTAATACTACCTGTATGATCAGTGATGCTTAACCAGGCAGAAAACTAAACTTGGATCAGGTCAAGTTAAATAAAATTACAGGGTAGTGTGTTATTGCACTTGACACATGGCTTCTATTGTAGGTAAAATCGTATGTTTTATGAATTTGGCTGTAAAATTGCTAATAAATTTACCAAGAATAATTTGCTAAAGTAAGCAATAATAAAACATCTGTGCATATTAGTGACTGCTCTCTAGGAGAACATAGCCATTTGGGGTTTCTTTAAACTTAAAGAAATATCACTTATTCTATCAGAAATATGAAAATTTCATTTCAGTATTACAATGAAATATTTATTGGGTCATCAGTAAAAACAATCTTAAATTTTATACTAGTACTCAATGAGCATTAAGATTTAAATGTGAGCTGTGAGCTCTCCCACCCAGTGTGCAATTTGCCCTTCCCTGCCTCCAGGTGCAGCACTACCTCCTCTCTCTTAAGGGTTTAAACTTGTCACTTCAGAGTTCACCATGGATGATGATATTGCTGCTGTCATTGTTGATAATGGCTCTGGCATGTGCAAAGCTGGCTTTGCCAGAGACGATTCCCCTAGGACCGTTTTCTTCTCCATTGTTGGGCGCCCCAGACATCAGGGTGTGATGGTGGGTATGGGCCAGAAAGACAGCTATATGGGGGATGAGGCTCAGAGCAAGAGAGGTATTCTGACCCTGAAGTACCCCATCGACCATGGCATTGTCACCAACTGGGATGACATGGAGAAGATTTGGCATCATACTTTCTACAATGAGCTCTGTGTGGCCCTGAAGAGTACTCTGTGCTGCTCACAGAAACCCCCCTGAACCCCAAAGCCAAGAGAGAGAAGATGACTCATATTATGTTTGAGACCTTCAACATTCCAGCCATGTACCTTGCCATCCAGGCTGTTCTACCCCTGTATCCCTCTGGTCGTACCACTGGTATTGTGATGGACTCCAGTGATGGTGTGACCCACACTGTGCCCATCTATGAAGGTTATGCCTTTCCCCATGCCTTCCTCCATCTGGATCTGGCTGACCGTGATCTGACGGACTACCTCATGAAGATCCTGACAGAGAAAGGGTACAGTTTCACTACCACAGCTGAGAGGGAAATCGTGAGTGACATCAAGGAGAAGCTGTGTTATGTCACCCTGGACTTTGAGTAGGAGATGGCTACTGCTGCATCTAGCTCCTCTCTGGAAAAGAGCTATGAGCTCCCTGATGGTCAGGTTATCGTCATTGGTAACGAGAGGTTCTGGTGCCCAGACGCTGTCTTCCAGCCATCTTTCTTAGGCATGGAATCCTGTGGAATTCGCAAAACTACCTTCAACCCAATCATGTGATGTTGACATCTGCAAGGATTTGTATGCCAATACCGTATTGTCTGGTGGTACCACCATGTGCCCAGGCATTGCCGATAGGATGCAGAAGGAGATTACAGCCCTAGCTTCCAGCACACTGAAAATCAAAATCATTGCCCCACCTGATACACAAATACTCTCTCTGGATTGGAGGCTTCATCCTGGCATCTCTTTCCACCTTCCAGTAGATGTGGATCAGCAAATAGGAGTATGATGAATCTGGGCCCTCCATTGTCCACTGCAAATGCTTCTAAATGGACTGTGTGTTTATTTGATTTTTTTTTTTGTCAAAAGGGTGTGACATGATAATTGCCCCCCAAAAGAGATGAGATTGTCATGGCTTTATTTATTTTTTGTTTTTGTTTTTGTCTTTTTGTTTTTTTGGGGTTTTTTTTGGTGCTTGACTCAGGATTTAAAAACTGGGACAGTGAAGGTGATGAGCAGTCAAAGTATCCCCAAAGTTCTACAGTATGTCTTCAGGACTCTTGATTGTACATTTGTAGTTTTTTTTTTTAATAGTCATTCAAAATATTGTATAATACATTGTTACAGAGTAACGAGCTCCATAAAAGGAGCTAAGTAACAAATGCAGATGGGGAGGGGGGGAGAGGGAAGGTACTAGTATTGCTTTTCATGTAAATTAATGTAATCCTTTAAAAAAACTTTTTGTATCTTCCACCTTAATACTTGTTCCTTTTTTTATTAATTGTCAGTCATATTGAATGGCCCCCTAAATTCCCTCCCTGCCCCCAACATAGACGTAAATGAAGACTTCACAGTCTCCCTGCGAGTTTTATGAGATTGGTGCCAGTACTTGGGGGAGGGGAGGAGCTTTACCTGTACACTGACTTAAGACCAGTTCAAATAAAAGTGCACACGTTAAAGAAAAAAAAAGGTTTAAATGTTCAGAGTGTTTTGTTTGTTTTTAGAACAGGAATGTCAAGTATCCCAATTATTATAGCATAGTTTTTGAACAAAATGCCTATCATTTTTTTTGTCTTCTAAATTACTACTGATACCTTTGCTTTGCAATGTTTTACATTATTTCTGAATGTCTTTTCTATTTCTATGAAGAGTTTTATTCTGTTCCAAAATTTGTCTCTCTTAATATCTGGTTAGGAGGATAAAGTTTGTAGTTGTGTTTTATTTTCTTCTTTCATAATGAACCAATGAGAACCCAGCCTTTATGAGCATATGCAGCATGTTTGGACTGATGTAGCCCCCAAGGATGTCTGGTATATGAGCAGATAGTCAACTTCTGTTTCCATTCAACATCCTGTATACCATTTTTGATTGGCTACTGAGACAATGTTTGGTATACATACAAAAGACTCCCCATGGTGAATTCAGTCTGTTTCCTGCCTGGCTGCAATTGAGTAAAATGTACCACTAACTGCTGTAAGCCTTCTGGTGAGTAGAACACCTGTGGTCACAAGCTGTACATGTTTCTAGGCTTTCATTGGCTAGTATCTTATTACACTTATACAAATAATAGTAGTAGCAGCAACAAACAGTAACAGTAAAGGGGCATGGCTTTCTGAAAGGTTAAAATGTTACAGATCAAGTTTTACACAGGATATTATCAACTGCAGGATAGAATGCAATTAGCTTTTTAGCACTATAAAGACAAAGAAAATCTGGATTTACTATATATCCACATACTGAGTAGGAAAATTCCTGAGAGATCACTTAGTCCGGATAGCAACTGATCAAGCATTCCCTCAACAAAACACCTCAGTGAATAATTGGCCTTCATTTGAAGATCACAACTGAAGAGCAAGCCTCTACATCAACGAAGCCATTACGGGGCGGGGGGCGATGGTGGTGGTGGTGGTGGTGGTGGTGGTGTGTGTGTGTGTGTGTGTGTGTGTGTGTGTGTGTGTGTGAATACACATTTAAGAACTGATTCTCTGAGGGAAAGATGTTGACATGACATAATTTTAACATTAATCTGCATCACTAACATTTTCACCATCAGTTAAGTGTGGACCCTAGGCTGTCAAACTCTGGTCTAGACAATCAACAAAACGATAAATCAAGTCCTGATTCACAGTGTTTGCAGATGTCCAAAATTTAAGCAGTAAAAATTTAACAATCAATTCTTAAAAACCAGAAAGATCTGGCTCCAATGCATCACTGAGACCATTTACTTTTTTCTCATTAACTCTGATTATTAGAAAAATTTTCCTTATGTCAAAACTGAATTCTATTTCTAGCTATTGTTCCTGGTTCAGTCATGAGCCAAGTTGTAAAAATCATGCCTTTCAAATACCTTAAATAGCTATGATATGCTTCTTAGCTCTTCTTCTTTCCATTCAAACATCCTTAGTTACTTCTACCCATTTTCTTTATGGCATGGTTTAAGGCCACATAATCTTGTTCACATCTCTCTGAAAACTTTTGATGTTGTCAGAAATCTTGTCAGGACAACAAGAATGTTTTTGGAAAATTATCTAGGTTTTCTTGGGAGAGTATATCATTCTTAATGATCCAAAAATATTATGCGATATGCTTTGAATTTTCCCCTCTTGCCCTGGAGTCTCATTTATATAAATTTCCCATTAAAATGCAAGCTTCTTGGAGGTGGAGCCAAGATGGCAGAGAAAAGGCAAGAAGTTGCCTGAGCTCTCTCCATTTTCTGTCAGAAAACAAAACAAAACATCAAATCAAGCCTCTAAAAGAATTCTGGAGCAGCCCAATCCACACGCTCAAAAAGAAGTGAAACAATTTTCCAGACAAGGATAACTTAGAAGGACTAAATTAAAGGTCTGTCTCACCTGTTTAAATGGGAAGCACAGCTCAGCACAGGCAGTATCCAGGCAAGCCAGCGGGAGGCTCTTAGCCATAGCATAGATCAGCCACAAAGGTCCTATGGTTCTGGCTCAGCAGGCCGCCTATGAGGTCTCCATCTTAGCACAGCAGGTAAAATGCCAGCCCTGAATCTCAGGGTGTAACAGACACCACTAGGCCAGGTCATTCTAGCACAATGGGCTTAAGTTACCAGCCACAGAGACCCTGTCACAGAAAGCCAATGACGAGGCCCTTGATTCCCATTGTGAAAAGCTTAAGAGAGTACCTCCTGTATCTTAGGAGCAGAGCTCAACTTCTAAAAATAAGCAAAAAAGAAAAAGAGCCCTGACCATAGAAAGTTACTACGGTGACAAGGAAGATCAAAACACAAACTCAGAAAAGGACAACATTGTCAAAATGCCTGCATGTGGAGCCCCAAAGGGGAATACGGATTGTCTCAAGCCCAAGAAGTCCTCTTGAAAGAGCTCAAAAAGGATTTTAAAAATAAAATAAGAGAGGTACAAGAAAAATTAAGAAAAGAACTGAGAGTTATGCAAGAGAATTATGGGGGAAAAAGTCAACAACTTGGTAGAGGAAGGCCAAAATGTGACTGAAGATAGCAGCAACTTAAAAAATAGAATTGGCCAAATGGAAAGAAAATAGAATTCACGGAAGTAAAAAACTTCTTTAAAGGTAGAATTTGCCAAATGGAAAAGGAGTTACAAAAGCTAAGTGAATAAAATAATTCTTTAAAATGACTCTATGAGACATCAAAAATCAAACAAAATCAAAAGAATGAAAAAATAGAAGAAAATGTAAAACACCTCATTGTAAAAACAACTGACTTTGAAAATAGATACAGGAGAGATAATTTAAGAATTATTGGACTACTTGGAAGTCATGATCAAAAAAAAGTCAGGACAGCATCTTTCAAGAAATTATCAAGGAATATTTCCTTGATATCCTAGAAGCAAAAGATAAAATAGTCATTGGAAAGACTCACCAACCATATCCTGAAAAAAATCCCAAAGTGAAAATTACAAGAAATGTTGTAGCCAAATTCCAGAACTATCAGGTCAAGGAGAAAATACCATAAGCAACCAGAAAGAAACAATTCAAAGAGCATGGTGCCACTTTAGGATGTAGGAGTTTCTACCTTAAAGGATCTGAGGACTTGGAATGTGATATTCTGGAAAGCAAAAGAGCTTGGTTTATAACCAAGAATCAGGTACCTAGCAAAACTGAGCATAAACTTTCAGGGAGAAAGATGGACATTCTGTGAAATGGGGGACATTCAAACTTTCCCAATGAAAGGACCAAACTGAAGAAAAAATTTGATCTTCAAATACAAGACTCAAGAGAAGTATAAAAATGTAAACTGGTAGTTAAACTCTTTACATTCCTACATGCAAGATCATACTCTTAAGAATTGTATAGGGCAGTTAGAAGGAATATACTTAGAGGCTGTGGGTAAAAGTTGACTTTGATGTAATGATAAAAATTATTAATTAAGGGATGAAAAGAGAATTGTACTGGGAGAAGAGAAAAAGGAAAGGCAGAATGGGGTAAATATCACATGAAGAGGCATGAAAGACCTATTAGACAGAAAGAAGGGAGAGGGTGAACATGATTTGAACTTTGAACATTTGAACTCTCATTGAATTTGACTCAAAGAATGAAAAGCATACATAGTTGGGTAGAGAAAGCTATATTTTCATTGAGGGAAGTAGGAAGAAGAAGGGGAAAGAAAAGGCAGGAGAAACTGATAAAAGGGAAGTCAGAGTGGGGGAGGTAGTGGTAAGAAGCAAAACATTGGTTAGGAGAGGGAAAATAAGATGGAGGGAAATAATTAGTAATCGCAACTGTGAATGTGAATGGAATGTACTCCCCCATTAAAGCAACGTAGATTAAAAACCAGAATCCTACAATATATTGCTTACCAGAAACACATTTGAAGCAGAGGGATACACACAGAATAAAGTGAAAAGGCTGCGGTCAAAATAAGTTTTGCTTCAGATGAAGTTTTTAAAAAAGCAAGGGTAGCAACCTTGATCCCAGACAAAACAAACCCAAAAATAGATCTAATTAGAAGAAGCAAGGAAGGGAACTGTATCTTCCTAAAAGGTGCCATAGACAATTAAGTAATATTAGTGTTAAACATATGTGCACTAAGTGATATAGCATCCAAATTCTTAGAGAAGTTAAGTGAGTTACAAGAAAGAAATAGATAGCAAAACCATATTATTGGGGACCTCAATCTCTTCCTCTCAGAACTAGATAAATCTAACTACAAAAAACAAGAAAGAAGTTAAGGTGGTGAATATAATTTTAGAAAAGTTAGATAAGATAGACCTCTGGGGAAAATTGAATAGGGAGAGAAAGGTATATACCATTTTTTCTCTGTGATACATGACTCCCACAGAAAAATTGATCATATATTAGGACATTAAAACTTTACAATCCAGTGCAGAAAGGTAGAAATATTAAAAGTATCCTTTTAGGACAATGAAGCAATAAAAATGACATGTAGTAAAGGGCCATGGAAAGATAGATTCAAATTATTTGGGAACTAAATAATGCTAAAGAATGAATGGGTCAAACAACAAATCATAGAAACAATCAGTAATTTCATCAAAAAAATGACAATACTGAGATAATATAAAAATTTATGAGATGCAGACAAAGCAATACTTAAAGGAAATATTCTATTTCTCAATGCTTATGTGAATAAAATAGAGAAAAAGCATATCAATGAATTGGAAGGGGTAGGAGGGAGGAAGAAATTGAAGCTCAAATGCATAAAAAAATGAATTGTGAAAACTATCTTTACACATTATTGGAAAAAAATAAAAATTATTTTTACCTCCTCCCCCCCAAAAAAGAATGTAATATTATTGAGAAAAGGGGTTATTTTGTGTTTTGACACAGTGCCTGACACTAAGGAGGTCCTTAATAAATGTTTGTTGAATTGAACTCAAGAGCCTTCCTTATTTCAAGGCCCAATTACAGTAAGAGTTACATAATTTTTTAAATGAATGGAACATAGAATGACACTACTATTTTAATAAATGTCAATATTGTAATATTTTTCAATGTAACCTGACCATTGCATCCATCCATCCATATTAAAAATAATCTAGTAGAGAAAATATGCTTAAAGTTTCATTGAAGCATTTTCTTTGACCAGTTTAGGTTGTAATTAAGTGTTGGTGAGTTGTTTGAAAAGTCATGGTTTATCCTATAGCTAACACGTGATTATTCTAGCAGAATGAAAAATGATTTATTGAGGGGAGCAAAGAGTGCTTGGTGGTCTCGTATTATGTCATTCTGAAGTGACAGTTATCGAATCAACAATGATCAAAAATCCTAATGCTTTTAGCAGATTCATTTTTATAAACATGATGAAGAAGTGAGAAAATAGAATCAACTCATGAAAAATATCAGAGGAAGTTCTTTTGCAGTTAAGAGAAATTGAGTTTTAAAAGAGGAAATGCTAGGCTTAAAGGTTTCAATTTTTCCTAAAAATTCAGGAAAAATAGTTACAAAAATAGAATATGCTTCATAAGTTATCAAATATCATAATTCAAAGAAAAGTATCTTAAAGGAGGTATTCAAAGATGATCATTCAAAGAACCAAACAGAATTCATAAAATAACATTTTATTTGCAAACATATATACATATATATATACATATATATGTAACTTTTTCTTGAAGTGTACTTGAAATGTTTATTTCAAAATAGCATTTACTGCCAGAACTTGATCAAATAGTGTTAATGGGAAACATATTGATATTTATTTTTAATTGTTAAAATAAAGTTACTGAGGCAGACTTACTCTCCCATTTTCCTTCTATCTACCTCCTATCTCTTTTTTAATTTAATTCGTCTACCATCTACCTTTCCTTCTCAATAACATTTATTTCTTTTTTTAAACTGAAAATCTTTTGACTCGTACAGAATTTTGAGAGCTATTCCTCCAGAGAACACAGGATAGATATGCCCTCTGACCACATAAAAGAACTCTTCATTAAACAAAACTATAATCTAAAAAGTATTACCTTCCTTCCTTCTTCTTCCTTTCTGAATCTGTCCCTCTTCCAGATGTACCAATTTGTTTTGAAGATACCACCATCTGTTAGGTGTGATGGTCATTGTATAAACAGCATTTATTGAGAAGGAACCAAATTAGTAGGTGTAATCTAAGGACTAGCCACCAGAGAAGCAGATTATATTCTGAACTAAAATTGTATGCTAGAGGAGAAATATTAGAAAGATAGATAAAATTCTAGCTTGGCACCCCTATTAGAGACAAAATAAAAGATTCCCCTTCTTCTTAGTGCTCCTAGGATTTGCCTACCTTCCCACTTTCCCTGGCTAGTCTCTTGACATGGTGATGCAGGTATTGCCCCACACTTTCCTTCTCCTTTGAGAAGAGGACCAGATATTAGATCTTACTCAGTGAGACTGAGAAGACCAGACATTAGATCCTACCTACCTAAAAGCTGTAATTAGATAACACTTTAGGACATACATGTGTCATATGGGTACACATGTATTAGAAGGGGAATAAAGGAATAAAAGTCTGTTATTAATGTATAGTTGATAAATACATTTAATGTTATTCTAAGGAAGGGAATGGATGGTCATGATTCTGCCTTGATTACTTCACTATCAGTGAACTGTATGTAACCACATAGCAGCCGAAGTTCTAGGAATTGTTTTCCATTATTTTTTATTCCCTCTATATAAGAATCTTTCAAATGGCAAAGAATTTTTTTGAAGAATAAAGTATCATATATGTGTGTGTGTATACATATATATAATTTAGAATCATCACTTGATTGATAATGTCCTTTTTTAGATGTAAAATCTCCACAATATACTATTTCTGAGGGGTCTTCTTCTTATAGTATATTTGGTCCATTAGTTAACATACTCATGTACAGAATCAGAAAATTATTCAGTAATATTTCACAGATGTAGCAAGATATTTATTTAAAAACCTGGTAAGTATTATATTAACTTTTATAGACTAGAATTAGCATTAACTGTTGTTTTATGAAGCAAGAAAATAACAAAAGGAAAACAAAAGCTTTTCATCTGAAGATTTAAAGTGACATTTAGAAAAAACAGCATGAAGTTTCCTCACCTAGTTTTGTTTTCTTCTGTCCCATTAATTTTCCCTTAGACTAAGCTCAGGGCCCAGGGCCTCACTAGAATACGGCTTTGTAGAGTTAATTATCCATGTTCTGGAATTTTTCATTTGAGGATAAGTATCTTTTTTTCTCCTTTTCTGTATTACATATCTTGGGAGTTAACAGACACTCATAGCTAAATAATTACAACCCTGACAATTTTGTGATATCTGCATGAACTCAAATTAAGCTCATATTAAAAACATAATCTGCATGAAATATGAACACATATGCTTTCTATTTTGGTAGGTTTACACAATTAATTTTAATGATGACAAAAAGCAGAAGAATTATGTCACTGATGTAAGTTTGGAAAACTTAGACAAAGATAATTTCAGAGCTCTTGAGTTTAAGATGTTGAGTACCATTTCAATCCAGCTATAAAGACTGCCATGCTAAATTTTGCTCTGATAGGTGAGAAGATAAATAAATTCACAACAGCTTTTTGTGTATGTTGAAAATTTGACTTCAATTTTTTTCTTAAAATTAAAATATAATGTTAGCAAGCTACTTTACTAGCCTTAATTTGTGAAGACCATAGCACATAATAATTGCAATACAGTAAATGTATCTGGCATATTAAAGAACTAGAAAGCATAGTAGAAATGTTATTTTAGCCCTTGGACTGCTTGATACCCTAGTTAACTACCCTAGATTCTAGCTATTATTTGCATTTTAATCCTTTCCAAACCAAACTTTTTAGCCCTAACTGGTGCGTTTTACTTTTCACCTATCACTCAGATAATATTTTAGCTGATAATCGTCATTTTAACTGAATATCAATTAATACAGTTATAACATTCCCCACTAAGCATTCAACTTATTCTTACACAAGTAGATTTACACTGATAGAAAAGAATGAACCTTAATAGGAATAAATGGACTAAGGATGGGCAATACCAATAGCCAGAGCTCTTCTATGAAAAGATGCACTTAGAGGAAGTGTTTGGGCAGCTAAGTGGCACAGTAGACAGAGTACCAGACCTGGCATCAGGAAGACCTGAGTTCAAACTAACTCAAAGACCTGAGTTAGTTAGCCTCACACACTAAATTATTGTGTGAACCTGAGTAAGTCATTTTTCTCTGTTTATCTCAGTCTCCTCATTTGTAAAAACAACTGGAGAAGGAAATAGCAAAACAGTCCAGTATCTATGCTAAGAAAACTCCAAATGGGGTCACAAAGAGTAGAAAAAAACTGAAATGACTGAACAGCAACAAAAATAGGTAAGGGTATGTGTTCAACATTCCAGAATTGCTGCTGTTGTCTTCTGATTTCATTCATCTCTGCCAGATTTGTTCCTCACCAGTCATTGTTCTCTACCAGGCTCTGCCTGGAATTAGTCTTCCTTCTTCATGCCAAACATCACTTTCTGTTACTCTAGTAAAGTTTTCATCTAACTAATTATAGCTGAAAAGAAAGGAGGCAAGTCCAACTCTTTTGGGGGTTACTTGAGCAATATCCACTAGGGATGATGTGGTTAATATTTTTCACCAGTTCCTGTAACCATCTCCACCATCTTCTTTCAGCCTTCTCCTTTCTTTAGTTCCTTCATTCTGTACCTTCCTAAAATTCCTCAACACTGGAATGACAGATACATTGTGTATTAAAGTACAAGTCTCTTACTTTTTGCTAGTCATGCAAAACTAATTCAAGTTCAGTGGCTCCTCATATTGAGAACAAACTCCTTTCCTGGGAATATATCTTATTAAAGAATAAATGTTGAGAATGATCATGAAATAGTAGTAAATAAAATGATTGATTCACAAGCATTTTCTTTCTTTTACATGAAGTGAAGCATGACGTTTAATGGGATTTTTAATAAACTCATGAAACCAAAAAAGCAGTTTTACAATATAAAACTGCTCCATGAAATTATACATTACATTAGGATGAGATTATAATTTTTGGTGTTTAAAGACCAAGCAATTCTTAGATGTTTCATTTCATTTCATTTTCATTATACTTTCATTTATTTTATGTCATTATTAATATAGAGAGATATTATTGTTCGAACATAGAAAAAAGCTAAATTGTGCCTAGAGAGTCGGGGTCATAGTTTCACCTTAGAAAAGAAAGTAAGGCCATTCAATTATAATCAGCTTTGAAAAACTAGACAGACATGGTGGTTCATGATTGTAATCCCTGCTACTGAACAAGGATGAAACTGATGGATGTCCTTGAATTCAGGAGTTCTGAGATACAGCAGGACTAAAACTGATCAGGTGTCCTCTCTAAGTTCAGCACCACTATGATTAGCAACCAGGAACCCTAAGGATTTGTAAGCAGGCACTGGTTGGTAAAATAGAACAGGTTAGATCTTCCTTCCTGATCGAGATTGCTACATTTTCAGGCTGGTCAAGATAGAGGAATCTAGTTTCCTCAGCTCCTCTAGAAAAAGGAATTTTATTTTACTCACATAACATTAGATTTTAAATGACTTGAGCTACAACTCTTTATATTGAAGTTATCTGATAACATTATTTTTCTTAGATTTCTAGGAAGCATATGGTGAGCAGTAGCATGGAAGGTATCCAGTAGGCAACTTGAATTGGTAGTGCCTTGTTTATGAAGCATGTTTGGGGTAGTTATTATGGTTTTGGAGTTACTTGAGTAGAGATGATAAAACAGTGCTAGAGAAAGAGCTGAGGTCACCAAAAAGGAAGGAGAAGAGTTAGGAGGGGAAGAGGAGGTCTTAAATGAGGATGAAATTGATAAGAATCTTAATGAATACTAATATTGAGGAAGAGGAATTAAGGACATAAAAGAAATAGGAATATTAAAAAGGTAGAATTTCAGTTCCCACCACATTAATGAAGTTTTAAATTAATGCCCTAATTATTAAATCCAATGAAGTGTCATAATCCTTATATGTCCTGATTTCTCCAGCAGCATTTTATTCAGGCTTTTCTATACATACAATATACATCCTTCCTCAATCTCAAATGCCTTTGGAAATGTACATATTCTTTCAGGCTGAGATTTAGTGTTCCATCATCCATAATGCCTTTCCTGATTCTGAACTTGTCTTCATTTATGGAACATACAGCTAAAGAATATTTTAGTTCTTTGTGTTGGTATTTTTAGCCTCTTAGATACTATAAGTTCCTTGAAGGCAGAAATATGCCTTTGCATATAAGTCTTAAAATATTTTAATTCAATTGAATTTTTTGCATATAACAACTCTTCAAATATTTTAATTACATTGAACTCGGTATATCATAAAGGTTTATTGAAGGGTAAAGTTTTTAGAATATCTGGAATAATGTGAAGTGTGCTTGGCACATGGTGGGAAATGGCTATAGTTCCTAATATGCTCTTCTATTAATAGGAATAAAATCATTTAATATAGTTCTTCTTATGTTTATCTTGGAGACTAGTCACTTTAATAGATTTTCAAAAATGTTACTGTGTGGAAATTCCCTCTACCAGCATGGCTCCATAATTCTTCTGTAATTTACGGTCTTAGAAAGTTTACTAGGTCACTGAAAAGTCAATGGATTTCAGGTTCTAGCCAGTGTGTGCCAGAGGTGGAATCCCTGCCTTCCTGATTCTAAGGCCAGCTTTCGGTTCACTGAGTGAGGCTGCTTCTTCATAGTAACAGTTTCCATTAGTACTGATGCTTAAGGTATGCAAGTAACTTTCTGCTGAAAAGCTAAGTGACTTTTCAAAAGTCAAATGGCTAGTGTCCAAGCTGGGACTCAGACTCCAGTCTCCTGGCTCCGTCAAGTACTTTTTTGATTATATAACAGCAGACTTTCAAATACATTAATTTTGGCTTTTTTTCTGATTACATAGTTCAAATGTGAAGCTTCCATAATCCACAGATGGTCCTTTCTAAGGCCCAAGTCATATTCTTCATTTTTTCCCTCCTGGCCTCTTATCTCTTCCCAAGAAGAACTAAGAGTATATTAGTTCCATTTTGACGTTAGAGACCTTTTTTGACCATATTGTTTTGCTCTGTGGAACTCAGAAGAGGACAATCCATTTACCTAAACATAATATTTGTGTGTGTGCGCGTGCATGGGGGGGGGGTGTGTAACAGAGACAGACAGAAAAAAAACACAGACACACACACAGAGAGATGAAAAATGCGTGATGCCCCCTGAGGTTAGAATTTGAGGTAATGAATTTAAGTTGCAAAAGAGCAAATTTAAGCTTGTTGGAAAGACAAATTTCTGACAATTAGAGTTGTCCAAAAGTGAAATAGACTAATCTGGTAGGTGATGATCTCACTAGAAACCTTCAGTCAAAAGGTGGATATTTGTAGAGTATGCTTAAGAGAGGAGTTCTTTCTGGGGTGAATTAGACTGGATGTCTGCTAATGTTCCCTCCAGCTCTCAATTCTATGGTTCTTAAACTTCATTAAATACTTTCCATTTATTGCCAGAGAAGTACTGAAGGCCTTTTTTCCCTTCAGTCTTGCCAATGCCTTTATGTTGGTTTGATAGTAAAAATGTGTTTCTCTTATTAAATAAAAAAAATGAAGACATTATTTTAAAAAAAAACTTTGCCATTTTAAATAAACATCATTTCTGTTACTTATGTTAATTTATAACAAGGTAAGAATTATAATGGAAATATTTACTGATATTATGTCACCAGTGTTCTCTAATTTATAAAATCCTAGGATTAGAAGTTAGTATGGCTGTTATTTCTTCTAATGCCTTACCTCACCGTAGTCTAATAACATTCAGGAAATCCACAAGACAAAGGGGAAAACAGTGGTCTTGAATTCTAAAAATAGCCACTGAAAACTGATGCAATCATGTAATAAAGCATGACATAGTAATTTATATAATACACTCATAGTATCTGCTAAAGCAATTAGGATACATAAAACTCAATTTCTGCTCTAATATATTGCTAAAAATGAAAAAATATTCCAGTTACAGTAACAAGTCTAAATGAAGCAGCTTAATTGTATACATTGTTCTTAGGATTCAGTCTTATTGCTTGCATATGCAATTTATTTAGCAGCTTGACTAAAACAGAAAATCGTTCTGTAGCATACATATTCCCAGAGGTTATCCTGTTAGAGCCAGACAATGATGGAGGCAATCTATTACATATGACAACAGAGAAGGTTGCTCAACAAAGATATTCCACTTCTCAATGTCCCTCTGAGAATTGTTCAATATTCTTGATAACATCTAATATCCACTAGGTTACAGAAAATGGTGATGCCTATGCCTTTAGGAATCAAACTTGCCATTGCACTGATAATAAGAGAATATTTTAACTATTCCATTTTTTGTTGGATAATAGACTAAGGAATAATAATACGCTAAATTTCAATTTAAAGGAAAGGTTTTTGTTGATGCTGCAATAATTACCTTACAAATTGATTTACAACATAATAGAAAACCATTGTAGGTTTTTCATCTAAATTCTACTTTTAACAGATTGACTTATAATATCCTGTCTTCTGGGATAAGTTTATAAGTGTCCTAATCAGGTTATACCAGAACAGTTCAGTGCAATTGGAAAAATAATCATTGAACATAAGTTGCTAGTACTGATGTGATCTCCTCAATGTTGATGTTCCTACCGATACAGATTAAAACCCATATATCCCTGCCTATCCACAGGGACTCTATTTCATGTCAGTCTATAAATTTTATACCAGGTTTTCCCTAATGTAATGACAGTCTTCTTTTATCCTGACATCATGAAAACACCAGGATAGTACATGGACTGTCTTTCAGTTGTCTCTCTCTCTTTTGACATAATCAACTCATCATTTGTTGTTTTGTTTTTTTTATTATTATTTTTAAGTCACATAGTCCTTTGATACATCCTTCATTGGAGTCCTCCTTTATACCTTAAGTATGGCTTGTAAGATGCTCATACCTCTTTTGCTTGTTTTTTTTCCTTCTGAATGAAACTCATTTGTATTTTTTTTTAGGAACTGCATTGTTCCATGACTCTCTAATATATAATAACATGGATAGGATATTTGTATTAATAGACAGCCAAGTGAATAGACTGGGACTTAACATCAGGAAGACACAGGTTTGAATTCTGCCTCAGTCACTTGTAGGGATGCAATTTGCATCAAGTCATTTAACCAACCTCTGCAGCTCAATTTCCTTACCTGTAAAATGAGAATAATGTTAAAAACCTATTCCTCAGTAAATATACATTGATTTATGCTTACTATGCACCAGGCACTGTACTAAGTGCTTGGTGTACAAAAAGAAACAAGGTGGTCTTTGCCCTCAACTTATAATCTAATGGGGGAGACAACAAACAAATATATGTAAACAAACAAAACATGGTATAAATAGGAAACAATTAAGAGAGAGAAACACTATAATTAAGGGTTGAGAAAGGCTTACAAAAATCTTCCCTACTTTCTATCCTTTCTGTCTCCTCAAATTCAATCTCAGACTATGGTATTATTTTGCAGCACAAAAGTAGAAATACCATGGCTAGTCCTTATTTCAGCTAAAATGTCTGTGGTATACATACATATCTAACCTAAAATGAAGTGTTTAGAGGTGACATAGGTTACTGGACTAGAGCAGAGTACAGTGCCCAGACAAGTGTGAGCATTTATACCTTGGAAATCAGTACATGCTACAAATGAAGGCTTAATTTAGTTTTTGTTGATTGTGTACATAAACAAAAATGATAACAAAAATGTGGCTAAAACAGATTAAACTTAAAAGTATGTCATTTGGTCATTTGGCCCTAAATTATGCTTTTAAATTTATTTTTATCTTTTAATAGTTTTTCACATTATATGCACAATTTTTCAACGTTCATTTTTTTTAAATTTTGAGTTCCAAATTCTTTCCCTACATTGTTAGTTTCCTTCCCCGCTCATTGATAAAGCAAGCATTTTGATATAGGTTATGGAAGTACAGTTATGCAAAGCATATTTTCATATCAGTCATGTTTTGAAAGGAAACGCAGACAAAAGAAAAATAAAGTAAAAAACAGTATGCTTTGAACTGTACTCAGATTCATTTTTTTGTTTTTTACTCATGAGTTTCTTTGGAATTGTTATAGATAATTGTATTGCTGAGAATAGGTAAGTCATTCACAAGTGATCACTGTGCATCACTGCTGTTACTATTCTGTTCACTTCACTTTGCATCAGTTTGTGTAAGTTTATCCAGGTTTCTCTGAAATCCACCTGTTGGTCACTTCTTATAGCACAATAGCTTTCCATTACATTTACATGGCACAATTTGTTCAGTCATTTTCCCACTGATGGGCATCATTTCAATTTCCAATTCTTTGCCACCACAAAAAGACCTTCCATAAATAATTTTGTGCAAGTAGGTTCTCCCAACCTCCCTTTTTTAATCTCTTTAGAATACACACTTGGAAGTAGTATTGCTAAATCTAAGGATATGCACAGTTGGGATTGCCCTTTGGGCATAGTTCCAAATAATTCTTCATAATGGTTTAATCAGTTTACAACTCCACCAACAATGCATTAGTGTCCCAATTTTCCCACATCTTCTCCAACATTGATCATTTCCCCTTTCCATCGTATTAATCAATCTGATAGGTTTGAGGTGGTACCTTAGAGATGTTTTAATTTGCACTTCTCTAATCAATAGTGATTTAGAGGATTTTTTTATATGACTATAGATAGCTTTGATTTCATCATCTGAAAACTGCCTGTTCATATACTTTGACCATGTAGCAACTGAGGAATGGCTTGTATTCTTATAAACTTGACTCAGTTATTTTTTATATATTTGAGAAATAAGTATAACAGATACTTGCTGAAGAATTGTTTCCTAGCTTTCTGCTTTCTTGCTAATCTTCATTGAATTGTTTTTGTTTGGGCAAAACTTTTTTTTTGTTTAATATAATAAAAATTAAACATTTGCATCTCATAATACTATCTATTTCTATTTGTTGAACTTTTCTGGATGATTTTTCATTATTTTCCCCAGATATATAAATTTTTGGTAGGTATAGCACTGAATGAGTAAATTAATTTAGGTAGAATTGTCATTTTTATTATATTGACTCAGCCTATCCAGAAAAAAATAATATTTCTCCAGTTATTTAGATCTGACTTTATTTGTTTGAAAAGTGCTTTGTAATTGTGTTCACATGGTTCCTGGGTTTGGGTTGGCAGGTAGACTCCCAAAAATTTTATATTGTCTACAGTTATTTTAAATAGAAGTTCTCATTCTATCTCTTGCTGCTAGACTTTGTAGTATGTAGAAATCTAATGATTTTGTGGATTATTTTACATATCCTGCAACTTTGCTAAAGTTGTTAATTATTTCAATTAGTTTTTTGGTTGCTTCTCTAAAATTCTCCAAGAATAATCATATCATCTGAAGAGTGATAGTTTTGTTCCCACATTGTCTATTCAGATTCCTTCTGTTTCTTTTTCGTCTCTTATTACTATAGCTAGCATTTCTAATACAATATTAAATAATAGAGGTGATAATGGACATCCTTGCTTCATCTCTGATCTCATTGAAAGGCTTCTCACTAATTCCAGATAATACTTGCTGATGAGTTTAGATAGATACGGCTTACCGTTTTAAGGAAAACTCCATTTATCTCTTTGCTTTCCAATGCTCTTCAAAGGAATGTGTTATATATTGTCAAAAACTTTTTTTTGTATCTATTAAGATAATCATATGATTTTTGTTCTTTTTCTTATTCATGTGGTCAGTTATGCTGATAGTTTTCCAAATGTTGAACTAGCCCTGTATTTCCTGGTATAAATCTTACCTAGTCATAGGGTATGATCTTTTTTTAACATTGCTATAATCTCCTTGCTAATATTTTATCTAACTTTTTTGCATCAATATTCATTAGGGAATTTGATCTTTAGTTTTCCTTCTCTGCTTTTGCTCTTCCTGGTTTAAGTATCAGTACCATATTTGTGTTTTAAAAGGAATTTTTACCTGTTTTTTCCAAATAATTTATATAGTAGTGCAATTACGTGACCTTTGAATGTTTGGTAGAATTTACTTTTGAATCTCTCTGGTCTTGGGAATTTTTTTCTTAGGCAGTTCATTGATTTTTCTAGGATAAGGTTATTTAAGTGTTCTAGTGAGGATGGTGATTTTGTACAGTCCCCTCTCATTTAAATCCCATTCATTTGCAAGTCATGGTATCACTTTCCTGATGCCATAGTCCTCTTTAAGAATGCAGGACAAATAATAACAAAAATCTGGAAAATGTATATTTTTGTAAATATAGATTGTTAGGCTTATTGCTATGTTTTGGGGAAGATAGCTCCTAATATTTGCTTTAATTGCTTTCCAAGAAAAAGGTGAATTCACCTTTTTTATTTTTACACTGGCAAACTGCTTTTCTTCTTTTTTAATTCAATGCAACACTGTCTTCCTCCCAATGCCAGCAAAGTATCCCCCTGTAATCTCCTTCTGACCAGCTGTCTGACCCCCTTGCCATCTGTGGGCTGAGAAATCAGGAAGCACCCCGTTGCAAATTCAGTTGTCGCCAAGGCATGCTGCTGGCTTGCTGGCCTGGCCTGTGCTTGGCATAGACCCGTGCTGAACTGTGCTCCATTCTTACCCCTGTGAGACAGTCCTTTCCAGCCAACCTTCCAAGTTGTCTTGGACTGGAAAACTGTTTCACCCCATCCTTTTTTTTTTGGTTCTTCCACTTTAGCATATGCTTCAAGGTGTTATTTTAACATTGTTTGGAGGGGAATTTGGGAGGGCTCAAGTAAGTCCCTGCCTTTATTCCTCCCTCTTGTGCCCTAAGTTGTTCTTATTGATCTCATGATGACTAGGCACGCAGGTAGAAGGTGGCACAGTACATAGAGGTCTGAGTTCTAAGTGACCTCAGATACTTTTTAACTCTGTTATCCTGGGCAGGTTACTACACCTCTTTCAGCCTCAGTTTCTTCCTCTGTAAAATGTAGATAGTAATATCACCTCCCTAACCCTCTAAACACACAGTCATGAAGATCATAAAAAGCAACATTTGAAAAGGATTTGGAAAACCTTGAGGAACAATATAAATGCTAACCTGTTATCATTAATATTAGTTTATCACCATCACTATGATTGTAACTGTCATTTTTACTTCCCATTCCAGAATGACAGATGCCAAATGATTGGAATTACATCTAAACATTATTGTGATGAATGTTATTAAGAAATTAAGAAAATTATGCAAAGCTCTTCGGTAAATTACAAAGCACCATAAATGTGTTAGTGATTGCTATTGTTTTTCTCTTTATTATTTGTTCTCATCATCATGTGTATGTATGGACAAGGTTGGTTGTAGAGTCATAGATTAAAAGCTAAAAAGGACCTTAGAAATCATTTAGTCCCACCCTTTCCTAATTAACTGAGGCTAGGAAAGGTTAAATGATTTATTCAAGATCATACAGTAAGTAGTGAGGCCAACATTTAAGTTCATACCCATGGATTCTAAATCTAGCACTCTTTCCATTGTATCAAGTTGCCTTCAGCTGATGGGCTATTTGAGTACTCTATATGCTTTATGTTTCTACTTATGGGTTCTTATATGTTCCTTAGATATTCCACATTTTTTCACGGGGTGCAGTGCTCTCCTTTGCTTGGTTTATCTATACTACCTTTAGAACTTGTATGGTTTCTCAGTTCCTTTTTGCCCAATTTAGGCAGTTAGACATATGCTATATGCAGAATATATTTAGAGATTTTTCCTGGAGCAACTCCAGGTCAGGGAAATGAGTCAAAGAGACAAACTTAGTGAACCTGAAACAAGCAAGTCTGGAGTCTTAGGAAACTCTGTGCCATGTGTTATATGTGTAAATTCTGCACCGTAAGGGAGATTTCTGTCTAAACTCTTCTTAAGACATTGTAGAGAAATCTATTTTTTCTCCTGATGTTTTTGTAAAAATTATTTAAAAAATTTTTTTACAGAGATCATTGTATTAGAAGTTAATTGTATTAACATATGGCAGTCATTTCTCTTTGAGAAAGTTTCTGACAGTACTTTATATTTTTTTGTGGGCAATTAAAATATCAATTCTGAGTGTCAAAAAGTATTGAACCTTTTGACATGATCTGAATATAGAGGGCAATCTCAAAATTTCTCCTGAGAAATCCTTGAAATTATAGTTTTGAAGCGTGAGACAATAACTGTAAAGTACTTAGCACAGTTCCTGGCACAAAGTAGGTACCGTCCAATGTTACCAATGACAATGATGACGATGACTCATACAATTAGCAACATCCTTACTATGTCCTCTTGATTTCGTTTGTGAAATTCTAATCTCTAAACTATAGTTAATGACTTGGATGAAAAGTATGCTTTCAACATTTCCAAGAGTTTATCAAATGTTTCATCATCCAGTAAAATAAAATGGGAAGTAATCTTATTATGGTATTTCAGGGCCCTATAATTTGTCAAAGGCCAAGCAAAACTGTTCAGGAACTTCTATTTTGTTGTCTGTAAGATGGAAGATGTATCTCAGAAATCAATCTTTTTAGTATTAAATTCTTTAATGTATCCTGAATCAATCCTTTTAAAATACAGGGTCTACACTGATTACAAAGGGTAGACCAGAGAGTTTTTTTAAACTGACTTTGGTCATCTATTTCCTCAAACATACCACAAAAAAAATGTTGTTTTAATTATTACCAAAAATGGCAATGGACAAGTACACCTTCAACAAAAGTCTTTTATTGCTATAAAACTGTTTTGAGTTAATTTCACTCCAAATTACTGCAATATGCAATGTAAAGGAACTCAAAAAGACCTTGAAAACTAACGTTGAAGCAATGTCCTTTAGAATGCATAAGCTGTTTGAAAATATTCAAGTATCGCCCTCCCTAGAGTCTGTTAAAAAAACAAACATGTTCCTTGTAAAGTATACTGGTCCTCTATGGAAGCAGAACAGACAACATATTTCCTAGATTTCTCTGGTTTTGTATTAGTCCTTTGTTATCTTGACTTGAAATCACTTGTGCCTTAAAAAATTCACCTTAATTGATTTCAGAACTGCATCAAGATTTTTAAAAAGACCATTGAACCTGCTAATGATGCAATAGGATAAATAATATCAAATATGTTATATACTACAGTATTTAAAGGGATATATAGTTATATATATCAGATATGTTATACATGTTTAATTATGTAAAACATTTTCATATTAGTCATTTTTGTACAAGAAGATGTAAATAAAAGAAGATGAGTGAAAGAAAGAAAGTGAAATATTGCATGCTTCAATCTGTCTTCAAATAATATCAGTACTTTCTCTGGAGGTGGATAGTATGCTTCATCATTAGTCCTTTTGTTTTATCTTGAATCATTGTATTGCTGAGAATGGCTAACTCATTCACAGTTCTTCATTGAACAGTGTTATTGTCACTATGGACAATGATCTGGTTTTTTTCACTTCACTTTGCATCAGTTCATATAAGTCTTCCCAGTTTTTTTTCTGAAATCATATGTTTGTTATTTCTTATAGAATAGTAATATTCCATTGTAATCATATACCACAGCTTATTTAGCCATCCTCCAATTGATTGGGAAATCCCTTTGATTTCCAGTTCTTAGCCACCAGAAAAAAGAGCTGCTGTAAATATTTTTTTGTATAAATAGATCCTCTCCCCACCACATTTTTTTGGAATGTCTTTGGGATATAGACATAGCAATGATAATACTGGATCAAAGGGTATGCACAGATTTATAGCACTTTGGGCATAGTACCAAAGTGTCTCCAGAATGGACGGATCAGTTCACAACTACCAACAGTGAATCAGTGTCCCAGTTTTCCCACATGTTCTCCAATACATAACATTTTCCGTTTTTGTCATATTAGCCAATCTAATAGGTATTGTTTTAATTTGGATTTCTCTAATCAATAAGCTAAATGACCGCATTTCCTTGAGCCAGTCCTCTCAGAAAATGATCCCAAATCCCTTCACCAGAGTAGATTCAATTCCTTGGATATTTTTTTATTTTTATTTTTTTTGTTGCTTATAATGCAGTCATTCAGAGTAATCATGAAGTTATTCAGGTAACATAAGGATATAATGGCAGAGTAGCGTTTTTCTTATTATTACAAAACTACTCCTTTTGCTTTATCAAATCTGGTCACCTTTTCTATATGATTTAAGAAGATCCTTGTACATTTTTTTGTGTGCTATACTAGTAATATTTTTTAATTGAATGTATTGCTGTATCTCTAGCCTTCATTATATTTTCATGGCAAATTTTTTGAATCTGAGTGCATGCATGATTTCACTAAGTTTTGTTGGGATTGTTGTAGAAGACAGAAAAAATTTAAAATAGTGTCAACAATTTGCTTCGTTCATTTTAGATATTCCAAGGATATATTTTTATCATATTGATTTTGCAATAATAACATTTCCATTTCTTTAGTACATGTTCTATTTTCCACATGAATTACCAGTATAGAAACATTTAGGGGTTTATGTCTGTAAACATCTGAAAAATCTTGAGAAAATTAAATAATTGTTAAAGGTAGACCCCCTAATATAAAATGAAAAAAATCTAGTAGCCATGATCTGAATAGCTTAACAACTGAGATAGTCTAGGGATTTGCTTCCTCTTCATTTTAATCTAATTCATGAGGAATAATTTGGAGAGTTCCTTTAGACCTTGTATGAAATGTAAGTTTCCATAAGGTGATCATTGCTATCTCACTGCTCAATCATTCTTGACCCCTTTGCAATCTGACTTCTGTTCCCATCACTCTCCTGAAATAGCTCTTTCTGGATCATTAATGCTCCGAAATCCAGTGCCTTTTCCCCACTCTGTTCTTATCTTCCTTGATAACTCTGAAGTGTTTAACCCTGCCCTCCTTCTTGATATCCTATGGGCCTCTAAGTTCCACTCATGCTTTTCCCCATCTTTGTCCATCATTACAACTTCTCTGTCTCCCTTATTCTTTTATTCTACACACTCATTAGGTATACTTAAAGTATATGTGTACACACACCCACACATATATGTATATATGTACATACATATGGAGAGAGACAGAGACAGAGAGACAGAGAGACACAGAGAGAGAGAAAGAGACAGAGTGAGACAGAGAGAGAGAGAGAGACACAGAGAGAGACAGAGAGAGAGAGAGAGAGAGAGAGAGAGAGAGAGACAGAACAGTCCAAGGTTCTTTCCTAGTCACTATTCTTCCTAAGCCATCTGATGTGGTAATAGCATCCTTTATTCAGATGACCCCAAATTTACCTCTCACAACAATCTCTGCAGAGCTTGAATACTATATTTTGATGACTTGTGGAAAGTTTCCAATTGTTTTCTTTGCTTACATCTCAAACTTGAAGTATCCACAACTGAACTCTCTTCCCTCCACACTCTATCCCTCTACTTAACTAGTCATTTAGAGCTGATAGGACCATTATCCTTCCCTTTAGCCAAGTTAATAATCTTGGAATTATCTTTACCCTTTTCTCTGCACATAGACTTTAAGTTCCCAAGCCTCTCACATAAATGAATAGTAGTTCTTGTTTTTCTCCTCTCTGCCACTGCTTTGGTCCTCTCCCTCCTCCATCAAATTTTCTCTGATCCTCTTGTCACCTCATGTCAAAGGGATCTCTCTCAGCCCTCAGATTTATGCTAACGCTTTGCCTGGAGCTCTCCATTGTCCTTATCTTCTTCTATGATACTCATTTATTTGTTTCCTCCCTAAGACTGTAAGCTCCCTAAGAGCAGAGCCTGTATGGTATCAATCTTTGTATCCCCATTACAAAGCATGGTGCCTTACATATAGTAGGTACTCAATAAAATTTTATTGAATTGAATCAATTATTTATATATTCTTAGTGAACCAAGCACCTACTTCATTAACCACCTATTATATACCAGGCACTGTGGTAAAAGCTGGTGATACAAAGAAAGACAGAAAACAAGGAACTCATGTTCTAATGTTCAGTGGATTCAAAATGATGAGAAATTGAGATAAAGCTCACTAAACTGCCTTCAGGAAGGAGGTAATTATCAATATCTTTAAACTTATCCTCTATAAGATTCAATTATTATGGCATATGTGTATCTATCTAATCAAGCTAATGTAACCTTTAATGTTAACCTTGAATTTTAAGGCCTGTGCTTTAGTTCTTATGCATGAAATTATTGGCCTGTGTCAAAGTTCTTGGGTATGCCTCATTCTAGCTGACTTGCAAAATTTGGTATCAGAGGGCTTGCAGAGTCTCTAAACCAAAAAGCCTCTAGTGAAGCCCTTAGCAATAATCCAAGTACTTCTGAAATTTGATGTTTGCCACATTGAATAGGAAGATAGTCTTCTAAACTTATTGACAATACTCTGGGCAAATAATTCCCAAGTGGAGAGGAACTATGATGAATATCTCAACATCATTCTTTTATCTTGCCTCCAGAAATGCATGTTTATATAACAGAGCTATAAGAGCATCAGGCTCCTAAGCACCATTGAGGAAAAATATAAGAAGGGGAGTAAGAGACATAAAATTACCTTTCCTTCAAATGGAAGGCAATGGATTGTCAACTTCTTCCCATAGAAGGGAGAATGAGGTTTATTTGATAAGTATAGAGCTCTATAATGCAAAAGTAGTGGGCCATAAAAGATCAGTTGGATCACTCTTTATTCTCACTTGATGAGCACTCTTTAGAGTTAATGTAATATCACTCCTTTTTGGTTCACTTTAGTAAATTATTTTGTTTAGTATTGAGGATAAAGATTACCTTCAGAGTTGGTGTACTTAGGTTCATTCCTGGCTCAGCTATTTCTGCATGTGTGACCTTGGACAATCACTTAACCTTTCTAGGTCTCAGATTCCTTATCTGGAAAATGAGAACATTAGATTAGATGATCTCTAAGGTCTTTTTCACAGCTAAATCTAAGATCATCTGACCACCCATACTATAATCCCAAACTAATACTCCATGGAAAAGAATTTATACTTATAAAGAACCAGACTACTATATGTTACAACATTAGGATTGTAAACACATTGGAGTATTTAGGAGCAAGAAACATTTAGAGAAGTCCAGGCCCCAGCTGGAAATCCCCTCCTCCAGTTACTTACATTTTTATGTGCATAATAACTATTTATGGGGTTCCATTAGTACAAAATGCCTATGTATGGCCTTGTACAATATAAGCTGGTGAAGGAGGTGACTGATGTATGCAAGCAATCAAGTAAAGCATCTCTTGAATTTTTATGTTCTGCCTTTTCTCTCATCAAAATTGCAGAGCTAAGTAGAATTTATGCATATGTATTTTTTTGTTAACACAGATTTTCAAGTCTGCATATCTGTATAGTCATGTTAATGAAGAGAACTTTTCCCCCCTAATATAGGAAGCTTTTGACTGTAGGTAGAGTTATTTCTAATTTAGTGTTCTAAATATATAGAATTCACAAATATCACCCTTGCAGTTGGACACAAATTCTCATCCTCTCTTAAAGAATATTTGAACTGACCTGAGAAATACTCCTTCCCTTAAATAAATATAATCCTTTTTTCACCAACAGGACAACATTTTTAAGCTGGAGGATTCACATTTTGAAAATGGCCGTGGAAAGAGTCCATATGACCCCAAACTGCTGACAGCATCTCTTTTAATAGGTGCGTAGTCAACAATAAATGAGAAAAACATTTTCTGTAGATCACTACCAGGTTGCTTGTTCTTTTTTTTTTTTCCTTTACCAAGGTTATACATTTTTTATCTTGAAATCTTTTCAGGAGGATGTCAAGTGTTATCTGTTTAAATGTTTCGGAAAAAGAGATAAAACACTAAATCCTGCTTTTACTAATAGACACTATCAAACTTACAGCCTTTTAATTGACTTTGAAATGATTTATTGATACCTAAAAAAGTCTTCCCATACTCTTCATATAGTTACGAATACTTTAAGATTTTTTATTTTTTTTTTTGGAATGAGATATTACCTCCAATTTTGATTCTTGATTATATGAAACTAAGAAAATCAATTACACAGTGAGTTTGAGCAAACCATACAAAAGTGAGATTCAGTTTGCATAGTATACCTGTCAGAAGAATAGCCCCATGATTCACCATCCTCATCCTAGTTTTCGAGCAAACCAATCAGAGTAATTGGGCTGCACAGCAGGTTTGAGAGCTATCTAGAATCATTAGTTATCAATCACACTAACCTGTTTGACCAACCTTAAAGTGAACAACAACAACAACAGTAAAAAAAAAAACAGCCTTATAATTTTTGTATTGTTTGGTGACTTTACTTCTTCTCCCATATTTCAAGTGAAAAACTGCTATGGGATCCTTTACATCTTCCTCTTCAGTTCTCTCTTCTTTCATTCTTTATATGTTTTTCAATCTGCCAACCTAGCCATTGGGAGAAGAGATATAGTCAGGGTTGGAGAGAAAAAGGAAGGAAATAGATATGATCTTGGTTGAAGTATGATAGGAATTCCAGTTGTTTTCTACCCAAAAGCCTGGTTTCATCCCCAAAACTCATAATCTGAGAGTTTTTCATAATTCTACCTGTGGGTATGTACAAACAGATTAAAACAGAAAGGGTTCTGGATTCTAATTCTGTTCCTGCCTACAACTTACTAAGTAAGCTTTGCAAAATGATCTGAAAATTCTTTACTTCTTCATTGATAGAATGAATTATTTTATGAAAAATTAATTAAAAATAACATGATAGCAAATATATAAACCTTAAATACTTCAGAAGAAAAGTAAAATCTATTTTCCCTCTAAATTGTAAAGACTTCAGAAAACATGATTTCCTGCCATTCTTTTGTCCTTTACAATTCACTTTTTGACTGAAAACAAATTATCCTAACCATAGTTCCATTGATTGGAACCTTAAGCAAGTATTAGGATATATTTTCCAGAATTCACTGATCCCTGTTCTATGATAAATAAAAGTGCTTCAGCATGAGCTATCTTCTCCATTACTCCTCAGCTACATGCAATTTTAAGGCTTCCTTTAATAATCAGTTTGGCTCCGTTTTGCTGCAGTTTAGCAGAAGGTTAGTCAAGGAGGAATGCAGCAAACATAGCAAGCTTATAATTTTCCTATTCACAGCAGGCCTAATGATTACACTCAAATGACTTCCTTGAGGGCACACAATAAAAATTTTAAAACATAGTCAGCCAAATGGGAGGAGTCTTACCTTGTTCATACTTGTAGCCTGCATTTATTCAAATTGTACAGAAGAGGGGGAAGGTTTATTCCTAAAATAAGATGGTATACAAATTAATGCCTCAAGCAATTTGAATCTTTCATGTGTTTCTGCATGAGTCTTTATTGGATCATGAGCTTTCTTATGAGGTTGACAGAGGATGTTGACAAGTAGGCATGATGTTGTGCATATGGTACGCCAACACACAGAGTCAACACAGAATTTTAAACTTCAAGATTTTGGCTTCCTTTGAAAATAATCTTGGAAAATCTGTAGTAATATGGAAGGAGAAAAAAGGTACTATAATTTCAAGGTGTTAAAGGAAGGACTTCTGTCTTAACACTAATAAATTAGAGTCTAAAGGAGGGCCTTAAATAAATATTAATGAAATATATTTTAATATGCTTCACCAACAAAAAACCCTGAGTTCAAATCTTGCCTCTTTTAGTAAATACATGTGCGACCTTAGACAACTCACTTCATTTTTCTGATTCTTATCTATAAAATGAGGGAATTCAGTGAGATAGTCTCTAAATTCCCTTCTAATTCCAAATCTATGGTTTCATTTAAAGTAGAATAAAAAATATTTCTCAGTCAGATGGATGGCTAGGAAAAATCAACACTAAGCTGGTAAAATTGTTCAACATACTCACAACCCCTTTTTAATCCAAGTATTGCAGCTCCCTTTGTTGTAGTTATTTTCTTTTTTTTATAGCTATACTGTAAATTCTTCCTCTTGTGGTACATTTAATCCTCCTTGTTGGGTTATTTTTGGCAATCACTCTTGCGCAGCAGTAAAAGTAACACTCAATAGCTTAAAGAAGTCTCTTTTATAGATGGATACTACATCATGGTAGAAACTCTCATGTGCAAGTCTTCACATGGGCAGTTCCTAGTTGTCCTTGAAAGAAGGGGTTGTCATTCCTACCAAATACAGGCTACGTTCATGAAACATTTTGTGCAAATTGCCCTGAGACCAGTCCAAAGGGCAAAGTTTTTAGAGGGGGGAAGATGTTGTCCCTTTCTAGAAGAGTACCCAAAGTGATGGTCATATGGCACTGTCCACAAAGCAAGTTCCAAATTATCTTTTGAAATAGACTGACTCCAATTCTTCATCACATTCACTAAACTATTTTCAGTTTTCTCAAAGGTGAAAGAGAATGTGACTATCCCAAGTATCAATGTTAATTGACTCCCTCTCCCCAGAGTATCCCAATTTCCTTAATGATTTTGAGTAGTTCTTATTCTGGGGCTAAGTTATATGTGTTCACTAAAATCAAATCTCAAATACATGTCAAATGTCCTTCATTTTCCAAGTCTCTTTTGATGAAGTCCAGTAGTATTATAAAAGAACATTTCATCATTATTAAATTGTTCCAGTATTTTTAGAAACATGTTTCTTATTGTACCCACCTGCAAACATTTTTCATTATTTTCTTTAAAACTTGTTCATTAAAGGTAGCAATTGCTACCCTGCTCTGAATAAATCCCAGCTGCTAAGAGAATGCAGCCATGCCTTCAAGAGGCAAAACTGAGTATTTCCTCCATAGTTAAACAATCACTTCACATCTATACAATTAATTGAACAACAAACTTGAGCACTTTTCCTTTCTTTCTTTCTTTTATTCTATCCTTCTTTCTTTCTACTGATCATTTAGAAATATTGTCTATGTGAGATGAAGCGTTGAAATCAATTTAGAGACTGAAGATTGTTAGCTAAAATTTTGTTCATTCAGCAACATTCAAAAACATTAGCAAATGCCTACTATGCCTATATCACTCTTGCATGCTGAAGGGAATTAAGATCCCTCCCTCCTGGAGCTTTTAGTCTAATGGAAATTACAACACAAACACAAATAATCACTACATAATAATACATAGTGAGTACATTCCAGAGATGCAAAACGGTGTTGTGTGAGGTCTAGGAGGAAAGGTCTTTACTAGTGAGGAATCATGGAAGGCCTCATGTAAGAGTTGACATTTGAGTTGGGCTTTACTGGATGGATAGAAATTCTGCTGGCAAGATGTGGGAAGGAGAAGACATTCCAGATTTCTGGGACAGCATGAGCAAAGGCATATGACAAATAAAAGACATAGGAGGATTCAATTGGAGCACATCTTCCTGATGTACATGCTTGAATAATACTAGACTCTGGTCAAATAGGAAGAAAGAGAAGGAGAGGGA
>CM053770.1:126249141-126302140 GCA_028658325.1 Potorous gilbertii | reverse complement strand
CTCCCTCCTGATTTTTAGGATATAATACAAATTTTCTGGCATTTAAAAGCCTTCTCAATCTGACCCCAGCCTGCCTTTCCAGGCATTACTCCCGATGATACTCATTACATGCTGTGTGAGCTGTCTTACCTGCTGTCCATACACAACATTTCATGTTCTGCCTCCCTGACTTCTCCCCAGAAAACTGGAGTGCAGAAAATATACATTTTCAAAGGTTCTGTAGATCCTGTCAGAGCTGGGATTGGAAACTAAATTTCCTAATTCCTCTCATTAGGTCCTTTCCATCAGACTGAGCAATGGTTTAGTGTAAAGTAACACATAATAGAATACAGAAATTTTTAAAAGAGCAAGATATACAAAGCAATTATGCCTAAGAAAGATTAGAAATATTTTTAAGCAGCCATCAAACAGAAGGAAAATATATATTTATATTTGTTTCCATTTAGATTTCGTGAGTGTTTTTCATTATGAATTATGTCTACATAACATGACTGCATGAGATAGTGAGGCATAGCTGGGTTCATTTTTACTTATGTACAGTTACAAATAAGGTCATGTAGAAAATGCAATAGGGTCAGGAATTCAGGTTCCGTAATCTTCAAGCCCAGAGTACAAGTCTTTGCATGTGCTAGCCTTCCCTTGAACTTTGACCTTTAACACTGGCACTACACTTATTTCAGTGATAGTTTCACTGAAATAACTGTGATTTATAAGTTGTCAACATAATTCCACTTTCCTTCAAAATGTCCTAATAATAGTAGTTATGGAGAAACAGTAAATGCTATGTCATTGACAGTATTATTAGCATGAAAAGAAATATACACACACACACACACAAATTCATCTATATCTATATTTATATATTTAAATGCATGTTCATACACACACACATGCATGCATATCCGAAGCAGACTTTGGGCTAATGTGACCTCCAAAGGTCATAAAGGTTTTCAGCATCCTTGAGAAATAAGGTCTGATTGTAATAGGTATGGATACTGAAAAGAATGAAGCACCCATTTCATTTGTATGGCCTTGGGGAAATAAAGCCAAGTCATCAACTTAAAGCTGCTTTTGTATTGCAGACCTGCCTGATGACAGCTGAGTCTGAAGAATTTACACTATAGGAAAACACAGCCATTGTCCACAGCTCTGTACTTCATCTTTGAAAATGTGTAATTCCTTTGGGAATTCAGTTATCAGTCTCTCAGCACAAAATGTGAGAACTGATTTTCCCAAATTAGCACAGAGGTTACATCTGACAGGGTGCAGAAACCAGGACTGCTTTAAGATTGAGGACGTAGTCACGTATCCGATAGAAGCAAGAGACTGGGAATCATAAACTACCCGAAATTAAAAACCATTCTGGAATAAAATTGGAGACATGATGTTTATACATTCATGCATACAATGAATGACTTTTGTGGAATAAGAATATACTGCATAATCATCACTGCCAGAGCCTCAAAACTTTCTGAAAAGATTCTTTTTGGAGTGGTCTTCAGGGCTATGAACATTTACTTTGGCATATGATATTTTAATTTCCCTAAATCAGTTCCTCTCTGCAACAAAAAGTTGGCATATTCCAGATAAATTTTAATAGTTTCCTTCCCACTAATCTGATGGAGTGGAATTTAAAATGTTTTATAAATCAGACTTTAAGGAATATGGATCTCTCCTTAGTCCCATATCCATACTCTAAGCCTATTTGTCTAGCTATGTTGTGAGCAGTTGTAATTTTCAGGGAATAGCTGAAAAGAGAAAATTGTCTTATAAAAAGGGGTTTTCTGAGTCCTAAGAGAGAGGAGTTATGATCACTGTTATGGTTATTCATTGTTTTCCTGGTCTTTGTTTCTTACTCTGGTTCCTCCCATAAAGGTATCCTTGAACAAACTAGAATTTTGTCTTCTAGTCTACTTGTCATCCTGTTTTTGTTTTATTTGCTTTTTGAGGAATATGGTTACATTCTGAAGTTTGTAAAAGGTGTATCTGAATTCAAATTGCCTTTTACATTGGGTTGCTAAGTAGATGGAATCTCTGAAGGTTATAGAGAAAGGGAATTTAATATTTGGAGTCAAATGTTAGACAAAATGAGGTCTGTGGACCTTTTTATCCTAACCTCTAATTATAAAAATATAATAATAGACAAATACTTTGGAAGTTATTCCCTAGATACATATAATAAGGGATGAAAAAAATATATGATCTAATAGTGTAGACTTAGCACTTATGGAAATTGTAAGTTAAATAGGAGTCTTGAATTAGACATTTTAGAAATAAGTTGGAATTTATTTGCTTTTTGTGACTGTCAGACCTCTTGATTTTCTCATCATGTTTGTGGCTTAATATTTTAAACCAGTTAGTTGCGTGTTTCAGTACCCTGGAGACAAAGTCCTTCATAATCCTTATTTTACGGTTACATAAGCAGTTGAGTATTATAGGAACTGAGTGAACATTCAATATTAAAAAAAAAGCCCTCTTAAATTTCACAGGCTTTGAGACAGGAAACAAGGACACAATCCTCTTATGGCATTTGTATTGTATTTTCTGGCAGTTACTGTGCCTGTCCCCTTTATTACAGATTACAAACTGCTATAAGATGGCCTTGGACACTGAATGAGTAGCTACATATATACTGGTTGATGTTATGATAGCATACAGTTTATCTGCAGAATCAGGAGCCTAAGGAATGAAGTATGTTCAGAGAATGCCCTTCTTCTCTATTGAAATTGGAAACAAATGGGTACAGTGGTTTTAAATAGTTTTTAATGTCTGTTTTGCTGAACCAAAATTTAGCAGTTTTTCTTTTGTTTGTTTTCACTTAATTCAGACAGTACTTCACCTTCAGACACAAAGCACATACCCTCCCTTGTATATTCTGTTGAAAAAAAAATACACGTAAAACTAAACTATGGGGTCTTTTAACTCTCAAACTACTAATCATTTTCATGTGACCTACAAATGGACTATTTTTTTCTCAAACAGGCCAACATTACCAAGACATTAATTTTCTTTACCTCCTCTTTTTCCTAGACTCATTTTCCATGTTCAACCCTTTAGCAAAGGACAAGAGTGAGCTTTAGCCTATCTCAATTAAAATAAAGTTTAGTCTGTCAGGAAAAAATATGTATGAAGCCTAGAAATGAAAATAATATTCTTAGTGCTGGTATCAACTTTTGATAGGGGCTGTTTTGTATAGGCAATCTAACAAAACACACTTGAGAAAAATATGATTTGTCTGTCATTTCTTAATGTAGCCAAACCATTTTTTCCATATTACTTAGGGCTATATTTTCCTCTATAAAACTAAAAAAAAAATTAACTTGAGAGCTGAAAACTAATTCAGGAATGGACTAATGGTTTAGAATCATAAGAAAAACTATATACACAGATCAAGGAAAGTCCAAATAAAGTATTTTAAAGTACTCTTCAGAAAATTTGATGGTACAGGAAGGAGGACTGGAAATCAGGAAAATGTGGCATTTCTCTTAGGAGTTGATTCATAAGGAAGTCACCAAAGGATAAGAGTCACAAATAGACCATTGAAATATATACTTTCTGAAATGTTTATCAAGATGTGTGAATTCATCATCATTGTAGGAAACTCCCTCTGCCATTCAGATTGACAACTCTTCAGGGCACTGAGAGACTGAAAGAAATGCCATAGGCTACATAGCCAAGATGTGTCAAAGGCAGGAGGACCTCAATTCCAGTGGTTTCTATTCTGAGACCTGCCCTGTATCCATTGCATCTTTTGGTATCTGAAATAGTTCTCAAAATTCTAACATTGCCATCAAAAATGTAGTTACTTGTTTAACTGAAACCACAGCTGACGTAGTATATTGCAGTTGGAAAAGTCCTAGATGGGGAATCAGAGGTCCTATGTCCAAATTCTGCTTCTGTCACTTGTTATCTCTGTCATATTGGGATTCCCTGATTTCATTTAAAACTCAATATAAATCATACTTTCTTAAAGAGGCCTTTCAAGCTCTCCAACTCCCTCCACTGTATGTATATATGTATATATCTATGAATTATATGTGTGTGTATGTGTATATACACACATCTAGTTGTTTTCATGTTGGACTCCTGCATTAAAATACAAGCTTCTTAAAGGCAGGGATGGTTTGGGATTTCATTTTTATTTTTGCCTTTACATTTCCCCCAACCTGTAATACCTTCAGTGAGATAGAGTAAGCTTGTTAACTGACAGACTGAGATCTAGGTAAAACAACAATAAAAAGATAGCATGGAAAGATCCCATGAAGTAGATCTTAGATTTATGAATGTAATGACAGGGTATCCTTCCTATTTTGAAATAAAATAATGAAGACCCTTAGTATTAGTAAACTTTGCTTAGTATTAATAACACCAGTTGGCCGTAGTACAAGACCTGATGAAAGGCAGTATGGCCTAGTGGAAAGAGGGATTATTTTAGTGTCCAGTCCAAGATTCAAGGCCTGACTCTGACACACATTACTTTGTCATGGCCAAGTCACTTTAAGATCTCAGTTTTCCTCAGCATCTCTCTTAAGGATCTGCTTATCCTAGCTTCCACTCTGGGAGATTCCCATGCTAATGAAATGAGTTCCTCTCCTCTCCTCCTCAAAAATGAGTCTTTGTCCTCTACATGTAGTATTGAATAGAAGGAAAGTAAACTAAAACAAAATTCTAAAATATTGAATATGTTGCATTTTGATGAAATCAGATATATAAATGTTGGTATTTGAGCATGGTAATAACCACATTTCATTATCACAATCAAACTTTGTGGTTAAGTGAGGCTTAATTAAAAAAAAACAGGGAGTAGCAGAAGGTAGATGAGAAAACGCAGCACTTGCTTAATAGCACTTGTGCATTTCATTCTCCGCAACTCTTTTGTTTGCGTTTTGGAATCGCAGTACAACAAAATGGAGGTGCTAATTCCACAGCAGTTCCAACAGAGTGACTGTTGTCCTCATATTTCAAATGATTGCTACAGCAATGCCAGGATTCAGAAGATAAGAGGGAACACATGAACTGTTTATTATGGTATATAAATCCAATTTAGAGAGGCAGATTTAGTAGTTTTAATAAGAGATACACCGCATCACATTTTAATACTATTCTTCCTTTTGAGAATATTACTTTTTTCCCCTTTTAAACTATATAAAACATTCAACAACTGAAGGCCCACTATCTGGAGCAAGTTTTTTAACAGCTAACAGCCTCCACCCCAAAACTGTTTTCTCTCCCTTTCTTCTCTAACCACCAGTTTAATGAGTACAGACCTTGTCTGTACCAATTTCCTCTCTTGCAGTCATTGCATTCAGAGTTTGGTTGGTGTTCAATAGGGATTTGCTATTGACTGGATAATCTGAGTTCATGTGTGCAGTGACAGTGAGCAAGGGGCTTTACTCAGAAGATGCCATGACAATCCATGTAACCATGGTGTGACTGGACTCACTGACATGGCTCTCAAAAGCTTTCCCTCCATGAAAACAGAAGCCTGTTTGCAAATTAATTAGTTTCTGGCGGGCAGCTTGATTGTTGACCCAGAGTTTGTAGAGTGGAAAAACAATCAGATTAGTGTGCTGGGTATAAAGGGCTAGTCAGGCACTTGCGTGTGGCTTGCAGGACTATTGAAACTATGAATGGAGTGAAATACAATCTTTTCTGAGAAGCCAAAGCAGAGGTTAAGTGTGATGAGCCTAGAGCACGTAAGCAGCAGGGGCTGGGGAATTAAAGGATTTTAGCCAGATAAAGCTGAGTGATGCCAAGTGAGTTCATTGAATTTTAATGGCATGGATAGTTTTGATCAAAATACCTCTTATGTCCTAATCTCTATTAGTAGAAGGAACAGGCTTATTGTGTTATCAAAGGTAGACTTCACACAAATATCTGACAGTCTCAGTGGAGAATTCTAATTGAAATGTCTCAGTAGATAAATAGTAAAATGACAAGAAAATCAATAGTGTCCCTTCTTTCTCATTGAGAAAATTAGCACATTCTCCCTTACTTAAAAAAAATGTTTCATGAGCTAATTCTATAGTATAAATGACTTTACAAGAACAAATGTATGAGTTGCTGCACCCAAGGAATTTAGCACCTACTGACTAATCTAATGGTGATGTGTCCTCTCATACATTGCTGAATATCTAAGATTATATCAAGAATATAATGGCATGAAATGTATATATATATATATATATATATATATATATTTATGTTGTGTATTTTTATGTATGTACTCATTTTGTCCTCTATTTGAATTTAAGGTTCCTGAGAGTAAAGATTGTTTCATTATTTGTACTTGTATCCCTAAGATCTGGCATAGTGCCTGGCAGATAATAAGGCTTAATAAAGGCTAGTTTGATCTTCAAAGCTTTTCTAGGTTGGTAAACATCTTTCAGAACTTGAGCTGCTTCACTGAGGTCACAGATCCATCAAAGTTTCAAAGAACAAATTTTAAACTTCATTCTTTTTTTCAAATATTTAATTTCCTACCATTCTGAGAAATGGAGATTCTTTCATTCATCATATTTAGCTTTGCATGATTAAACATACATACATATGTCATTAAATTGTATTGTTTGCTTTACAATTTCATTTTTTGGAAGAAGACGAATTTTACTCTTTTTATTCAATTAAACACTGATGTTTAATTGCACTTTAACTTAAAGCATTAATACCAATTTTGCCTCTTTTTCCTTCAGAATCTAGCACAGTGCCTGCCGTATAATAGGTACTTGATAAATGCTTATTGATTAATATTTGTTTTCATTCTCTCACTGAGTTCCTTCATGCTATCTACAAATGGATTTACATATCATCTCAGACAGAACTATCCTCTAACCTGGTGTCCAGAACAAGCTCCTATTCTCTCTTTTCCCTCATGGATAGACTTTGCAAAAAGTTATCTGTGATCAATCCCTGTACTTCTCACCACCTCACTAACAAATTAACCTCATATAATGTGACGTCCCCACCTTTGCTCTGAAAATGTACTCTCAGAGGGCACTAATGAGCATCTAATGACCAAATTGTATGGCCTTTTCTCCCTGATGATTCTCCTTGACCTCTGTATCATTCTGTTGGCCCTTATCCTAGCCTGGGGTATGAAAGCATGAAGGGAATTTAGAATTATCCACTCCAGCTCCCTTATTTCATAGAGAAAAAAACTATGACCCAGGCAGGATAAGCAATTCATTTGCACATGATCACAGAGCATGTCAGTGGTTTGAAGTCAACATTCTTCTGTAATCATCTTATTCTCCACTTCCCTCACCCCATTTAACTCAATTCATCACAACTCATCATTTAGTCAGTGACTTCTCCCCAGGAGCTGTGCTTCGATATTGGAAATAAAACCAAAAAGGAAACAGTCCCTACCCTCAAGCAGTTTACAGTACATTGGAGGAATACAACATGAACAGAGATCAGTGCAATGCAATATGGAAAGCAGTGCAGAGATCAGAATGCTTTATGAATGTTTAAGATCAATGAAAACAATAGCATCTGTGAGGATAAAGAAAGATTTCTGACTGAAGCACCAGAGTGAAAACTTGAAGGAAGATAGGGAATTGAAAATGTAGAGACAGTAGCTGGAGGTGAGGGCAGGATTGAATAAAAGGTAATTTGTGTTTTAGTTTAAACACAAGGAGGTAGGCAGTGGGTAAGGAGTTACTGCTGTTCAGTTCAGCTGACTCTTCTGATCTCATGGATCATAACACACCAGGCCCTTCAGTTCTCCACTATTTCTCCAATTCTGTCTAAACTCATATTTGTTGCTTCCATGTCATTAGATATCCATCTCATCCTCTATCATCCCTTTTCCCTTTGCCTTCATTCTTTCCCAGCATCAGGTTCTTTTTCCAATGAGGGCTATCTTTTCAATATGTAGCCAAAGTATTTAAACTTCAGCTTTGGTATCTAATCTTCCAGTGAATCATCAGATTTAATTTCTTTAAGAATTGACTGATATGATCTCCTTGCTTTCCAAGGGACTCTCACAAGTCTTCTCCAGAGCTACAATTTGAAAGTGTCAATTCTGTAGCCCTCAGCTTTCTTTATGATCCAGTTCTCACTGTCACTCATTACTACTGGGAAAACCATACCTTTTACTGTATGGACTCCTTTGTTGGCAAGGTGATATCTCTGCCTTTTAGTTTGCTTCCCAGATTTGCCAAAGCTTTCATTCCAAAGGAGCAAGCATCTTTCAATTTCATGGTTGTAGTTGCCATCTGTAGTGATCCTTGAGGCCAAGAACATAAAATCTGACAGTTTCCATTTTATCTCCTTCTATTTGCCAGGAAGTGGTGGGATCAGTTACCAAGGTCTTAGGACATTTTCTTTATGTTGTTTCAAGCCAGTTTTTAACACTTTACTGTTTTACCCTCATCAAGAGGCTTCTTAATTCTTCATTTTCTGCCATCAGACTGATACTGTCAGCATATCTGAGATTGTTGCTGTTTCTCCCAGCAACCTTAATTCCGGTTTTTGATTTGTCCAGCCTAGTATTTCATATGATACATCATATGAATACATGATACATGAATATGATACAACTCTTTATGTCAGTTAAATAATTAAGGTGACAATATTCAGCCTTGTCATCCTTTTCCAATCTTAAACCAGTCAGTTATTGTTCCATGTTTGGATCAAACCATTACTTCTTGACTCACATACAGGTTTCTCAGCGGACAAGTAAGATAATCTGGTACTCCCACCTGTTTGAGAGCTTACTACATATTGTTGTGATCCACACAGTCAAAGGCTTTAGTATGAATGTAGAAGTAGTTTTTGTTCTTTCTGAAACTCCTATGCTTTCTTCATAATCCAGCAAACATTGACGATTTTGGATTCTAGCTTCTCTGCCTCTTCGAAAACCAACCTGCTCTTCTGCTAATTTTTGATTCACATATTACTAAAACCTAAATTACAAATCTTAAACATAACCTTGTTGGCATATAAAATGAGTGCAGTTGTTCAGTAATTTGAACATTCTTTGGCATTGCCCTTCTTTAGGATTGAGATATAAACTGATCTTTTCCAATTTAGTGGCTACTGTTGAGTTTTCCAGATTTACTTGTGAGTATAGGATTTAATCATCACCTTTTAGGATTTATGTAACAGCTGAAATTCCATTACCTCCATGAGCCTTATTGCCAGCAAGGATTCCTAAGGCTCACTTGACTTTGTTTTAGAGGATGTTTGGCTCTAGATCAGTCACCACACCATCATGGTTATTGATGCTATTAAGATCTTTCTTGTAAAATAGTTATTTTGTGTATTCTTGCTACATTTTCTTAATCTCTTCTACTTCTTAAGTCTCTACCATTTTTGTCTTTTATCATACCCATTTTTTGCACAAAATTCCCCCTTAATATCTCTTAATTTCCTTGGTGATATTTCATCTTTCCCATTGTATTGTTTTCTTCTATTTCTTTGCATTGCTTATTTAGGAATATTTTGGGTTTGAGGAAAAAAGGAAATTATTGAAGGGGAAAGTTTGTATTGAATGTGGGAAGGAACAGAGTAATGGGCACAAGTAGAGAGGTTAGCCTTGACTATTTTGACCGACACATAGAGTACTTTAAGTTTTAACAATGATGGTGGTTGTGGTGGCAGCTAACATTTATATAACATCTACTATGTGGCAGGTACTATGCTAAGTTCTTTGTAATTGCTATTATTTGAGCCTCACAGCAAACCTAATAAATATTACTATTAACCCTATTTTACCAATGAGAAATGAAGCAAATAGAGGTTGTGATATGCCCAGAGGCACACAGCTAGTAAATGTGTGAGTCCATATTTAAACTCAGGGTTTCCTGACTCCTGCTGCCCCAGTAAGAAAGAATAACTTAGCATTTGAAACTGAAGCAAATAAACAAAGGATGTGTGAATTTGTAGAGAGGTTTTGAAATGTACAGTGGGGGAAATGAGGACACTGAAGTCAAATAACTTCTTTTTTTTTTCAGTGAAATAAGAGGTAAATTTACCAGCTTAAAAAAATAAAAGGTTTAGGAACCTTGAGAAGAAAAGAGAATCTTTGGAAGAGTGGTTGTATACAATATGAAAATCAGTGTGGAATCAATAAAAAGATTGCTTTGGAATATTGAAATTCCAGTTGAGATAACACAAATTTTTAGTGAGCTCAATCTACACATTTATGTGATTTTATTCAGCAACAGTCACCATTGTGATAGGAGTATCAGAAAAGGCATATAGTAAGAAAAGTCTAAGGATGAGACATTTTGAACATGAAAGACAAGGATAAGGGAGCAAAAAATCCAGAGGATGGAGATGAGGAGAGTGACTTACTGAACCAGTTATCCCTAGGATCAAGATTGTGAGGTTAAAACAGTGGTAATGAACAGGGTAGGTAAGGGAGGGAGTGGAGGTGATGATGAAAGAGAGAAATAAAGACAGAAGGGAGGAGAATGTAACAAGAGTATATTAGAGTTCCAGATAAATGGAGATGGCATAGATTGGGGGGCATAATTTTAATGCTGAAGTTTAAGTTTTGATCAGTCCCATAGGTAGGTGAAGAAAACTGAAGGTGAAAAAATATGGGAACTGAAGAGGTTGTTGGTCTGTGAGGTGAGAATGGTTAGAGGAACATCAGCATAAATATGGAGGTAACAAATGATGAAGGTTAGGTAATAGAAGGGTCTGAAATAGCAGTGGCCAGAGCGAGGCCATGAGGACTGGGTGTGAAGAATTTAATATCTCAGTCATGGCATAGAATAAGGCAACAAGATTGCAGTAGAATCTTTTCTTGGTGACAGCAACACTCACCCTCTTGTGTCCTGTAGTGAAAAACAGTGAATTAGATGCCATTTCCAAAGATGATGAAGGTGGCAGTGGACATAAGGGTGAGAGTCACTAAAGTCTTCAATCCTGTGCAGGTTATAAAAAGTATTAAATGGTGACTTCTAAGAGGGCAAGGATTATGTTTTATTCATCTATTGTCAGTCAAGCCTACCACCATACACACTAAGCAAAGAAAATAACTCCTCAGATCAAAGTGAATAACTTTATTCCTTTCAAACACTTTTTTCCAGACTCACTTGATATTTAGATTGGGGTAAGTAAATTCCTTTCAGCATCTATCATATTCTTGCCAGGTCATGTGAGGACCATGTAGACTACCCTGACTTCCACTGAGCCTTAAGGATTTACTTAGTAATACTAAAGCCACGCATTACTGAAGCTACACATAAACTGCTATCTTCCTTGAATGTAAGTGACACTTAAACCTAATATCTGTCCGTTATATGAGCTCCAGACCTGTATTGCTAAAAAAAAAAGCAGTATAGTAGGTACTGTAGTATCTGAGCATCAGAGGCACTTATGTCCAAAATGGAAGTCACTTCCTTAACTCAAGAAACATCTAATTTAGGTATTTTTTATTCTAGCATCATTTTTCAACTAGTCCTGGTTCAGCTATTAATTGTTACTTTAAATATATCACATTGTCTTTCTGGGTCTTAATTCCTTCATTTGACAAATAAAAGAGATTGAAGTAGATAATATCCAAAATTCTTTCTAGTTATAGTTTATATGATTTTCTGATTTTTTAGTCCTTGTCCTCTCCAATCCATTTTAAGTGTTGTTGACAGAATAATAACACTTTTCTGTTCAGAATCTTCAGTGTTTCCCCACTGCCTACCAAGATAATTCCAAACTCCTTAGAATGCTACTGAAGACCCTCCCCAGCTTGACCTCAAACTAACCTTATAGCTTTATTTTCCACTATTTCAATTCCTCCATGTTAAACTGATTCCCGATTAGATATCAGCTACCTACTGTCCCTTGTTAAAAGTAGTCATCTGGCAAAATATAAATTGCTGAATGACTGAGTGAAAGATTTAGAAAAACTATAATTGTTTTTCATTAAAAACTACAAAATCTATGAAGTTGGTATTCTCTTATCATTGACTGCAATTGGAACCTGTAACAGAAAATGCTCCAAAAAAGTGCTCTTAAAATACCATGCCAGTATTAGCAATGAAAAAAATAGATCAGGTCATTTTTAATGTAACTTTAAAGAAAGTATTTGCAGATTTGAGTGTCTATATCAAGGAATTCCGGGGAAGCAGCTAGGTAGTATAGTTAATAGAACACCCATTCTAGAGTGACCAAGATCTGAATTCAAATCCAGCCTCAGACCCTTACTAACTGGGTAACCCTGGGTCACCTAACCTCTGTTTGCTTCAGTTTAGTCATCTGTAAAAGAATGATAAGAAGAGATACCTCCAGGTATCATTATGAAGATCCAATGAGGCACTAGTTGTAAAATACTTAGCACAGTATTTGGCACAGAGTAAGCCTTAGATGCATGTTAGGTATTACTCTTCTTTAGCTATGAGAAAAAACCCAATACAGTATCTAGAAATTCTCTGCATTGTATAAATTGTTGTCCCTTTGGATCACTACTTATGGTGGACCTCAGTCCCTAAAGATCCATATTTTCTTCACAGATGCAACTGGCAAACCTATAACAAAGCAAATAATCTCAGACAATGGCTACGTTTCTGAAATTCATCAATCTCTGTTCAACTTGGTGGTGATTCTTAGGTTTTACTCAAAGATTTCAGTAGAGGAATGAATCACTCATGTTAATTTAAACATGCTGCCTTTATCATCTTTATTATCACATCACAACGTGGTGAACAAAGAGTTAGCCTTGAAGTCAAAAGGACTTGGGCTCAAATCCTGCCCCTGAGATACAGTGTTTCTATGAAAGTGGGCAAACAACTTAATCTCTCACTGCTATGGGCAACTGTGTAGGAAACTCAATTGTAGAACTGTGTTGATCTGTTTTAGTAAAGGGAATTTCCTTAACAGGAGTTCTCTATATGACCCCCAAAACTATTGTGTTTCATGACATTGCAATGCACAAAATATTCCACTCCCATAAGTATCAGCATTTGTTGTTAATATTTTCAGTCACCATGACTTCAGCAAAATAGTGTTGCTGTCTTCTAGACCTATCTCTCTTAATGTCTTCCTCAATTTTTCCTATTTCAAAATTCCGAGTAAGTTAGTAAGATAGTTTATCAAAAATATGGGGATTTCTCTCCAATAACACTTATACATTTAGTGTGAATGCTTTTAAGTGTTAAGTAATTTCTTCCATTAAATTAGGGTATTTAATTATGAATTTCAGTAGATGACAAGACCTTCGTGCCAAGGAAAGATAGAAATATCACAATTATCATTAAGGATTTCCAAAATGAATGTGTATGGCAAATGTGACTAGATTTATTATTGTCTTTTGGGAGTTCTACTGTCTTTTCAGCTTCGCATGCAATCTGATTTAAACTACAACCAGGGAAGAGCTGCATCTTGGGACTTCCACTTCATGGTTTTCCACTGTTTAGAGTTCAATGAGCTTTAAACTCCCTGATTCTGAAAATCAAATAATGTCATGGTTGATATCAAATGGATGGCTCACACTCAGTTGCTTAGATATTCATGTATTTAATGTTTATTTTAAAATACATATTGGAAATACTTAAATATTAGACCACAAAACACAGACATACACGTATCATGTCTGAGTGCTGCTTGGCACTGTACAGTTATGAATCCAGGCAATAGGAAGTAAATGCAGAAGTCTGACATCTCACCACAGTGGCTGGGCCTCCAGTTGGGATTAATTAGGGAAAAGTCTACTCTGAATTATGGAACATCTTAAATGAAACATATTATAGAATCATGGAATTTAGAGATAGAATAGACTTTAGAGATAACCTAAAACCAGTCCTCGAACAATGCCCAAAGATCATCTATCTTACTGCTCAGGGGCACAGTGTCTTGAGCATAGTAGGTATTTTATGGAAGTGAATCCAAGGTTCTGGGAAGTCGAGTGACATATGAAAGTCATGTAGATAATATTTTGTTGGAACATGATTTGAACCCAGGTCCTTAGATGTTTTGGTGTAGTGTCTAGAGAGCCAGTCTTGAGGCCAGAAGGATCTACACCCAAATTCCATTTCTGATTCTTCTTAGCTGTGTGAATAGATAATTTATTCAAACTCTTTGAAATTGCATTTCACCATAGTTTAAATGAGGCTACCAATACTCATTATAATGTAGAGAGGCTGTAAAACTCAAATAAGATTATATATGTATATATGTTATATTTATAATATATAATTATATGTATAACATCTTTATATATATGTGTGTGTGTGTGTGTGTGTGTGTGGTGTGTGTGTGTGTGTGTGTGTGTGTGTGTGTGGTGTGTGTGTGTGTGTCTTTGCATATTTTAAATGAGATAGAAAGTGGACCTGTGATTTCCTTGGGAAAGGGAAGTAACTCCTGAGCAGTGTAGCTCCTTCTCTCCCAAGGCAGTCTGCTACCTTCTCTGCAACTTAGACTCTCAGGGATTTTCTCAGTACATTGAGACAATAATTGACTTGCCCAGAGTCACAAAGCCAGCATATTTCAGAAGAGGGATGAAAACCTATGACTTACCGGACCTCTTTTAAAACTTTAAAGTACCAAATGTATATGTGTATTTCCCATGTATTACTTGTTTATCATGCATTCCAAAATACTTTTTAAAGTACTTATAAAGAAATAGTTGTTTAATCCTGAATTTGGGACGCTATTGATTTGCCTAGAAAATGCTTTCTTCATAAATAATGGAAAAATAGATCTAGCTAAACCTTAGTCAAATTACACAGATTCTAAATAAGTAGAAACCAAATGATTTAGGTTGTATTACAGTTAACTTTTGAAAGACTTTAAATAATTTAGTTATTTTATATTTATAAACATATATTTAATATAGTTATTTTAGGCCATAGGCACTGAGAATTTTTTTAACAGCACACATTTATATAGCATTTTACATTGCATTTTATCATCTTTAATGCTCATATCCTTGAAAACATTACTATTCTGCTTGCTTCATTTTTGTCTCTGTATCACCAACATCTAATACACTGCTTAGTTCAGTTAGTTATTCAATAAATATCCATTAGAGAAAGGAAAAGAAACAAGCATTTATCAAGTGATTACTATGTGCCCAGCACTGTGTTAAGTACTTTAAAAATAGTTTCTCATTTGAATATTTATCTCATTTGATTGATTACTTGATTGATTTTCATTGTAAAGGTGAAGAAACAGGGTCTCAGTTCAATGAAATGATTTAATCAAAGCCGCTTGGGGGGTATGACTCCAAATCCCTTCCCTCTCTACCTAAATTTTCGTGGTGTGTTTAATGCTGAAGATTCCACATTAGATCCTGAAGGAGTAGATAGATAAAAGGATCAAAAATGTGGGTCAATAGTGAAATAAACCATAAAAAAGATAGAGCTTTAGTTAGGCTCCCACCAGTCCCATTCAGCTTCACTTGTAAGATTAAAGGTCACTCGTGGCCACTGGAATGCCTTCCGGTTCCACATCTACATTCTTACGATCTGTCCTTTATTAATAGACTCAGAGAGCTGTGGGTCATGAGTGATGGATTAGGATTAGCCTGGTAGATGGCATGTGGAGGACTGCAGAATCAGGTGAATATAACAATCTAACCTCTGAGTAGCTAGTTAAAAATAAGACCAGCAGTTGTGGAAGAAGTAGTACAGGAAACACTATAGGAGCTGTAACTGAGTCATTTCGCTTAGTCATATGTAGCCACTTTTCTTCCCAACTGCCATGATAGAAGCCAACCTCTGAGTGAGACCAAGCTGGAGGCATGCAGGAGAAGGCAATGGAGAACAGTTGCTAGGGTGTTAAAAGCAAAAGTATCTGACAGGCATGAGGTCCGCTGGGTGGCATTTTAGAATATCACAAAACCGTATAAAAGAATATGTTCGATTTACATAGTGCTTCTTTAATTCCCAAAGTGATTTCATCTCCATTATCTTATGTTGTCCTCTGAATAATCCTGAGAAGCAGGCAATGAAAATATTGCTCTCCCCACTTCACAGATGAGGAAACTGAGTCTCAGGGTAAATCGTTGTTCCATAATTAATAAGTGGTAGGGGCAAGACCTGAATTCAGGCCTTCTTACTCTCAGTCCTACTCCTTTCTCTCTATATATGATGCCACATAGATATTAAATTATTTATGATACATTACAGTATATCATATAATATATAAGTACATAATATCATAAATATTAAAGGAAAGTGAGCCTTATAAAGAACAATGCCTAAATAAATCACAAAAGTTTACTTCTAGTAGTTCAAAAAGCAACATATGAAGAATGTGTCCACTAAAATGACATAAATTAGAGTAATTTTACAAGCCATAGTATTAACTACTCTCATAGACATTCAAACATAACTTGGTCGTATATATACACATATAGGAATATATATTCACATGCTAAAGGTAAGTAATTTTCATAGTTTTAATGCACATATTGCAAAATATTACTAGAATTCATATTACCATGTGAGAAGTTTCACAGAGCAGTATTTCATATGCTGACCATCTGTTGGTCAGTGAAAAAATGTGCCATGATATGTGATACTTTATAATAGTTAAATAGTCACAATATTAATGTTGAAATGGAACAGCTTTTGGACAGTGACTAAGTTGTATTCATTTTAAAATTTATTGATTATTTGTATTTGGGGAAATGTTTGGTAAACTTAAAGCTTTTCCCAGACTCTGTTCTCCATTATCTTTTCAGGCAGTTGTCTTTTATAACTAGTATCTGTAATAACCTCCACATAATAGTCAATCTCTTAACCATAGTTCTAGCCCAGTTCTTTTCCCATAGTTTCCCTTAGAAACTCTGAGAAAAATCCATTTTCTCTGATGAAACTTACAATGATTAGCCGCAAATATATGTGGCTAAAAAATGGTAGAGGTTACTATCTTAAGTCTGAAGGAATCTACTAACAGGGAAATGAGAAGATAATTATATTGATAGTAATAAACTCATATACTTATACACACATACATACATATACATGTACCGACACACACGCATATCTCTCTTACTGTTAGCTGGGTACTGTGCTAAGTACTTATACTATTATCTCATTCCATCCTTCCAACATCCCTGGAAGATCATCATTTTACTGAAGTAAACAGAGGTTGAGGGACTTGCCCAGAATCACACAGCTAGTGGTTGGATTTAAACTCATGTCTTTTTTTACTCCAAGTCTAGTTTACTATGCACTGTGCCACCTACCTGCTGAATAAATCATCCATCTGTAGCTCCAAGATATATTAATATTATGAGGCTATTGTTTTATTTTCAGAGAAGTGATGGAAGATTGCCATTAATTCCATTTTTAAAAATTATGCTTCAAATGAAACATTCATTCCTAGATCCAGTTAAAGCTTGGACAAAATGAAGCACTTAAACCCTAGGGCATTGGTCATTCTGAAATTTTCAGTTTAAATTGCTAATAGGATGTAATTATTTAATATGTCTATAAGACATTGTGCATAAAAATGTTCGGAATCAGTATTAGAGGTCCTAGTAAAAAAAGAGTTTTGATCTAAAAAATTTAATAGTCTCATTCAAATAAGAATGTCTACAAAGTTGAGAAAGGATGGGGACTGAAAATATTAGTTATTACCTATAGCTAATATTGGCTACAATTATTTACATTATGTTACCTAGATAGCTTTTGAAAAACTTCGATTTCTATAAAACTGCTAGGTGAGGGAAGTCAGGAGAATAAAAAAGAGATGAAAGAGAGATTGATAGTTTAAAAAAGAAAGAAAGAAACCAGGAAACAGTATACTTTTATATGCAGGTGTACAGATGTCTTTTTTTTCTAAAATAAAGAAGCCAGAAACTTCTCTGACAATAAATAAAAATCTCTTAAAACTGTTCTCAAAGGAACACACATAAAACAATAAAAGCATTAATTTCTAACAATAATTTTACAAAGTATTTCAGAGAAATTCTTTAGAGGGAATCACATTTTCTTTGAAAATTATAATTTAACCTTCATACTTAGAAACAATTATTTTGATAAAATAGAAATATCTTCTTAAAATTCTAGATACTTTTTTTTGTGCAAATTTAACCTTAAATAATCCTCCTTTATTGATTTAATTCATCACATTGTTTAAAAAAACTACTCTGGAAAAATATATGGCATCTTCTCTGGACTTACTCTCTCAGCTTCCAATCATTTTGGTAGAAAAATTCCACCGGGGCTAACAGTCACTTCTAAACCTGTTTCCCTGAGAGGGAAATGTCAAGGACAGAGATTTCTGATACTGCTTTTAGATGCAGCTATCTAATGTAGTTTAACCAATATCAATCAACTGGTATTAACTGGACTTTACAAGGAGGAATTTACTGAAAATGAACAGTTACCAAAAAAATAAAAATTAAAAAAAACCCAAATAGAAACACCCAGTCTCCTCTTGCATACATAAAATCCCTGAGCTCAAATTTAAAAGAACAAAGATATTAAAGGATATTATTCAAAAGAATACATATGGATTCAAGGCTTTCCTAATGACTTGTTATGTGGGAGTCCTTTGGACCCTTCCTAGAGACCCCTCAAGTTTTCTTCAGAGTATGGCATAGCATTGTGAGGAACTAGTGGTCCCCTTGCTCAACTGAGCTGGGATCTTTCAAGGCTCCACTTCTTACCTGATAGGATGATCTGCTGCTGGGCTGGGTAAAGCTGTTCATGTCACAGGGCAGGCTTCTCGTCAGACAATTACCAGTTCCAGTGATTTCTGCTTCCAGCTGCAGTTGCTGAGGAATCCTCTGATGGCTCTTTAGACCTTTTGAAGCTGAAAAAATTGAAATCTCATCAGTGCCATCTCCAGCTACTTATTCACTCACACTAAGTAAAGTGTAAACACAAAAGAGAAAAAGAGACAGGTGCCAGAGCATTGTATGTCATAGGTATGTAGCAGGCAGATGGAGACAGGGCCTATTGCTCCTCCACACCTGGTGTCTCACAGCGATCCTCATCATTCAAAAGCCACCCCAGATGGGAGTGAGAGATTTTGTAAGTCACCTTGGTCTGTTATCTCCTTTCTGGCTCAGTGGTCAATTGAAAGTTTTTATCAGTGTCAAAGTATGCTGACAGAAAATTTAAAAAATATCAAATTGAGAGAGACAGAGTATCTGTAAAAACTTTAGAGTGGGAGAAAAGTCCCCCTCCATTAGGTATTTCCAGAAACAGACTCAGCACATGAGCCTTTCCCAGTTCTCCGTAAAGGTCTATATGTATGTAAGTAGTCATTGCTACTATTAATCTCTTAAAATTATCATACAAATGGTTTTACAAAAATCTCAAAGTGAATTTTGACTTAGATTACCAACATTTCATTTCCATTTCTAAAGATAATTTAAACTTAATAATCATCCCTCCACAAATCCTTGGGGTTTGTTATATTAATATCAATATTGCTTTGCTGTATTGTCTCTTTTCTCCCTCCTATTACTTGCTAACTTATTTCTCTGCCTTCTTTTATGATCTTAGGAAGAATTGGGGCAAGTTTGGTGAATACTATTAAACTAGATTAGGAAACATTACCTACATAATATTAAATGCCTTTTATTCATTCACATAAACATGGATTGAAGTGTTAGGAAATAAAACAAGCCAAATTGAGTTTTGCTTTGTTTTTAAAAATGTGTAAAATTATTATTTGTGCTTATACAGGTCTTAATGCAGTTTTAATCATTAATAACTTAAAATTAAAACTTTGAGAACCTTATAATTAATAGTATAATCGCCAATTTTTAAACTATAGTTCTTTTCCATCCGTCTAGCCCTGTTCTTTTCCCCTAATTTCCCTTAGAAACTCTGAGAAGACTCCATTTTCTCTAGTGCAACTGACAATGATCAGCTGCTAATAGCCACATATATAGACATGCACACATATCTCACTTATATGAGCCAGGTACTGTGTTAAGTATGTTACAGTTATTGTCTCATTTGATCCTTGCAACAGCCCTAGGAGGTAGATTCTGTATTCATCACCATTTTACAGATGAGGAAACTGAAGTCAACAGAGGTTAAGGGACTTGCCCAGGATCACACAGCTAGTAAGTGTATATTTCTTAATAACAGTTAAAAACTAAAATGAATATAGTGTCTATGTGCCAGGCAATAAGGGAAGCCTTTGCAAGTGTTATTTTATCCTCATAACCCCATTTTACAGATGAGGAAACTGAAGCAAACAGAGGCTGATTGTCTTGTCCAGGGCCACACAGCTAGTAAATGTCTGAGAACGGATTTCAACTCAAATTTTCCTGACTCCAAGCCCAGTACTCTATCCACTGTGCCATCTAGCTTCCAATTGTTGATTTAACTTCTTTTTAGTTGTGTAACCACTGGCAATAAGTTAGTTTATGCTAAAAGGAATAATGCCAAGTTAAAATGGAATTAAAATTGTGGACTGCAAAATAAGTTTAACACGATGAATATTATTACTTTGGGTCATAAACATTTTTTAATTATCAAGTGCCATCATGGGTTTGGTCTTTTTAAGGGATTAGGTTAACACAGTATACATTATATGTTTATTTTGATGATTGTGATATATTCTTATTTGCAAAATTTGTATCAAGCTAATTACGTTTTGTGGAAAAATCTAGATTTTTTTCACCAACGAAAAGAAACAAATTGATAGTAAAGTTAAGGAAAGTGGTAGTAGAATAGTTTACAAGATGATACTTTCCAGGTCATTGACTTAATTGTTCTGATCTAGGCTAAGAATAATCATTCTTTCTGGCAGTGAAAAATTAAGGATTTTTTTTGTTTGTTTTTAGTGGCGATTCTATTTATGCTTGGGTTTTTTCTTGCTTCCCCCACTCCTTTATTCTTTTCTTCCATCCTTCATTTTTTTGAAATTCGGTAGCTCTATTTTGTCCAAGATGGAAGTGCAGTGACTACTCATGCATACAATCCCAACCACTCCTTTTCCAACCTGAGTTGTTTTGCCCCTTCTTATGCAGCCTTGTGGCTCAGTACTTCCCAGATTGATGCCCGATCCAATCAGCTTTAGGTCTATTGCAGCTCAGAACTCCAAAACTCAAGTGATCCTCTGACCTCAGCCTCCTCATTAGGAGGTATTAGAAATGTGCACCACCACACCCAGTGCCTTATACCTGGCTTTCCAAGGAAACACATTACATGCCATTTATTACATTATATACATTATGTAGACACATAATTGCTCCCTCTTCTCTCCCCAAACAGAGGCTGTAATGGGTGTTCTTGATTCCCAAATCAAAGTGACAGTCTGAGAAAAAAAGTGTGGAAAACTATACATTTATTATTTGGTTGAACTCAAATCATTGCCTATATCAGTTCTAGCCCAAACTATGTACTATACTGCAAATAACTACAGATCTCTTAAAAGTTTGGTTACAAATTAGAGCGTAAAGGTCTCTTCACTCTGTTCAACTACAAATATATAAAGTTAAAAATAAAAACTTGATAAATACCCAAGACTTGGGGGACAAATTACAGATAAGACTGGATGGTTATAAACCTTAGTAAATCAATTATTTGGATCATTGAAACAGATTTTAGCTGTCTGAATCATTGAATTGAGACAGGTGTTGGACTAATCCAACTGCAGTCATTAACTCCATGGTCTCGTTGGGGATGACTCTTGACAGCTGCTAGCAATGTAGTTTTTGGCTCCAGATTCCCACATTAGTGCATGCCTAATTAGATCACAGGTCATAGAGCTAAAGAGAACATTAAAAATCATGTATCTCAACTCCCTCATTTTTCAATGAGGAAACTAAGATGATTGGGTCACCAAAGCTTCCCATATTTTGGAGGTAACAATTTCATCAAAGACTTTTATCAGGTTTGACCATTGAAGATTACATTTGAGTTTTACAATAACATTTAATACCGATCTAAGCTATCGTTGGAAACATTGCTACGACTGTCAATGAGTTTATCATACCATGGAAACTGATTCACCTTACAACATTCTCTTGGAAAGATTTCTGGTGACCCTGATCATCTTTTGTCTGCCTAGAATCTTCCCTTCACCTTTCTGCTGCATGCTTTTTGTACTGATGAACTTGATGAATTTATAGTGAAAATAAATGACATAGTAAAAAGCTAATATAACATGACCATGATGGATTAGTGATGATTGCCATCCTTCATGTAGAAATTCTCGTCGCCGATGTGGATAAATAGCTCATTTGTCACTTATAATCCTAGAATGTTGCTCATGGCTACATAGCTAGCATATGTCTAAGACAGTACTTATACCTAGGTTTTCCTGAGTCCAGGTCATCTAGTCCAATGCATTCATTTTACAGCTGCATAAAATGAGGCCCAGGGAGGTTGGTATCTTGCCTAATGTAGTACGGTAGTAGAGGAAGGATGAACATGGTTCCTCTAAGCCAAAATCCAAAAACTTTCCTCACTGTACCATATTATGAGAAGAGCTACAACTGACTGACACTAGCAGAACTTCTGTTGTGCTTTCATTTTTCCATACTGCTTACAAAATATTCACAAAAATATTGTAAATTCAAAGGATTCCTTCAAGGAAGACAAAATGTTTAATGGCAATATAATTGCTAGTTTCTAGGCTTTTGTTCTTAAAAGACAATAATAGTTTTGATACTTAAATCTAATTATATGGGGACAACATTTTAAGACAGAAGAGGAAACAAATTATAGAATAATTTTCCAAGTAAATTAGATTTTATACAAACAATCCTCATATAACTATACAACCTCTTTATACAACCCCAAGAGTTTATTATCCATTTAAGAAGGAAAAATCACAATTAAATGTCATTTTGGGGAAAGCACACTTATAATTACAATGAAATCGTTTCTACAATCCCTGCTTTATGGTCCAAATTAGGTATACAGAATACTGAGGAATATGAGTCATAACATCTGCATGTGATGTGCCCATAAATCCTAAATTTTAAGTAGATGGCATGTATACTAATTGTGTTGTTTGTCACGTCCAACTTTTTGTGACCCCTTTGGAGTTTTCTTGGCAAAGATACTGGAGTGGTTTGCCAATTCCTTCTCCAGCTCATTTTACAAATGAGGAACTGAGGCAAACAGGGTTAACTGGGTCACATAGTATGTTTATGAGGCTGGATCTGAACTCATGTCTTTCTGCCTCCAGTTAAGGTGCTCTATCCACTGTACCACCTACATGCCTTATAAAATATCTAGAAAAGTGGTAACCAGGGCAAAGTATTTTGGTTTAGAAGATTACAAGGATGGTGAGTCAGTTGATAGTCAATAAACATCTACTAAGTGTGTACTATATATGTATACTATATATGCATACTGTCCTAAGCACTGGAAATACCAAAAAAAAGTTAAATACAGTCTCTGCCTTCAAAAAGTGCATAGTGTATTGGGAGAGACCACAAGCAAAAAGTGATATACTAAGTGTCCGAGACTAGATTTGAATTGGGAAGGTGAGTCTTCTCCATTCCAGGATCACCACTCTATCTACCGTAGACCAGGCTGCCCTTATTTTAAGTGAATATCATTATCAGGAGAGTTAGCCTGACATAATGGATAGAGATTCATCCTTGGAGTCAGGTATACTTCATTTTATCTTTATGAATTAAAAGAAAATTCACCTTAAAGATATTTTTGTCTGATCAAGCTGTGTAACAATGGGCAAAAAAAAAATTAACCTAGTATAGTACAATATCAAAATATCTGAGGAAAGGAATAATAAAAAATCATCCCTGGTTTACCCATTTGTCTTTTCTAGACACCTCTAAATAGGAGGTGTGGCTAAGTAGAAAGAGCATTAGACCTTAGCCTATTTTTCATGACAGGAACTAACTAGAAGCAAAGTGAATTACCTTGATATTAGAAACTGGTTTTGTTTTTGATTTCCATATTTTGTTTTTGCAAGTGGAATATGTGAGGATGTCTACTCTAGCAAATCATATGCCAATAACATGCCTTATCTTTTTGTACAGTTCAATACATAAATATCTAATTTGCAAGTAGAATAAAACTGTTACTTTGGAGGAAAAAACTGGGGTCCAAAAAGATCTCAGAAGGCAAAAAAAAATGATGAGCAGAATCTAATAAGTAAAAATCATTAAAAGTAAAAAGCATTACTTTGTTTAAGCAATTGTATGCATTGGGAATGTAAAGAGAGGCGGGAAGGGTATAACCCTGTCATCAAGGAGGTATCACGAATATCAAGTTACATACAAGATAAATGCAGGTTAAATAGAAACTAACCTTAAAAGGAAAGGCTCTAGCAGCAATTCTGCAGAAGGATATACATGCACTATACTGAAAGAAGATGTTTTCAAGGGGCAGAGGTGAATGGACAGCCTTCCAGAAAAGTCAGTTCAAATGCTCAGAGATGGGTGAGTTATCATGTGTGAGAAACAGCAAGTAAGCCAATAAGGCTAGATTGTAGAATATGTAAATGGGAGTAAAATGTAAGGAAGATGGAAAGGAAGGGAGGGACTCACTGGCAAGATCTTTACTTTGTCAGACAAATGTCTTTATATTTAATCTTGAAAGTAATAGGAAACCACTGGAATTTACTAAATAAGAAATCAGGCCTACAATTTAGGAAAATCACTTTGGTACGTAGTTAGTAAGATGAAAGTTGACACTGGAATATATAGCTTATATTTGGATTTAAAAAGTAAAACCTTAAATATAAAAGATGGGATAGGCACAGCTAGATGTAGAAACTTTATACAATTGCAAACTCATTATATATTAATAGAGGCATAGGGTCTAGAATACAGAGGTAGTTGTACTACTGTTGTACTATGCCCTGATCAGGTTGTACCTGAAATATTGTTTTCAGTTACAGGTACTACAGTTTAGGGGGAAAAGTGCCAAGCTGAAACACATTCAGGTGATGGTCATCAGAATAGTGAGGGTACTGGAACACATGTTTTATTGGTTGAAAGAACAAAAGCTATTTTAGTTTTCAGAAGAGAAGACATGATAGAAGTACAAGCTCTCTTCGAGTATTTTAAAGTCTGTCATAAATCAAATCAATTAGACTTTTCTGCTTTTCTCTAGAAGGAAGGGCTAAGTACAGATAAAGACTTGAAGAAAGGGAACATTTCATAATTGCTATCCAAGAGTGAAATGGCTTATCTTAGGAGATAGCCAAAATTTCCTGAATTAGAAGAATAGTGTGGAGGGAATTCTTAGCCATGTGTGGCCTATATATAAAGTGGGGTGGCCTATAAATGCCCTTTTGATTCTGAGATTTTTTTTGATTTTGTAATGTATTTGATGGGCCAGTTTTTGAACTTTTTTGGCCTTTTTTTGTGATGACTGTTTTGGCAATAGTTGAGCCTCTCTGAGAAATATTAATAATGAAAATCAATATATATATATATATTTGCCAATTTCGCAGAGTCATCAGCTTTTCAAAAGTCGTTTAGGTTAGATATATTATAATAGCACTGAGGAAAAAAGAAGACAGGACATCACTGTTGATCAAAATTGAAGATATTTCACTATAAACTGTCTCTCTGCAGTCATGTTATCAATGATTTAGAATCAATGTCAAATTTAATAACAAATTAGAAAAAAGCATAAAGATGGGAAGATAATTCTATATCTTCCTTAATGTGAATACTCTGTCATGGAACAGTGATCTCTGTAGTTATGTCTATCGGACACTCTTTTCTAAGTTTGATATATGTATGGGAGATACCTTATTTAAAGAGAGCTTCTAAGGACATAGCTTTTTGTGCTTAATAAACTGTTCTTTTATAAGTCAAGGAAGTAAATGTAGCAGGATCTTATATTCCCTATCAAATCCCAGTGTCACTATAAATATGGTATTTGACTTGAAAATAATTTGTAAAAGCCTGTACACCTTATGTTTTCCTCAAGTATTCTTTTAATGAGTGGATGGATGATTTTAAGTTTTTGAAGGCTTGGGAAAGATGGCAAATGGGACAACAATTGTTGATATTTACTTTGTCAACTTTTTAACATCACTGACTCTCAGAAGATACATGACCTGAGAGTTTATAGATCAACCCAAACAGGAATCTCATTTTGTTTTCTCTGACAAGCAGTCATTGGATCTTTGCTTAATGACTTTCTGTGATAAGGATAAAATTGGTCTTCCCAAAGCAGCTTTAATTGATAGGAAAGTAGCATTTTAAAAGTGTAAGTTAGGCCATTTTCAAGAAATTTCAGGAAGTCCCTATAACTTTTAGGATTAAACTTCTGTCTTTCATTTAAACACTTTCATAACCCAGCTCCTACCTGTTTAAATACATTACTTCTCTTCATGTTAAATACATTACTTTCCTATAATCTGGATTAGTTTCCCCATAACCACAGCATTTGCTGTCTTCCCTCCTACCTTTGCACTGTCCATTCTTCATACTTGGAATGTTCTCCTTTCTTAACTTCATTCAAAACATAACTCAGATGGTATTTCTTACAGAGACCTTTCTTGATCTCTGTAGTTATTAGAGTTTTCTTTCCTCTCTCCCCTTCTCCCATCAAAAAAAGATATTTACTTTACAGAATATTTATGCTGTATATATTTTGTATGTATTTTATTTCATTTTCCCTTTAGAGATGGGACTATTTCATTTCTGTCTTTTTAGGCACTGTATCACAGTAGGGCAAACATAAAAGATGCCCCAAAATGCTGATTGAATTAAATGTGATCTTTTTCTTTCACTTGAAATCATATCTGCAATTTAGAGAGGTGCCTGCAGTATGGAGGGATTAAGTGGGTCACACAGTCAGTGTATGTAAGAGACTGGACTTGAACCAAGGTCTTTCTAGTTCCTGGGGCAGCTTTTCTTCCAGAGGGACTTGCTGCATCTCACCACTGGAGCATCCTGGTTATTAATTAAGAGGATCACTTTCATTAACAATCTGCTTTCCACAAAGTTCAAAGAGTCACTTATTTATACAAGATTCCTCCTAATATTAGCCAAGAAGCATCAGATCAGCAACCCAATTCCATTTACATCTAAACCTTCTCTATTAAGCCAGACTGAGCTGTGGACTGGAGAGCGACTTAAAAGGAAGTACTGGTATGTTTTCCTTTCTTCTCCTAGAGATTTAAATCATGCCTGCACTATATCTCTTTTGTGGGTTGACTTTTTAGCTCCTTGCTTAAGCTCTGAATCTTTTCAAAATAAATCACATGCACTGACTTGCTCTCATTTCAAGTTTCATTCAATATAGCAGAGTAAGCATAATGTCTAAAGCATTTGATTATCCTACTGGCAAGGAGATGGAAAATGTGCTAGAAATTAAAATGAGGTAGGTTAGAAAAATACAAGTTTTGAAACTCTCCTAATGCATTTAAGAAGAGGTTTGGGTGTGAAGTCATAGAATGAATAGGTTGTATTTATTACCTATTATCTGAGAGCAATCATTTCTTTCTTAGCATCACACTAAAGTCTTGATATCTTATCTACATTTTCCAAATTCAATGGTACTTCTTATTTCCAATGATTTCATGGAAATAAATAGGACTAATTCCATGAATATCATCTCTATTAAAAGCATGCTTTAGGAAATGAAAGTAGAGTTTGGTTTTTACGAATATTTATTTTAAAATACCAATTGCTATTTGAGAAAAAGAAAGGTTATCAGGTTTCTAATTTTTAAAAAAGTCTTCTATTAACTCAAAAATTACTTTAAGAATAAAGTACCCTATAATAGCCCTGAATTTCATACAAATTAGCCAAGAATATTTTCCCTGAAAATCTACACATATACACACAATCTTAAATCTTAATCTTAAAAATTATTTCCTGAAATGATTTCTACTTAATGTTATTAGAGAAGCAAATCAATCAACCCCAAAAGGTAGACTTACTTGGTCAATACTTATATAATTTCAATGATAACACCAGCAACAATTGGTATGAAGAAAAGAGTATTTCTTTAGATATACAGTGAGGATGATAGACGATGTCTAAGATTTGTAGCTCTAAATTTATCTTTTATAGAAGTTTTCTAATACAAATAATAAAAAGATGGCTTATTCGCTGTATTTTTTAATTCAGTAATTTGTCATGTCTGACTCTTCATGATCCCATTGGGGTTTTCTTGGCAAAGATGCAAGAGTGGTTTGTCATTCTTTCTCCATTTTACAGATGAAGAACCTGAATAAAACAAGGGCAAATGACTTACTTAGGGTCACACAGCTAATTAAGTGTCTGAGACTGAATTTGAACTCAGGAAAATGAGTCTTCCTGACTCTAGGTCCAGCACTCTGTCCACTCTGCCACTTATCTACCTACCCAAGTGTGCACTGTGGACTAGCAAAGAAATATAAACACTTTCATATAGTACAATTTTAATTCTCACAGGATTGTTGTTGGTTTGTGTCCATCCTGCATTGCTGAAGACGACAATGCCATCGGAGAAATGAAGACATGACTTGCACTTGACTTTGTTTTGAGTGAGGGAGGGCTGTGCAGGTTACCAGCCTCACTTCTCCTCCAGAGCCATCTGAATTCTAATTCTATGTCCAAGATGGAGTCACTGTGACTATTTTTTCCCCTAATTTTCAAATAGACTTTTTCAGAGCTTGTTTCTCACTTTCTACCCTGTCTTCTGTTTCTTGACTCTAGTAGCTACATTTTTACACAAGAGGGAAAAAAATAATCTATCCCTTCTGTTTAGGCTGTTAGCCATCCAGTGATGACCTTACTTTTGCATTCCTAATATTCTTGATCTGCCAAAAAGCCTTTGGCACATTTGCTTTATTTTCCTTTAGTCTTCCCTTCCCTCATGGTAACATGGAAAGATAAATAAACTAGAGCAACCTTGTGATCATACACTAGGCAAATGGACTTAATTATTTTCTTTTAATCACTGCTTTACCTGAGAGTTAGTTTACAAATCTCTTAACCCATCCCTACTAATTTTCTAACAATGCTACTCACATAATAAATATTTCATCTCTGATAGTCATAGACAGTATAAACTTCAAGCTCATTTGTAAAATCCTCTAAGTTTATAGCTAGGAGAAAACCCTAGAGATGATCTACTATAACCTTATCACTTGGTCAGTGAGAAAACAGATTCTTCAAAGTGATTCTTTGCTGATCAGTAAAGTCCAAGATTATGGGTGGTATGAGTCAGGTCTTGAGTCTTGGTCTTCCAGCTCCAAGGAAATTGATATTTCACATTATCATACTATCTCTCAATGTGTTTCTTATCCAACCCAACCTTACTGGAACATAAGTTAATAAACACACCCAAACAAAGGATCAAAAAGCTTGGTTCCCCTTTATACTATATGAAAGTTTAATACAAGCCAGGAGTAGAAAAGACTTTTTTAGTTTATGCTCTATTATTTAAAGTCACAAATAGAGTTGTGTCTAATTTCTCAAATAGGAATCATTTTCAGTAGTATCATGTATAAGTACATAAAGAAATATATCACAGTTCACACATATAAGCATATACATACATTTAGAAATTCATGAATAATCTATTTTTCCAGTCATGTGTCATGGTGATGCTACTGAGGCAGGAGGCTATGTACTATGAGCTGTTTTTCCAGTAGTGTTAATAGATTGCACTGAGTCATCCTCCAGATCTTGTGTGAATTACCTTATGACCTATTGTGTAGTGATTGGCTGGGGTTAGGAGTGCAGCCTATAACTATGAAAGGTTTGGTTTTTTTTTCATTCTGTGAAGCTAACAGCCTCATATGGGAATTGAATATGAGACCTTGGCCTTATTAGCTCTATGCTCCAACCAACTGTGCTATATATAGTGTATGTTCTCTAAGTGTACACATATCCTGACTTTCATTCCTGTGTTTTATGTTGAAAAGATATGAAAAACTCCTGATCAGTAGTTCTAGAACTTAAATATCTTTACAGTCAAGTTCTCTGCTGTTTTAATTTGGGAGAGCCTTGTTTAGTAGATTTTTTTTTTTTGTTTTGACAGGATGGAGCAGGATAGGCTGCTAAATGCTGGCTAAGATGATGGCATACAAAGGTTTCAAATTGATTCAAGTGCTGAGAACAGCAAAATGTTTTCATTATTTAAATAACCACAGGCTGCCAAATGAATCATAAAGGGAGTAGCATGTCCTGTGCCAAGGTGTCACTTTCATTAAGTGAGAGATTGCACCTGAAGGACAGTTTAATTTGCAGCTGCGGAAAATATTTGAACAAAGTGGTACTGTTACAAGTGGCAGGTGTTGCACCAAAGTACATTTTTCCAAGGATGCCAACTCTGGGATGAAAAGTAGAATAATATTATGAGGGAAAAAAAGGAATGGAGGGAGGAAAGTGCATATTTGCTATTATTTTCATGAATAAAGATTGCATATTTTATTTCATGTGATAGCACTGGCTACAAGATTGTTCAGGGGGATTATTTGTCCAGTTCCTTCAATGTACTCAGAAATATGCAACACAGGCAAAGACAGAGATTCTTTCCCTGGAGGCTCACTATCAAAGCTAGACAGATCAGAGAAAGGGTCCCAATTGTATTTACCTTTCAGAGTGTTTACACTATGGTTTCATGCTGGAGAGATTAATGTACTTTGATCTTGCTTAAATGGATTTTGCCACTTTCTTTTGAAGTACAATTTTCCAATGTCTTTCACATTAACTTCCTGATTCAAATCACAAGGAATTTTTACAAATGGTAGAAACTTCAAGGTTTGTAAAGCCATTGTCATCAGTGATTTAAAAAAAAATTCCATGAGGGAGGGAATAAAAATTGCACTGTGGAAAGGAATATGGTGAATAGGGGTGCTGTCACTGCTTACATTATTAAAAGATCTGAGCATCTGTGTCAATTATTTTGGGTGGGTTTGGCCATGCTGAAACCAACAGTTTGTATCGGGAGACTGGAAATAGTCATGACCTTCTTTAATGGATTTCAGAGCAGTGAAGTTTAATTTTTTTAAAAATAACTGTTTAGCTTTCTGTTTCCCATTCAATGAGAGTAGCTTCTGCAATATCATGGACTTTCCTAGGAATCTGAGCTCAACTAATAACACCAACCCCAAGTGAGTTTTTATAAAGCTTTCCATAGGGAGTTTTAGGCAAGACAAGTTACTAAACTGGCTAAAATTTTTCAGAATAATGACAATGCTTGATCACTACAGATAATACTGTTTTTCAGCCTAATAAAGGGATTGGTCTTTCTTCCTGAATATACTAAATGTGGTTGTTCCGGTCTAAAACTAGCTATGGATTGATTAATTTTAATGATTCAGATAGTCACATCTCTCTATATAGTCAAAGAAAATCTGGTGGAAAAAAAACTGGCAACCTAGTACTGGCTTGCAATCAATAACAGGAAGAAAGAACATAACTGAAGAGTAGGTTGTTAATCCTTTCAAATGATAATTTCCATACAGTTATACATTTAGAGAGAGAAATCTATAAATTCATTTTAGGTAAATGGTACTCTGGAGAGATGTTTGCGAAATAAGATTTTTCTGAAGATGGATAAAGGGGATAACTAGAGAGGAAGGATGCAGAAGAGAACTGAAAAACCAAACTGATAGTCAAATTGAAAGAGAAGTGAGTATTCTTTATGGAGAAGGGGAGAGATGAAAGATATCATGGAAGTAATAAGAACAATATTTTACAAGCCTTCCCCCCCAAAAAATTCAGAGCTATGAACTCCTACTTGGAATCATTCCTGCTCAGTGCTCAACAGACTATGTTATAGTCTATTCCACTTTGCACAGATAAAAAACTAAGGGCATATTTTGCTACTTTTTCAACCTGACTCAATGATTATAAAATCCATTTATTTTCTTGGATAATTAAAAGGGGGAGGGAGGGTAAAGTGGCAGGGTAGAGCACCATATACTATGCTAAGTGTTAAAATACATATCCAAAAGTCATGGAGCCTCAGAGGTTGCCTATTTCAACTCTTCCTGAACAAGAGGCCCCTTGACATTTCTTACAAAGCTGACCAATAGTCATTTAGCTTTTTTTTAAAAAATACCTCCAGTGTTTTAGTGATGAGGAGCTCACTGACTCCCAAAGCAACTTATCCTGCTTTTGGACAGCAGATTGTTAGGAAATTTTTTCTTACATTGAGCCAAAATCAGTCTCCTGTCCAGTTCCTACCCATTGGTCTTAGGTTTTCCCTTTGGTGCCAAGAAAAATATGTTGAATTCCTCTTATATTCAAGTCTTTCAAATACTTAAAAACGACAGCCATGACTCCCCCTAAATCTTTTCTTCCCTAGGCTAAACAATTTCATCAACCAATCCTTCTATGGCATGCATATTTTCTAAATAATTGCCATTTAAAACCAAAAAACACATACTCATGGTGATTGTTCACAAGGATGAAGACTGAGGAAATTATATGGAGGGTGTTTAATGTAGTTCTGGGGTTGGAATGTCTTTTGCAGGAATAAAAGAGGAGGTCTAGCTTGCAGATATGACTGCTTTTTCCAAGTCTGCTTTTTTATAGGAAAAGAAATCATAGGAACAGAGTATAATAAGTTTAATATTTATATGATGACTTCTATATTAAGTCCTATATTTTTAAAAGTATTATGATTTTCAGGACTTTATATTTTAAAACCATGAGGAAATTAAAATAACATAAAATATTGGTATATAGTCAGAAGCTAATTGGCCTTTGTATAGATGTTGTGTTATATAATGGAAGAAATAAGGACATTTCTTCTGTAAGTCTTTAAAAAAATTTTTTTCTTGCCCCCTATGGGCTCCTACTTCAAATTATTTCTGGTCAATCCTTAACATACTATGTAATAATAGAATATTCCACTTTTCCTAGATAAAACTTGGGGCATATTATGCAACTTGTTCAACTTGACCCAATTATTATAAAAATCCATATTTATTACTGTCTGATTAAATAGGAGGAGGGGTACAGGGTGGAGTACTATAAACTATGCTCAGTACTACAATACATGTCAAAGAATCACAGATTCTCAGAAGTTGTCTATTCCAACCCTCCCTGAACAAGAGGCTCCTCTACATTTCTTTCAATTTTTTTTCAAGGTGTTCCTTGTAATGTTGGGCATTACAAGGAGCTTTTTTTTTAAAAGTCCCATTATTTCATGTTTTATGAAGCCCTTTTTACCATCCTGTCCTTTCTTAACCATTCCTCCACCTTCCTACTTCAGTTGTGTTAGACATTAAGATTGCTCAGATGAAAGTCTGAGTGAAAAATCTACTAGGGGAGATGTTTGAAAAGTATTTTTATGTTTGGAGTAAGGAGTGGAGCTATCACTTTGTGGAGAAGGGCTATTGCACCTATTCCTCCCTCTCTCAAAACAGTAAAAATAATCATTTTTTCTTATATGCTGTTTTATAACATCCTCAAATATATGATCTCATGTGCTTCTTGACTCCCCTACATCAACACTTTCATCTCATGGTAATAACTAGGAATTACTCCTGATTGGGGCATCAGAGTGAGAACCTGGACATTTTATTAGCTGGTATATTTCATGAAATTCAACGTCAGCTATTAATTGTTCGACAAGCATTTATTGATCACTTACCATGTGAGCCAGGCATTTTTATAGTTGCTAGAAACACAAAGTCAAGTGAAATAGAATCTGCCCTGGAGGAGTTTATATTGTACAGATTGTGTACAAAAAAAAAACATGCTACATCTGAATAACCCTGCATACATATAAGTATATGCAAAATAAATATGATTTATACATAGTATAATCATTAACTCTCGTTGAAAGAATGGCATACGGAAGCTGAAAGATGATGATAAATGACTTACCCAAGGTTATACATACAGTTGCAGAAGTAGGATTTTAACCCAGGCTTTTTGACCCTGATTTTGACCCTCTTTCCTATATCTTCTAGAACTCTCTTGATGTAAGATTATGATTTCATTTTCATATTTTCTCTTTTAATGTGGATTTCTGAGAAACCAAGAGAACTAGTCTCATTCTGCTAATCATGGTATCACATTCCTGTAGGAGATATGGCAAATGAAAGCTTATGTCAAGCACTGAAATGCCTGTAGGAGAGTACGAAATGAGAAATATTGGAACCGCAGGAAATGGAGTAATGTTCATTTGCTGCAGGGGATCTAATAGGATAGTAAAGGAGACATTGCAGTCTACCACACTAAGGACTTTTGATCCTAATGTGATGTAAATTAACGTATGTGCTCTATTTTGTCTCTCAGATCCAAGATTCATTAGTGTCCACCTGATTCCAGAGAGTGACAATCCAGAAGATGACAAAGTCTATTTTTTCTTCCGTGAAAATGCAATAGACGGAGAGCACACTGGAAAAGCCACCCATGCTAGAATAGGTCAGATATGTAAGGTAAGGAAAGAATGCAACGGAATGGATATTATCATATTTTTTTTTGCAATTTGTGTAATTATATGCTCTATTTAAATTCCATGATGATGGCATGTAGGTTATTTTAGGTTATCATAGGCTATTCCAGTGGAATTAAAATCTTAGAAGTGAAGGGAGCAAGACATATCACCAAACTCGTAATCTTTGCGTATAGGCACAGAAAAATTCAGTATGTATGCATGTCCTAAGACGAAAATCAGCCAAATTTTGAGATGCTTATTACCAAAAGATTGCCTACCAAGTGATGAATTTTTTTTAAAGTTGTAGCCAAAAAGATAAAGGTCAAATACTTAAGGCATAACTTAGAGGATTTATTGTTTGCATCACTGAACAAAGTACTCTCACTAATGAAATCACTGATACTTACAGTATTAAAAAAAAAGGGAACAGGAAGCAATTAATTCATAATGAAAGGTGACGATAGAGCCCATATTATTAATTAAACTTGGCTTTGAAAATAATCCAAATATGCTTTTTAAGTGCAAAAGATGATAGTAACTAATTTTACATAATGTTTTATGGATTATTAAAAAAAACACTTTCCTCAAAACAACACTATGATGTGGGTAATATAAGTATAAATGATATATTTCTCCTTCTGCTAATGGGGGAAATATGGTTCACAGAGGTTAGTCAATTTGGCTACAGTTTCCCAGCTGGTAAGCAGCAAAGCCAAAATACAAATCCATACAGAACTAAATTTCCTGTCTTGTGCACTTTTCATGCAGCTTCTCTAGCTAAAGTTCAATATTGTAATTTAATTAACATTTGCTTGCATTATCTCCAAATCATCTCATTTGGTCAAAAATTTCACAGAAATATCTTCTTTCCTGTTTTAATTTGAGAGAGAAAAAGTGGTTCCCACATCTCGATATCCTCAATGCCTTCTGATACAGGAAAATTTTACTTAAATGTCAAAATAAGAAGGGAACATAAAGATCATCTGAGTCTTCTCCCTCAAGAGAAACTGAGTCTGAGGGAGATTAAGTGGTAGAAGTAAGATTAGATCTCCAGACTCTATATCCATTTCTTTTAATGGGAAAGCTTCTGTACTTAGGAAAATTACTCCTGCAAAGACTTACTTTTTTCATTCCAAAAAAAAAAAGGCATCCTTCCAAAGAAACTCTATCACTTTAATTAAGAAATAAATTTACAAAAATCAATTCTTTAATGTGAATCCTTTCTCTGTCCAACTAAGAGTTTCTGTACAAAACTAGTAAGTATATCATTTGCAAATTCTGAGAGATAAGGTGTGATTAAAATTTAAATGAAAGGAATTCTATTCCTATATATTTCATCATAAAATAATACTTCAGATTGACATTTCTTTGTAAATAGTTTGAGAATAATGTATTTATTTGCATGGTATGTATGCCTTTTATAAAATTATATTTCAATATATTGATGTTAAGGCACTTATTTGTCCTAATCAGAGAACCTTATTTTTAAAATTTAATATTTCACGTGTCCACTATATTTTTGCAAATATTATTTTCATAAAAATATTGTTTGCTTCTTGGTGTAACATTCTCTGTTGAAAATAAATACTTTTAAAATAGGAAGAGAATATTACTGGATTTTGGACGTTACTAAAGATTTCATCAAGAAAACATTTTCAAAATGTTTCCTTGGAACATACCAAATGAGTTCAAAGGATCTTCAAAATCCAGTAGTCTATGGGGTACTTAGGACTTCTAATTACAACATTAATAATATCATTATCATAAATACTTGGTGGAAGCTTATACAAAAGTAGGATATCCTGAACATACAATACAGATATTGCATATACTGTTAGAAAATGTATTGGTTGACTTTGCTAAATTGCTTTTTTTTCCTTCTTTTTTTATTTTTACAAGAGATGACTCAGTACATAGGGAGAGTAATATGTGTGTGAGAATTGTGTTCTAACATGAAAAATACACAAAATATGACATTACTATTCAGAGTCTCCTTGTAATTAAACCTCTTTTATGTTTTTTTCAATAATTTCTTCCCATCCAATTTGGGAGATTTGTCTGACCAATATTACAATATGATTTTATTTTGAAGAAGTTTCTTCAGAGTGAGATTCTGATACTTCTTATTTTGATTATAAAAATGTATCTACAATACTTAATCATAAAATGAAGTTATGGATTTTATTAATCCCAAAAGCTGAATATATAGTGTTTTGAAAAATGTGAAAATGTTAATACATGTCTGACTTTACCTTGTACCTTGAGTTACAAAATAGGGTAAATCATCTTCAGTCAGCTTTATTTCCCTGCTTAATCCTTATTTCACATAGAAATACTCTCATAGCTCTACTAATCTCCTTTCAGAATGACTTTGGCGGACACAGAAGCCTTGTTAATAAATGGACAACTTTCCTTAAGGCTCGGCTCATTTGTTCAGTGCCAGGGCCTAATGGCATCGACACTCACTTTGATGAATTACGTAAGTAGCTTATGTCATTCTAAACATACTTTTTCAGACTCTCCCAAGACTATAAAGTGACATTATTTTTCTTACTTTCTTTTCATATAGAGGATGTGTTCTTAATGAATTCCAAAGATCCTAAAAATCCAATAGTCTACGGAGTATTTACAACTTCCAGGTACTAAGATTACTATATTATTTTCATGCAAACTTTACATTTCTAGGGACTTTCTGACTGCCCATGACCTATTGACCATGACCATGTTTTCCTGACCTTTGACCTTTTGGGCCTCCACAGTTGAGGGAAATAAGAACTGAAGTATTTTATATACATGTATGAGTGCTTGCAGATTACATTATACACATAAAAGTAAGGACTCCATGTGCTGCTGCAAATAAAATGTTTGGTTTAAAATGCTTTCAGCGTACTTAGCGCATGGACTTTCTTATGTCTTTGGTTTAAAAAAAAAATTGTGATTTTTAGTAAATGCTCATAATGACATTACAAAATAAGGAAGAGATTTCCAAGGAGTTTATACCAAAAACTCCCATGGCGGTTGAAAGCTGCTGTGCTTTCAGAAATAGGATCTTACTACCTTCTCGCACATTACTTCTCATTCTGTGGAACCCTCAAATTAAGAAACATTTAAAGTTATTTTAAGATTTAGAATATATATTAATTTTGAAGTTAATAATTTAAATATGTACTAAAATATAATATGCAGTGTGCTCAAATTATGGTTTTGCTTCATGCTTTCTACTGGAAAATATCATATTAAAAAAATAAAGGTGGGGGTCTACTTTGAATTTTGGTTTCTCTGTTTTCTCACTACTCATTCGCTCCACAGCTGCCTGTGACATGACCTCAGTCCTCACCACTTCAGTTAAACTACTGTCTTAAGTAGTTCCTATTCATTTCTTAATGGATAAAGCCAGAAAGATGCCTGAGTTGTCATCCTTCTTAGCCACTTTGCTGCTGCTATTTGTGTGTCTTAAGCCAACCATCCTTTATACTCTCTCTCACCTTAATTTCTGTGATATTGCTCAATAATGGTTCATCTTTCTCTTCCTTATCCCTAGGAATGGGTGTCTTCCAAGGCACTGTCTTCTTTCTTCTCTCCAGGCTACATCCTTTGGAGATTTCATCTACTCCCACTGCTTTAATTTTCATTTATATGGAATTGATTCTCCAAATGACATATCCATTCCTCATCTTATCTCAAACTCCAATATTTCATATCCAGCACCCTGCTGGACATGTCTACGTAGCTATTCTGTTGGCACTTACAACATAATCTGCCCAACACTCAACTCATTTTCACTCCTAAAACTTCTCCTCCTCCTCCCTTTCCTGTCACTATTTATGGTGCTATAGCTCTCAGTCAGCCCAGCTTAAAAATTTGGAATATTCTTTGGTTTTTCATTCTCCCTTACTTCCAGATTTGTGGAGATTCTACATCTGCTTCCCCCTTTCTAACACTCAAACTGCCATTACCCTCCTTTATGCCCTTGTCTTTTTCCATCCAACTATGTTTCCACAACTGGTACCTCTCCCTCCAATCACTCCTTCTTCAAATCCATCATTCATAAAGCTGCTAAATTATTATTCCTAAAACATTCTCATTCAAAAACATTTAGTGATTTCCTGTTGCCTCTATAATATATACTTCCTAAATTGTCATCATAGTTCTCCACAAGTTCTCTGCCTTTCACCCTCTGTACTTTCCAAATGAGTTCTTCCATCTTTGATACACTTCTTTCTTTAATTAATGCAGGCTATTCTAATATAACTTAGCCTGCTGACATCCTTATCATGCACTGAGGCTTTGCTTAGGCTTTATTCATAGGATTTTGAGCTGGACAGGACTTTCATTGGAAGCCATCTAATCCCCAATACCTCCTTTCAGAGGGGAGGAAACTGAAGCCCTGAGAGGTTAAATGAATTCTCCAAGGTCACAAAAGTAGCAGAGCATGTTTTCAAACTCAAGTCTTATGACTCCAAATCTTGTGTCTTTTCCACTGTACACAGATGCCTCACACTTTTGTAGTCTTCCCTATTATATATATATGTACATATGTATATATATACATATATTATATGCATATGTCAAGACCCAGTACCTTGCCTATAAAAGTTATATAATAATTCTGTTTTAAATAGACATAATCAGAATCAATTTCTCCTACAGCCTGGTTGAGTACATTTGTAAAAAGAATCACTGAGGCATTTGTACCTAATGAATTGTGAAGACACAGAAATAGTCATGCTACTATTTGTCATCTCAATTAACAAGCAGCAATGACTTGGAGCCACCAAAACTTTTAGGCATGCTTACTTCAGTATATATACATGTATCAACTCTTTAAAACTCATCTTTGACTCCCTCGTGTTTGTGTATATTATAAAAAAAATATAAACCACAAAGGCACTGCCTAGGTGTTAAATAATATATGAAATCACAGTTACTCTAACATTAAATCTGAGGTTACTATAAACTCTTAAGGTTTAATTGTTATAGTTTCTACACATGCATGCACTTTTGGACAGTTTCCAAAAATTAGGAGTATATATCTTTCACAATGGTATCATTTTTCTGCAGATTTTCTGCAGAAAAGGGTTTGGTTAAAAGACATGCATTCCATTAAAAAAAGTATTCACCTGTATTATAATACTACTCAAGCATAAAATTAAAGCTGATTTAGTAGGTTATAGCTGCATAAATCAAGGAATGTGAAGAATTAAGATAAGTCAGTGGAGAATCCAGGCAATTTGAATCAAATTTCCACTTTTATCTCAGTCCCTGGGAAATAAGCGTTCCTAGATTTTTACAGTGTAATGATTGTGGAGAACATCTTGTTCAACCGTCTTATTTAAAAGATTCTCAAAGAGATCATGTGATGAGCAGTTGTTTTCAGATTCTTACACAGTATGTTGCAAATGCTGGTAGATTCTGCCATCTGCCATGGTAGAAAGGCTTTGAAACCCTTCTATCCTCAGAAAAGTCTAGCTCAGGGGTTGGAGAACCTGCAACCTCAAGGCCACATTTGGCCCTCTAGGTCCTCAAGTTCACAGAACTTGAATTCAGTAAAAGTGCTGCACTTGAGGACCTAGAGGGCCCACATGTGACCTGTAAGTCACAAGCTCCCCACCCCGGTAATGTAAAAAAGGCTCATCTCAGAATGGTAGCACTAAGAAGTGATCAATTATGTGACCACAGCATCCCAAGAAACAAAGAGAAATACGAAATGGCCACTGGCCCATGGTGGCCATCTTCCACTCCAATCATTCAAGAAGTGAATTACTCAACAAACATCACAGTGGCAGAGAAGGGGCAAAGGGTGCTAAAAATTACACAGTTTTTTTTTCAACCATCTAGAAGTATTAATTTACTTTTTTTGTAAGAGCAAGAACCTTGTCCAATGACCAATAAGCAATATATTATTGGAGGAACTGAACCATATCAATATTAACATTCTCACTAGAAATGAAACCAGAAGATATTAAGAAGTTGCAGTTAAATGGAAGGATGACTCTAAGGAAGATTCTCCTTGGAGAGGCAGATAAAGGAATTGGCAGAGTTGGTTACATCATGCGACCAAAGACAGCAAGAAGCATAATTTCTTAGGACATTTGGTCAACTTCCTTTATGGTCCCCATGATGAGAAAAAAGCAAAAAGACTGCTAAGAAGACTATTATATCTTATACCTGAGCTGGTGCAGAGGACAAAGTAGATAAACTATATGGAGAACTTGTCAAGAGCTTCCAAACTGTTAAACATATCCATTAATACTTGGTGACTTCATTGTGGAGTTGGACATACAAGAGGATGGTGAAAAAAATGTTGGAAATTATGGTTCAGAATTCAGACATAAAAGAGTCCAATGGCTCATAAACTACCTAGGACCCTTCCTTCCACTTATATATTATGATTATTTTAACCCAGAAAAGAGTTGGAAGGCACTGGACATGGTGAGCACTATTTCTTTTAAATATGTGATTTCATTGGTATGGGGAACTCCCAGTATGAAAACTCCTTTTCACTTATTTACATCAGCAACTCATCAATAACTCATAGTCTTAGAGATCTGCCTGGGAACACTGAGACCTAGTGGTCACACAGCTAGTATGTATGAGAATCAGAAATTGATCTCAGGTCTTTCTGACTCAAAGGCTAACTTTCTATTAACCTCTACCACACTGTCTTTCAAATATTAGACCTATTAAGCACCGAATCACAGAAAAATGAAATTGACTGCATCATAGAAGTTAGGACACAATTAGTTACCAAACAGGGAAAATCACTTATGCCCCAGCTACCTGCTTATAGACCATTGATACTTACAGAAAAGGTCAAAGTCAACACCAAATTGGAAGAAAGGATAAAGATGAAAAGAAGGCACTTTAAGCATTAAAATCAGCCCTAAACTGAACTACTCAAATAAGCTATTGATAGCAAGAGGGGAAACTGATAAAACAAGAAATACCTCTGTTTATTATTAGCATTTTCTATATAAGTTTAAATCATTGGTGTAATCACCACAATGAGAAAGTTTGAAGGGTTCAGAAACTGTCTCAACCAGAAAACACTTAATCTCCTTCACAAACAAGAAACCATGGCAGCCAAAAGCAAAACTGATTTAGAATAAAAAATAATTTTCTAAATGTTAAAGTGGAGGATGTTGGAGATTACAAGTCATATTACTTCATAAAGTGTCTCAGCACAAATGTGGAAGTAATGGTCAACTAAAAATAAGACAGACAATTCCCAAAGCATTTAATTTATAGATAAAATTGGAAAGGAATCATCACAAGATGAAAAATGGAATAAATCCGCCAGTGTTTTCATAGTAACATAGCTTTAGCATATATGACAGGGGAACACCAAGGTTAAAGTCTACTCCCTCAGTCCCCAAAGTACTATATGTGGAAGTAGAGAAGACAAGCTTAGGAAATGGAATTGAGAATAGTTAGAATGGACCAAATACTTATGAGTTGCCTCTTCAAGTTGCCAAAATGTTGAATGAACTAAGGGTTTGATTTTTTGAATGATGGAGAAATACATGATAAATAGGGGTGGGATAAGGAATCAAACATTTTAAAGTATGTGACAAAACTTTATACACATAAACTAATTTTCTGTGTCCTTAGATAATCATGAAATTATTGAACACTGGATTTGCATAGGAATATATAGGTTAGTTAGGCTAATCCCTACCTAAATCATAATTCCCTTCTATATTTTTCTTATTTCGTCTGTAACTGAGCAGGACACAATATTCTGCCCACAAGGTATTAAAATTGAAATCTGAAGGACTAGTGCCACTTGACTACTTCCTGACTCAATCCAAATATCTTTTCAAAAGATTTCTCATTCTTCATCTATCTGAAGTATTATATGCCTTTAAAGACATAACTCTTTAAAACGTATAATTCCCCTACCTTCCATGAGTATATATTCTCCTGATTACCTAACTTACACCATGTATCCTAACTATTTACCCCCATTTTAATTGCAAATCTTTATTGGCTTAAGGACATCACTATTTGGAGGTCCCCAAATCCTGAAATGTCAACATTATCCATAGTTATCTTAAGTTTTCCCATCACCAACAATATTAATATATAATAATAATACTTTACATATGTGAAATGTTAACTATTTAGTAGTATAATACCATGTTGTTTTAATGAGGATGTTTGTACTACTTACCTTATAGATATACTGAGGTAAGTATTCTTGGAAATATAAAACACAACACAATTTAATTACTTATAAAAAATATGATAATGTTGGTGGAATATCTTCAGTGTCAGTTCCACCTTAAATAGTTATATAGATATATTTATAATTAATGAAAAGAGATCACCACCTTAAATAGTTATATAGATATATTTATAATTAATGAAAAGGGACCACCATATTGAAAGACTATTCCCTGACTCCCCAGTTTGCTATATGAGGAAGTAAATATGGAAATCAAGAAAATCCAGCTGGGAAGAACAGTTAGACTTGATCAAGTGACAATATTTAGAATGTATTGAGATATTTGATTTTCAAGAATTTTAGATACATGGGGGACTACAATGTAAATGGCAAAATAAATCAGACCCCCCTTTTTCTCTACACAACAAAAATTGTTTAAGCGTACATATATGGCAGCTAGGTAGCATAGTGGATAGAGTGCCAGGCCAGAAGTCAGGAGATCTCAACTTCCTGAGTTCGAATCCGGTCTTAAACACTTATTAGGTGTATAACCCAGGAGGAGTCACTTTAACCTGCTTGCCTCAATTTCTCATCTGTATAAGGAACAGGAAAAGGAAATGGCAAGCCCCTCCAATATTTTTGCCAAAATATCCTACATGGGGTCATGAAGAGTCAGACATGCCTGAAACAACTAAATAACAACATCCCAGAAACTCTATGAGACATACAGTACAATTCTTACCAGTTTACAGATAAGAAAACCGAAGCTCAGCTACCTAAAGTGAAAAGTGTCAGCAGCAAGATTTCAATTCAGATCTCTTGACTTCAGATCTAATACTGTTTTCATTATACCACCCTGCATCATTGATACCATCATCTGTTACCAAGATTTATGAAATGACATCTCCATCCCCTTGTTGAGAGGATTGTTTCTGGGGTAAATTTAATGCAAGTGTTATGTCACTTTTAGAAAGAGAATTGGATAGAGTTAAAATAGAACGTTTCCATTTTTTTAACCATTCTAGGAATTATCCCTGAGGGTAGCTATCAAGGATTGACCTAAAACTGAAGAATTTTCACAATCATCATTATATAACTGTGAGCATGGTCAATAGTAACTATTTCTGGTCAAATCAACTGCCCTTCATTTATTTATTTATTTATTTTCTATTTACAGGGGCTATCCTCTGACTACTTTTTAAAGAGACCTATTCACTGAATGGGCATTACCTCACTTTAAGTGAGTACCTGAAAAGACCTTAGCCTAAAAGGGCAAGGTCTCCCTTTGCATCCTGGGCCATCTCCAGTCATCCTGATGGCTCAGGACAAAGTGAGGCTGGTGACCTGCCCAGCCCTCCCTCACTCAAAACAAAGTCAAGTGCAAGTCATGTCATCATTTCTCTGATGGCATATTCCTCTTCAAAAATGAAGGATGAAGAAAACAACTTGTGAGCATTTCTATAGTACTTTATGTTAAAAAAAAAGTTTTACCACTGAATAAACCTGTAATATAGGTGGTACGTTACATGTTTACCCTCAATTTAATGACAAAGGAAGTAAGACTCAGAAAAGTGATAATTCATCCCACCTCACATAATTGCATACCTGGAACATGAATCTAGTTGTCCTGACTCCAAGGCCATGGCTCTTCCACTAAAGCATGCTAACTAGTTCAATCAACCATTTCAGATTTATTAATTACATGTCTTCATATGATAGTAGACTGGGTGTTGTGAATACAGAATTAGAGAACTAAAGAGTATTTAAACTTTCCCAACAAAAAAATTAAATTGGGAGTATCCCTAGAAGGTTGTGAATATAACATTTACCATAAACTATTTTTTCTATATTTCTTTACACACAGAAACAGATAAATTATAGTTTTCCCTGGGTTATATTTGCTTTATTCTAGTTCTGGTGCCTGCATTCCTGGAATGCTAATTCAATGTCTGTGTGTGTGAGTGGGTGTGTGTATGAAATTTGTCTTCTAAAAGAAATGAAATATTTTCAGCAGATGTGCATTGTAATTTTAATATCACATTTCAATTGTATCAAGAATAAGTTGACTAAAATATCTAATTACTAAATGCCTCTGTTGGTTACCTATTTATGTTCTGTTTAGTAAGAAACATTATTTATTGTAGAATAGTTTTATGTATTATGCTCATGTGAAATAATTCTCAAAAGATAAATTTGTATATGCTGAGTCTGCATTTCTGAATTCTGCAAATCAATAACCGTGATATATTGGAATGCAAAATGTCATTATCCATATAGTTCTTTTGTAATTAAATTGATATATTGGTTGAAGAAATGGACTTTCTTTTTACCTTTTAGTAACATCTTCAAGGGGTCAGCTGTGTGTATGTACAGCATGAGTGATGTGAGAAGGGTGTTTCTTGGTCCATATGCACATAGGGATGGTCCAAACTATCAATGGGTGCCATATCAAGGAAGAGTTCCATATCCACGGCCAGGAACTGTAAGTCCCCAGGATATTCAAAATGAGAATTGTGTGTCTTTTTTTTTAAAAGAAATAGGTTGTCTAGATTTAGATGAACATATCTGTATTCAAAAGTTGATTTGGATGAGCAAATTCATCCCGTAATCATATGGTGTTGTCTCTTAAAAATATATACAATATAACTATACATCTTGTATACTGTGTAGATACTGGTCAGCCTTAATGCTTTAGTGCAAATAATGTTTAGCCTTCCTGCCAAATAGGAAAAAATAAATCTTTTCACTCTTTATTCACTTTGATTGGGCTTGAACTACTCTGAATACATTATTTTCCAGGAGAGTAAAGCCCCATAGCAGAATTGTACCCTTTCCATCATCACTACTATATTTGTGATCCAATACTTATTTCAAATTTCATAGGTTAGGTAGTGTGAGAGCACCGTCATGTGTTGACTGCTCCTGCTGCAGATATAGCTACAATATAGCAGACCTATATAATTTAGACCTTTATAAATTAGAGAGCTTCTTTGCTGATGCCATAATCTAGTGAGAATGATTTAGTGTATTTGATTGTAGAATATCTAGGATGCAGACTTTCTTTATGTTGAATAGAACTCATTGAGTATATTCCCAACATATCCTTTCCACAGTATGCCTTTCCCAGTTTCTAAATGGTAGTCTTAGTCTTTAACCATCGTCATCATGGCTGAAAAACATACCAAAAAATCAAACTATTATGGCATTCACACTTCTGTACTCTGTTGGGAATTCTCAAATTCCAGATCTTATGCTTTAAAGATTCCTTATTTCTCTAAGGAATTCAGGTCCCTCCTGAATATATCACATAGTTAAAACTGCCCTTTTCTCTGATAAACATGTGAGTGAGTCAGGATGGACATTCACATGATTATTTTTATTCAAAGCATATTTCTTCCATTGATCCATTTAGGATACATGCAGCCTTAGAGTTCCATTTCTCCACAATAAGGCACATCAATTAACCTTAAGACCCTAAACAAATTCTGTAAGACTTTTCTTTTGGAAGTCATGAATTAAATTTACATGAAAACTGTAAAATTCACCTTTCAATATATATTATGCTAATATATTCATAATATGTATTCAGTATATATCATGCTAAAATATGGTAAGGGGATCAAGTTGACTAGACTCACATGCATGATTTTATATACATATAAATATATGTTTTTTAAGTACTGGGAGGAAGCTTATGTTATTTATCTTTCAAAGGCAGGCTGAGGAAAGTCAGTTATCTTCTCCATATACAGAAGTTTCCTCTTTTTCTTTGCCATAAATCAGTTTTTTAGTATGTTAAGGGGCAGTTAAATCCTTTGATGGATCATTTTGCCTTGCACGGTTCCAAAGGAAAAGTGCATGTGTTTCATTAGGCAGATATGGTGCCAGGTGAAACTGTGTAGCTCCATGCACACCAAATCCAACACTACCACTAGAACAGAGCTCAGTTTGAATGATCTGTTAATAATGAAAAGGAACATTACTTTATCCTAGACAAAAGAAAGGAATATAAGGGACTAAGCAGTTAATCATTTAGGATAATTTTTAAAAAAACAACCTTTATTTGTAACTTACTCTAATCCAAAATGTGCCATATTAAGTTACTTAGAAAATGACAATGGAAAGCAGAAGGCATAAAGGCTCATCTTTTATTTTCAAATTTAACTGATTTATATTAAACTGTTCACCTCTAAATATATTATTTCATTGAAAATATGTTATTGGAGCTGATTTAAAATATCCCCCAAAATATAACAAAACCATAAACCTCTCTAGGCAATTCTTCTGAGTCTTTAACTTCCTCAAAGATTTTTTTTTCTTTTCCAAAATTCTGGATGAATGATGAAAACCTGAGTCAAGGTACAAAGGAGACTGATTTCTCCTTCTGAGCATCCTACATGATTAGGAATCTCTGTTAATTATGTTTCAGATTCTAAAAACTCTTTGAATAACAGAAATTCTTTGTGTATACAATCAAAAGCAAATGATTGAAGATATTCTAATCTATGAATGCTTGTACTACAGGATCAAATTCAGTGACGGCTTCCTGTCAGTGTGAATCACATTTCTATTTAGTGTATGCTTGATAGACTCTGCTCAATACTACACACTGATAAACATCACCAGAATTACTCTAGGTCATAAAAATACATAGTTCTGGTTCTATGGTAGATAATATAAAACAATAAGTCTCTTCTAATATTAGTTGCCTTCAGGCCCTGCATTTATATCTATTATGTGCTATTAAGTGTTAGGTAAAAACAAGAATATCTTAATGCATCATTCAGAGAAGTTTCTCTAACAGGATTGGAATGTTCTGTTGAAATATGTCTTTTTCTTAATTGCAAATTCTTTTTTTATGGTCACTTTTACCAAATCAATACTAGTGAAACAAAATTTGCATGGTGATATAAGTACTAGAATATGGTCTCCATTCTCCAATTTTTATAAAACTGTAAGAACTGAATAGTGGAAAGCTTATGTATTGCACACAGTATTTGTGTTTACTTGGAAAATTTATACTATTAACTAAATCTCCTAAAAGATATTAACCTTAATGTCATTTTTGTGTAAAATATATAGCCATATATATATTTCCAGAGTGTGTGCAAGCCTGTATGTATACACACAGGCACATAAACATATACATGCATAAACATAAACACAGACACACACACCACACACACACACACAAAACCAGAAAGCAATTACCAGTGAACTAGAATTCTCATAGCATTTCTCATGTGTGCTATCCTGTACTCACTATTATTCCGCCTTCAATTTTAATTGACAGATATTTTGTGCTCTTAAATTCTCAGTGTCCCAGTAAAACATTTGGAGGATTTGACTCAACAAAAGACCTTCCTGATGATGTTATAACATTTGCAAGAAGTCATCCAGCAATGTATAATCCAGTGTTTCCTATTAATAACCGCCCAATTATGATAAAAACGGATGTGAAATACCAGTTTACACAAATTGTAGTAGATCGAGTGGATGCAGAAGACGGCCAGTATGATGTCATGTTTATTGGAACAGGTAAGAGTCAACTTAAGCGCTAAATTTATACATCAGTTACCTTAGACTAATGAAGTCAATACTTCCAATATGGAATATCTTTAACAAATTAAGATAACCAAAAGGAGCTGCCATATTAATTTGCAAGGTCTAACAGACTGCTGATCAGTGGACAAGTTGAAAACTGAACATTAATTCATTAAAAGTCTATTAAAACAATTCTCTTTTCAGGTCTGTTGACAGCACTTTAATGACTTTCCTTTTCAATGTGACCTAAATTTGTCCATGATTGAATATGAACAGATGTACCTAATCATTAGGAGAACATTTGGTGTCCCTAGTCACTTCACTAGAGTTCAGTAGCTGCCTCTCTATTTTTTCTTCACTAGAACAAAGAATTATTTTTCCTGTCTGTTCCTGAAGGTCTCCTAATTTTGTGGAAAAGTTTAGTCAAATAACGCATTGATGTAATGTGATTTGAACTTGCCTAAAACTGACAACAAAAAAGAAAATAAAAAAAGAAATGAAATTGTCATTAAAATGTATTTAATTTTCCTTCAGGTCATTGGAAGAGTTCATGGCAGAAATGGCAAAATTCTTTATGGAAACATTCAAACTCTTACTCTGTAAAACTTTAAATAAAAATATGAATTCTATAACCACTCCTATTTTTCTACACAATATCTAAATGTTCAGACTCCACAACTGAAATCTAACCTCTTTGGTCTGTGACTGGTTCACACTGGTACTATGACATAAGCTGTTTTTATTTTTTTTTCCTTCTGTAACAGCAATACTATTTTTGAATGGTACCAGTTGCAAATCAGCAACCTGGTAGTAAGGGTCAGATTCCAGGGCAATAAATCTCTAGGCTCCGTCCTTGTTAGTGCCTGACATAGATCAGGGGGAAGCTCATTACTCTGATGAAACTTCATGTAGTAACATTTATTTTCGTTAGTTGGGAAACAATGAACAACATTTCCAATTGCCAAAGAAAAGTGTAACTAAGCAACAAATACTTTAGAGGCTTAAGGATTTCAAATTAGAAATATTTGTTATCAGGTACAATAATGTTGGGTCCTAAATATAATTTTATCCTTAATTTTGTGAGCGATACACCTTCATAAAAGAGATCCAAAATGAATATGTATATGATCCTTTGCAATATTGTATTAGTTTTGGATTACAAACATTAATACCGACTTCTGAGTAACTTTATAAAAGTTGAATGGAATTACCTCTCTATGTTAATTGGATTTATTTTTTGATTAATTTTTAATTTGTCTCTAGGAATATAAAAATGCCAGAAAATTTAAAGAGCCATCTTTTCTATGTTCAAAATTTGAAGTAATTGATTATACAGTAAATGCCACTCAGTTCCTACAGTTTTTACCATTCTTGCTCCCCTTTTGGGGGGAAAAATTTTGACAGTGTAAAAATCTGTTTGTTGTCAGTGTGATAAGTCTGCTTTGAGATGTTCAACAAAAGAAACAAAATCTGATCTTTTGAAGTCTTCTTGTCACAAACCAGGATTAAAAGCCCCACTTTCATGATCACACTGAATGTCAAACTCAGATGGAATATCAGTCAGCAAAGCCTTGATCTATCTGTCAGTAAAGTGAATTCATAACAGTAATTTTATCTTTTAAAATGAGTTGCTTACGAGAGAGCCTACTGATCCTAAAAGAGTATGAAACAGTTTGAAATGCTACTCTGTAAAACTTGATTTAAGACTCTGACAAGTTCTGTTTGTGGTATCAGAGATATGATCACAGGCACTGAAGAAAATCACATAGTTCAACTATAACTTTTGGAGTTCTTAAAAGCCTAAGTTCCTATAAATATTGATGAGTCTTTTTAAAAGAGTTCCATTTGGTGATTATTCAGAGATGCATGGTCAACTTATTTTAATTGTAGAGCATCCATTGTTTTTCTTTGTAAACATGTCATTTCAGAAGTGTAACTCTGTAAGGTTCTCATTGGAGGTAGTCATGCTCACACACAAATTCATCTTTATAACATCCTTTACTAATGTAACTATGTAGCCCCTTAATAATTACAGTTTGTCAAATATGTTTAAAATTAGCAAATGTAGCCAAAATAAGACTCGATTAATTTTTTGTCTATATGCATTTCTTCTGTGACTGAAAATTCAGTTCATTAGCTTTCAGTTTAATTAGGAATTTCACTCCCCACCTTGGGGTCATCAAGTATTAACAAAAATATATAAATTTAGAAGTTAGAACTCTGCTTCCCAAAATAGAAACTAATCCACAGTACTTGTCACAAGGGAGAATTTGTATTTTCAGAAATGAACCGAAAATTTTAGAAATAATAATACCAATTGTAACTTTGGATCAATCTTATTTTCTATTATTTTAATTTTTTTATTTCTTATTTTTTATTTCTGGGGAATTATTTATTCATTGTTTAATCATTAAAAAGTCATTGATATGTCATATTACTATTTCATTTCCTGAAATGAAATTATTGTCATCCATCACAATAACCAGGTAACTATCTTTGTGGATACACACACACACACTGAATCTTTAAGAAAAAAAAAAAAAAATATATATATATATATATATATATATATATATATATAATTTATTTATTTTTAAGTTCTTAACATTTACTTCCACAAGAATTTGTATTCAAAATTTTCTTCCCGTCTCTCCCCAACCCCTACCCCAGGACAGCATGCACCACATCCATCCCTTCTGCCACTCTGTCCTCCCTTCTGTTACCCACCCTTCTTCCATCTTCCTTCCCCTCTATTTTCCTGTAGGGCAAAATAGATTTCTATACTCCATTGCCTGTATGGCTTAATTTTAAGTTGCATGCTAAAATGATTTTTAACCTTCCTTCTTAAGGCTTTGATTTCCATATTCTCTCCCTCCTCCCCATCCACCCTCATTGGGAAAACAAAGCAATTCAATATAGGTCATGCATGGGTAACAATGCAAAGCACTTCCATAATATTTATAATGTAAAAAACTAACAACATTTCTCTCCCTTCTGTCCTGCCCTTCATTTATTCCATTCTCTCCCTTGACCTGTCCTCCCACAATAATGTTTGCTTCTGATTATCGTTTTCCACAATTTGCTGTCCCTTCTATTATCTTCCCTCTCCCATCCGCTTCCCCCTTGCCTTTCTGCAAGGTAAAATAGATTTCCATATTCAATTGATTGTGTGTTATTCCCTCCTTAAGCCAAATCCCATGAGAGTGAGTCTCAATTATTTCTTTTCATTCCCCACCCTTCCCCTCCATTGTAAAAGCTCTTTCTTCCCTCTTGTATGTGAGATGATTTACTGCATTCTACCTCTCCCTTTCTCTTATTCCTAGTACAGTACATTCAACAGTAAATTTTATTTTTTTTATACACTCCCTTCATATTCAGTTCATCATGTGCCCTCCCTCTATGGGTGTGTATATACATACATACATACACACACACACACACACATTGGTCAAATACAAATATACACATGTGCAGACACATACCTACACATATATAATATATACATACATACATAGTCATACACACCTACATATATAAATTCCCTCTAACTACCCTAATACCGAAAAAGGTCTTATGAGTGACAAATAACATTTTTCCATGTAGGAATGTAAACAGTTTAACTCTAAAGAATTCCTTAAGGCTTCTCTTTCCTGTTTACATTTTCATATTTCTTTTGATTCTTGTATTTGAAAGTCAAATTTTCTATTCAGCTCTGGTCTTTTCAACAAGAATGATTAGAAGTCCTCAATGTCACTGAAATTCCATTTTTTTCCATGAAGTATTAAACTCAGTTTTGCTGGGTAGGTGATTCTTGGTTTTAATCCTATCTCCTTTGACCCCTGGAATATCATATTCCAAGCCCTTTGATCCCTGGGTGTAGAAGTTGCTAAATCCTGTGCCATACTGATTTTATTTCTACAATATATGAATCATTTCTTTCTGGCTGTTTGTAATATTTTCTCCTTGACCTGAGATCTCTGGAATTGGGCTACAATATTCCTAGGAGTTTTTATTTCGGGATCTCTTTCAGGAGATGATCAGTGAATTCTTTCCATTTCTATTTTGCCCTCTGGTTCTAGACTATCAGGGTAGTTTTTCTTGATAATTTCTTGCAAGATGATGTCTAGGCTTTTTTTTTGCTCATGGTTTTCAGGTAGACCAATAATTTTTAAATTATCTCTCCTGGATCTATTTTCCAGGTCAATTGTTTTTCCAAAGAGATATTTCACATTGTCTTCTTTTTTTCTTCACTCTTTTGCTTTTGTTTTATAATTTCTTGGTTTCTCATAAAGTCATTAGCTTCCATCTTCTCCATTCTAATTTTTAAAGAACTATTTTTTTCAGTGAGATTTTGAGCCACATTTTCCATTTGACTAATTCTGCTTTTTAAAGCATTCTTCTCCTCATTGCCTTTTTGGACCTCATTTGCCATTTGGGTTAGTCTATTTTTAATTTCTTTGGATCTCCTTTTAGCAAGCTGTTGACTCATTTTTCATGATTTTCTTGCATTGCTCTCGTTTCTCTTCCCAATTTTTCCTTTACCTCTCTTACTTGATTTTCAAAATCCTTTTTGAGCTCTTCCATGGCCTGAGATCATTGCATAGTTTTTTGTAGGTTTTGAATGAAGAAGCCTTAACTTTGATATCTTCCTCTGATGGCATGCTTTGTTCTTCCTTATCTGAAGGGATGGAAGAAAATACCTTTTCACCAAGAAAATAACCTTATATAGTCTTATTTTTTTCCTGTTTTTGGACATTTTCCCATATCTGAGTCCTTTGTCAAGTGGAGGGTATACTCTAGGGACCTGTAAGTTCTCAGTTCTTCCAAGGTGGCACAATCAAGGGAGAGGGGTTTACTCCTCTCCTGGCCTGCGAGCAACTATAAGCTTTTCTGCCCAGAATCTGCATATATGATTCCTTCTCCTGAACATCCACTAGCTCCACCACATCAGGGCTCCTCCTTACCCCAGGACCACCACTCAGAACTAAGACCCAGATCTCTATTAAATCCCCCCAGGGTCTTTAGACTGAGGGCTCCACAAATGAATTCTGGTGGCGCAGTGGCTCTTGCTATGCTGAGGCCAGAC
>CM053770.1:126229977-126248641 GCA_028658325.1 Potorous gilbertii | reverse complement strand
GCCCCCCTGCTCTCTCGTGTCGGAATCATTTTAGATCACTGCATTGATCAGAGTAGCCAAGTCTTTTATAGTTGATCATCAACATTTTTATTATTGTGCACAATGATCTTCCAGTTCTCACTTCACTTTGTATCAGTTCACATAGTTCTTGCTATGATTTTCTGAAACCACCCTCTCATCATCTCTTATAACACAATAGTATTTCATCACATCATATGCCACAAGTTGTTTGACTATTCCCAGTTGATGGGCATCCCCTCAATTTCCAATTATGTGCCACCACTAAAAGAACTACTGTAAATGTTTTCATATTTATAGGTCCTTTTTAATTTTTAAAAAAAAAATCTCTTTGGAACATAGATCCAGCATTAGTATTGCTGGATCAAAAGGTATACACAGTGTTTTGGGCCCAGTTCCAAACTGTTCTCCAGAATGATAGGATCAGTTCACTGGTCCCTATTTTTCCCTCATCCCCTCCAGCAATTGTCTTTTCCCACAGATGTGAGGTACCAACCTCACTTGTTTTTAATTTGCATTTTTCTAATCAAGAGTGATTTAGGGCATTTTTATATGAATGTAAATTGCTTTGATCTCTTCTCCGGAAACTCCCTACTTATATCATTTGGCCATATACCTATTTAAGGAATGGCTCTTAATTTCCTATTTTTCTAGGATTGCCCCTGTTCCATAGTAAGTATATATATGAGAATTTTGGCATTTATCAGAGAAACTTGCTCTTCATTATTTTATATTACTTCATTGTCTGGTACCTTTTAGCACACTGTGGTTTCCCTAATTATTAAGTTTATTTTTATTTTTGTTTTCTCTGAGATCATGATTGCTACCCGTGTCTTTTTTTTCACTTTAGCTGAAGTATATTAGATTCTGCTCTAGCTCTTTATTTTATGTGTGTGTGTGTGTGTGTGTGTGTGTGTGTGTGTGTGTGTATCTTTCTGTTTTAAGTGTTTCTCTTATAAATGACATATTATTGGATTCTGGTTTCTAATCCATTCTGTCCTCCATTTTGATTTTATTGGTGAGCTTATCAAAATCACAGTTATGATGACTAAATATGTATTTTCCTCCAACCCATTTTCTTCTGTTTTTCCTCTCTTTTTGTGCCATTCCTATTAAAAAATCTATTTTGCTTTTAACCACTGCCTCCTTTAAAGTACCATCCCCTTTCTCTTCTCCCCCTTTCTCTTCTCCCCTTCCCCTTCTATTTCCCTCCTGGGTAAGTTGCGTTTCTATACATGATGGTGTATGTATGTGTGTGTACTTCCCTCTTTGAAGCAATTCTTGAGCGTGAGGTTCACATATTGCCTGCCACCTCTACTCCCATTTTCCTCCCCTTTATAAAAGCTCTTCCTTATGTGTCTTTTATGCGAGAAAAATTTCCCCAACCTACCTCTCCCTTCCCCCTTCTTCCAGAGTATCCCTTTTTTCTCATCCTTTCATTTCTTTTGGAGATCATTCCAATACAATTGACTTATACCCATGCCCTCTGTTCATGTAAACTCCTTTTAACTTCCCTAATAATGATGAAGTTCTTGTTACATGTGTCATTTTTCCCATATAGGAATGCCACCTGTTCAACTTTATCAAGTCCCTTGTGTTTACTCTTTCATATTTAACTTTTTTATGCTTCTCTTGAATCTGTGTTGGAATGTCATATTTTCTATTCAACATTGACCTTTTTATCAGAAATGCTTGAAAGTCCTTTATTATTTATATTTATAAATATTTATTTTATATTTATAAAAATATTCACTTTTCCCCTTCAGGATTATACTCAGTTTTGCTAGATAGGTTACTCTTGGTTGCAAGCCTAGTTTCCTTGCCTTCTGGAATAATATATATTACAAGCCCTCCTCTCCTGTAATGTGTATGTTGCTAAATCTTATGTTATCCTGACTGTGGTTCAATGACATTTCTATTATTTCTTTCTGGCTACTTGAAGTATTTTCTCTTTAATCTGGAAGCTCTGTAATTTGGCTATAATACTTTTGGAAATTTTTGTTTGAGATTTCTTTCAGGAGGTGATCAGTGTATTCTTTCAATTTACATTTTACCCTCTAGATCTAAAATAGGGCAGTTTTCTTGATAATTTCTTGAAACATGATGTCTAGGCTCTTTTTTTTTTCATCATGGCTTTCAGGTAGCCCAATCATTCTTAAATTATCTCTCCTTGAACTATTTTCCAAGTCACTTGTTTGTCCAATGAAATAGTTCACATTTTCTTTTATTTTTAAATTCTTTTCACTTTGTTCCATTGCTTCTTTATATCTAGTCACTGGATTCAGATGGCTCTGGAGGAGAAGTGAGGCTAATGACGTGCACAGCCCTTCCTCACTCAAAACAAAGTCAAGTGCAAGTCATGTCATCATTTCTCTGATGGCATGATCTTCAGCCATGAAGGACAAACACAAACAATTGTTTCTTGATGTTTCATCAAGTCATTAACATCCACTTGCCTAATTCTAATTTTTTAAGAAAATTTTTAAGAAATTATTTTCTTTAGTGATCTTTACCATTTGGCCAATTCTGATTTTTAGGGAATTTTTCTCTCCAGTGGATTTTTGTTATTTCTTTACCATTTGGTCAATTCTGCCTTTTTAAAGAGTTCTTTTCTTACTTATTTTGTGCTTCTTTTACCAAGCTATCAATTCTCTTTTCATAACTTTCTTGCATCATTCTTATATTTTCTCCATTTTTTTCCTCTACCACTCTTCTCTTTCTTTAAATCTTCCAGGAATTCTTGTTGGACTCAATTCAATTATTATTTTTCCTTGAGGCTTTTTTGCAGCTGTTTTTACATTGTCCTCTTCTGAGATTATGTCTTGTTCTTCCTTGCTTCTGTAAGAGCTATTTATAGTCAAATTTGTTGTTATTGTTATTTTTGTTGTTTTCCATTTTTTTAGCCCATTTCTAGACTTTGATCTTTATGTTAAATTTGGGGGTCTGCCCACCTGGGGATGGGTAAGAACTATCCCAAGTTTCAGACTTTTATGCTGCTGTTTTCAGAGGTAGTTCTGGGAATTTGCAAGCTTTTGGCACTTCCAAGGTGGTATGTTCCTGAAAGGGGACATTGTTCTCCTGGTCTGCACGCTACTTTTTGCCCAGGTAGGGTCCCTGATCCCTTGCATCTGCACCCAATAAAGCTCTTCTCCACCCTGGAACTGCAACCCAGAATGAGAGCTCTCAAAGCTGCTGCTGCTGCTGCTACCCCATGTAGGAGCTCTGAACAGGCCTCTACACTGTTGTCACAGACAGCAGACCTCTAAAGTTTTCTTAGGTCATAAAACATCTCATCCTGACCTTGTCTTGGCTCTGCTACTATGAAATTTGATTTGAAGCATTTTGCTGGGAGAGCTCCACTAGGTAACTATCCCTAATTTGTCATCTTGGCTCTTCACTTACACCAATTTCTTGATCTTCATCTGTCACAAGGGAGTTCTATAATACCTGTCTTATCTTCCTTTATTTTGTTGTGTTTGTTGTTGGTTTTTTTTTTGTTTTTTTTTTTTTTGCTTCAGCCTATGATATATCAGTAGTATAGATAGTTTCCCTAAGAGGAAATACCTTCTACAAAATCAATTAAATAATTTAAAGAATGTAAGTTCCTTAAAAGACTATCTATTCCTATCTTTCTATAAAAGGAATTCCCATTATAGCATACTCAACAAGTGGTCATTCAGCCTCTCTCTGACAACCTACAAGGAGGTTAATCAAACATACCACCTCTTGATGCAGATTTTCCATTTTGGAACAGCTCCAATTGTTGGGAAGTGTTTCCTTTGTTTGTGTTTTTTTCCCATAACATCATGCCCAAATTTGCCCCTTGGTAGCATCCACCCTGATGGTTCTCCCCTCTGGGACCAAACTAAACAAGTCTAATCCCTCCCTCCATAGAACAGTCCTGTGAGCACTTGAAAACTGTTGTCATGTTCCCCATCTGCAGGCATCTCTTCTTCAGAAAAATACACTGAGTTCCTTCAACACATTTTTATATGACACGAACTCAAGACTTCTCACCATCCTAGTTGCTTTTGACTCCCAGAAAGGAAGGTAAGATTTCAGATGATGTTTGAGGTAAGTAAAATGGTGCTTTTATATCCTCCCTTCCTGGAAGCTCTGCCCTATTCTTCCACGACTGTCCTACTACTGACATACTGAGCTCGTAGTACAATAAAATGTCCAGATCTTTTCTTTTCAGACAAAATAGCTATACAGCCATGCTTACATATCTATTTTTGAAACTGATTTTTGTACCCAAATATAAGATTTTACATTTATTCTTATGGAATCACATATTATTAGATTCATTCCAATTTCTATTGTGCCAAAATTCGTTTGGATATAGATTCATTGTGTTAACTGTCCATCCCAGCTTTGTTTCATTTCCAAATTTAAAGAGCAGGCCATCTATATCATTACCCAAATCATTAATAAACAATGTTAAATAGAAGAAAGCCAACTATAGATCCATCGAAGGCTTCCTGTAATATTGACACTGGACAATTAACAAACTACTCATTGAATCCAGTCATCCAATCAGTTCTAAATCTAACTATACTGTGACTAAATTCATCTTTCTCCATCTTCTCTTCAAAAAGAATAAGGGATTTTACCAGGAATTGTGCTAATATCTAGGTTAATTAATTCTACAGCATTTCTCTGATCTACTAATTCACTAATCCTAGCACAAAAAACAGAAATGAAGCTAATTTGCCATTACCAATTCTGATTAAGCCATAATAGCTTGCTTGGTTGGTTTTTAATCCCTATTTCCTATCTAGATGTTTAATAACCATCTTTTAAATATTTCATTTTAGATTTTTCTCAGAAATCTAAGTCAAATTCACCATCTATTCACCTTCCCATTGTTGACAATCAAAATATTTGTCCTCCAATACTGTGGTACTTTTTTCTAAATTTCAATATCACTGATCATAGCTTAGTAATCATAGCTGCCAATTCTTTCAGTACCAGAGAATGTAGTTCACCTAGGACAGGTGACTTGAATGTATCAAAGGGGAACAGGCTCTCTTTAATTATCTCCTTATCTACATGACAACACATTTATTAGTCTTTGGTTGTGTTTTGATCATGTCTTATTGAAAAGACAATCTGTTTAGCAGAGAAAAGAAAAGAAACTTAAGAATTATACAAGGTCTCTCATTAGGTATCATTTCTCCACTGACTTCAAGTCAAGGTCCCATCTCTTCTTTGATTCTCCTCCTACTCCCATGGACTAAAGCAAAGCAAAACCTTTCTTGTGGCTTGCAAATGCAAATTGACAACTGTTTTGCAGTTTATAATTTTAGAAAGATGAGTAGATGCACTGAGAAGTCAAGAAAGTAGCCCATGGTCACTGGTCATGTAGCCAGGATGTTTCCAAGACGGGATCTGAACTTAGGTCTTCCTGAAAGTGTGGTGCTGAGAAGAAATGGTGTGTAGATAATAACGATGAGATCTGACATTTGGACCAAATTTTTACAAAGTGCTTTCATGTATGTTATTTCATTCGAAGCCCCCAATAATAGTGAGTCAGGAAGCAGTTGAAATAACACAAGCATAGAGTGCTATAAAAACACATGTCCAGTTTTGACTGTACCAACTCCTGTCCTGACCTCAAGCATCCTAAAATAACTTAATCTATTTTTTCTGAAGAGATAGAAGCAATTCAAATAAGATCACTCTCAATTCCTTCCTTCTCTCTTCCTCACTTTTGAGTATTCTCACTCAATCTTTCCTTCTTCCTTCCTGTAATCAGCCATTCTTTCATGTATATTCCTAAATAGACTCATATCTTTCCAATCCTAAAAATTAAAACAATTAAGTCAACTTTCATCTTTAATCTAAATTTGAAAAAATTGTCTAGTTTCTTCTCCCCCAAAATATTATCATATATTTATCTTGTATATGTTTTGTACTGATGTATGCATATTTTCCCCAGTAGAACGAAAAAGTTTCTTGAAAGCAGGGACTGTCATTTTTGTCTTTGGGTTTTCATACCGACAGTGCCTGAAATACAACAGGAGCTTAATAAATGCTCATTCATCACGGCAGGCCCTTGATTTCCACAGATCTTTTTTATTTGACTTCTATTCCCACCACCCCACAGAAACTATTTTGTCATGAGTCAACAATGACTCCACCCATCACCAGAGGCAGGATGTTCTCTTCTCTCCCATTTTGCATTTGTCACTGTTAACCATTCTCTTCCATTTAAAAACTCTCTGGCCCCTTTTCTTCATGAAACAACACACACACACACACACACACACACACACATACATCAATGTGTTCTTCTTCCTAACTCTCAACAAACTACTTGTCTGTCTTTATCCCCACCCTATTTTCCTTTCCTTGAACCTTGAAAATGCATGTTCCTCAAGGTTACGTTGCTATTTCTCTTCTTTTTTCTCTGTATATTTTCCCTTGACAATCTCATCTATTTGCACAGTTTCAGTTATCACAATCACATAGATGATTACCAAATCCATATCTTCTGTCCATGTGCTTCTATGAGACATTACCAATTACTTATGTCAATTACTAACCAAATGTGCGGAGGAGCATTTGTAAGTGAATGCTCATTTTATTTATACAGTGATACACAGCAGCTCTCTGACTTATAGTTTGATAGAATCCTGTGTGATTGACTTGTAAAACTTATTTGTGCAGCAAATAACTCTGTAAAGTTTATATAGATATATTCAGAATATATTTCTACATTATATATATACTTATATTTATTTATACACACATACACATATATACATATTTATGGATAGCAGCTTAGTGTGTACAATGGCAGTTTTTGGTAGTATCAGATGACCTAGGATCAAATTCTACCTTTGTTACTGGAGAGTCAGCAAGGATATACTTGGAGTCAAGGAGACCTGGGTTTACTTCCTACCTCAAACACCTAAACAGGTCACCTATCAATAAAATAGTTAATGATAACATCTAGCTCTTAGAAATGCTAGGTAGTGCAGTGGATATTGTACAGGGCCACAGGTCAAGAAGACTCAATGGCACTTATCAGCTGTGTGAGCCTGGTCAAGTCACTTAACTATTTGTCTCAGTTCCCTCATCTGTAAAATAAACTATAGGAGGAAACAAAAGGTTCTGGAACCATGAAATCAGATAACTAAAAAACAACTGAACAAGAAGTAAAGCAAGAAAAATTCTATTTAAATGTAAGCTCTTATTATAATTACTTTAGCTTGTTATAATGACTTGTTTGACCTAGGGCAGGTGGCCTCACCTCTATAACACTGCACTTTGATCATATGTGAAAGGATGGCTTTAGAAGAGTTGACCTCTAGTCTTCATCAGCTCTGAAAAAAATCTGGAGCATTAGGTCATTGGCAAATTATTCATTGTCTTTGAAATTTCAAATAGATTTACCAAAGTTAAATACAAGGAATAAGAGACATGGTGATTTGGTTAAATCTGCCCAAAGATTTCCCCATGTTTGACCTGGCACAGTTGGTCTGGTACAGAACTTATACTAACATAGAAAGTTCTTCCTAAAGTGGAATGACCCTTGAATTTGGGCAGGAGACCCAAGGTGAGGTCCTGGCACTTACCTAAGGCAACTCATTAAACCTCTCAAAACCTTATTTTTTTTTCCTGTAGAGTAGGAATGTTGATGATGCTGATAACTATGAAATAACAGAAACAAGAGTAGATCATAAAGTGTTTCATATGGGAAGTTGCATGAGGCAGCCTGGAGTCAGAAGTCCTGAGTTCAAGAATTGCCTCAGATACTATCTTTGTAACCCTGAGCTAGTCACTTAACTTCTGTTTGCCCCAGTTTCTTCATCTGTAAAATGGGGACAATCATAGCACCTACTCCTCAGGATTGCTGTAAGGAACCAATGAGATGATACTTACGAAGCCCATAGCAGAGTACCTGGCACATAGTCTATAAGTGTTAGCAATTCGTTATCAGGATTATGATATCACCCTCCTAAAGTTTAGTGACCAAAATAGTGGACAGTATAAAGCTTTTTTATTGGGTCAACGAGGAGGTGCAATGCATAGGCTAGGAATCACTAATATATAAGCTGAAATGCAGTACTGGACACTAGCTAGTTGTGTGACCCCGAGTAAGTCACTTAACCACTATCTCCCTCAGTTTCCTCATCTGTAAAATGGGTATAATCTTAACACCTACCTCTTCAGTTTGTCTTGAAGATGAAATGAGATAATATTTGTGAAACACACTGCAAAACTGAAGGTACTATGTTTATTTGCTCTGTATTATTAGATGTCATAAAGACATTTTGAGGAAAACCTTAACCAAAGTATAAAGCTGGTAAAATTGAAAAGGGCTATCAGAATTAATATGAATTATTATGTTGAATTTGAATGGCCAAGTCTCTTGTGCTTTCTATCTGCAGATATACTTCACATAAGTACCACTGTAAGCAGAGAAGATTGTAGAAATTGCCTCTCATCTACTCATTCATTCTGTGTTATGCTTGTTCATTTATTTCTTGTAGATTCTTCACAGATGATCCATTTAGTTTGCAGCAGAGGAAGTGGCAGGGCAGGTATCTCCTGACATCAATCTCTACCAATGCAGCAAGAGGGCTGATAAGCTCCTATACCTAGCTCTCTCTACATGATCAGCAGCCCACAACCTGAATAAAGAGTGACTGAAATTTATCAAGAGATTTGACAATGCCCTGGATCCAGGATGGATCTTTGTAAATGGAATTGAGGGCTATACAAATACATTATTTTGATTCCATTCAGCTGTTACTAAACAATGCATTTACATATACTATCTGCTCCGTCTAATTTTAACCCATAGATAGATTACGTAAGTCTCCAAAAGGTATTCATGACTTTAAAGTGAAATATACTGGATTTCTGAGTATAATAGTGTCCATCCACAAACCATTTTTGTTATAAAGATGACACCAAAATGTTTGTGATCAAAACATTTGATTCCATGTCCCTCATTGCACACAGTATAAAACTGCCTGAATTTATGAGAAACCTGAACAAGTCCATAAGAAAATGAGAGAAAGTCCAGAAATAAAGAAGAAAAATTTGAAAAAGTACTCACAGCACATGAGGAAGGAGGACTAGTCTGTTACAAATTTGCACATCTGTAACATCTTTTATTTGACCTATTGTGGTACTGGAAAATTGTTCCACTTAAAGTGAGACAAGGGAGGTACCCTGCTTCAAAAAGTAAAGAAAATCTAAGCTTCATGATTGCTACAAATTAATTACTATTGTTATGGATAAAAACAAGGTGTTCACCAACATTTGTTTCATAATCCCTCTCACAAGGGTGAGGAACCAAAGAATTAAAATGTCTAAAAGCATAAAGTCTTTACCTTCCACAAGATCTTGCTGGAAGAAAAAAAAAGTTCCTTCAGCTGGAACCATTCTTTTTATTCTTGGGAATAAAATTGGAAATCATTGAAGAATTCTTTTTCCTCAGGATTGGGTTGCCATGTACTCATATTTAACACAAATCTGAAAATATTTCTTTATTTAATTTTCATTTATCTTTAAATATTTACCTAGAAAATGGGAATGGAAGCAAATTAATAGATGCTAATCTCCAAAGACATTTTTTAGTTTTCCAAAATGCTCTATTCATATTTTATGTATGAATACCATTTTTCATGAAGCAGTCACACTTGGTTTTTCCCCTATCTAAAAAGTAACTGAAAAATGCATTCATTACAAATTTCAAAATGAACCAAGGTATGCTTCCCTGGTATGTGACTTTATTCAATACTCAACAACTTCCTTTCTTTAGTTTCCTAAAACTACATCCTGAAATGTGGAACTAATATGGATTCATAAAAGTAAAGCATATTGTATATTTCATCTTTTCAAGACCTTTACTTTCCTGGATTGTGGTAAAACTTTCGCCCTATTTAAGGGCAAAGTTCTTCATACAAATGGAATGTTGTATTTTTTAGTAATTTACTCTCTATTTTTTCTAAGTATGACAAATGGAAATTAAAGTTCAGATAAAGTCTAGGTTGTGAATAAGTCAAAGCTAGATAATTTAATTCAACCTTAAAATTAATCTTAATTCTAAACTGTCCATCAAGATCAGAATGTTTCATTAAAATAAGAGTTCTTTACAATTTGGGTTTTATGGGTTTGCTTAGTGATGGAGTATGGCAATTATAACTGAAGGCTTCTAATTATGCAATACAGAATAATGTTTTGAGTTTCTTCCCCTACTACCTAACTGGTCAAAACATGTTTTATCCAAATGACCACTAGATGTAATGAAGAAATTTATAGAGAAGTATACATTTATCAATTTTGAAAAGTATTTTTGAAGCTATAATGTTTTGATTTTATTGTGATTTATTCATTTACAAAACTGAGGTATTTTTAAAAACATAAATGTCACGTGCAATGGAGAAAACACTAGATTTGGAATCCAATCTCTGCCACTTAAAAGCTACTGGACCTTGAATAATTACTTTACTTCTGAAACTCAGTTTCCTTACCTGTCAAAGGAAGGAAATGGGAATTCAACTTAACCTATGGTGCTGTAAGATTTTTATGTAGTATCTAAATTTTCTGGAATATTACATTTTCCATAGGGATAGAGATGGAATGGATGACTTCTGGATGAAGAAACTCTGATTAAGGCATCAAGATCAGAACCTTATCTGTAATTTATATTCTTAGGGATCTAATTATTCAGAGTCACATAGACAATGAATTTTTTTGTAACTACTTCTTCAAAATTGAAATGTACACCATGAACACAAACAAAAAAAAAAAGAAAAAAAAACATCACCTGAAGGGAACATTGTATGGGATATAATAGTTAGAAGCATTTGTGGTCTGGGCTGGTAATGGAATCAGTACTTCTGTGACCAAAATCAGATACTGAGGTTTAACGGGAAATGTTGCCACCTAACTGAGGCAATGACAAAAGGACTCTTAAGTCAGTGTTGAAAGAAAACAATTCATTTGGAGTAGGTGTGAAAGATAATCCTTGGTGGATGGAGATTGGGAGATAAAATGGGTTAGAGGCAAACTGGCTGGGATAGTGAAGAGGGAAACAATGAATCTACACCTCAGTCAAAATGAGAAAACTACTGTCCACTGGCCAAACCTGTTTATTTTATTTATTTTTTTCAAATAAATTTTTTGTTGTACTCAAAATTGTCAAGGTCATTCTTTGTGCATGTGCCCTTCAGAAATAGGTGGTCTCCCTTTAGGTCTCAGGCTATCTCCCTCTGACTACCTGAACTCCTAGTTTGTGGTTATAGAGGCCCTAAAATCAGTTTGCCAAGGTTCAATCAGGAATCTCATAGGCCCCCTATTTAGAGTTTCAGGGGAGGAACCAAGATGACAGGGTAGAAAGACACACATATGCTAGCTCCTAACACACAGCCCATAGAATACCTGTAAAGAAGAACTCCCAACAAATTCTGGAGCAGCAGAAGCCACACAACAATGGAGTGGAGGAAATTTCTGTTCCAGAGAGACCTAAAAAAACCAACACCAAAGGTCTGTCACGCACAGGATCGGAACAGAGACCAGCCCTGCCTTGGCCGTGAGGCACGGAGGGGACCAGATCCAAGCAGCCTTCAGGGACAGAATCTCCAATGGCTGCGCAGGTACCTCCACCCACAGGCGCCAAAGGTCAATGAGAGAGTTTTGGCTGGCCAAGAGGGAAGTGGGGTGTCCCCATGACTCAGGCCCCCTCAGGAGGCAGCAGTGGAGACAGCAGCAGACAGGGACTCCCAAAGAAGGCAGGAGCTCAGATCCATTGTTGAAGATCTCCACATAAACTCCCTGAGGGAAGTGAACCCCTTGTGGCATCCCTGCCCCACCTGAGCACTGATCTTAATCTCACACTGAATAGCAGCCCCACCCCCACCCAAACCCCTGAGGCCAGGGAGCAGCATTTGAATTTCAGCCCCCAAGCACAAGCTGGGTGGAACTGGAGGCGAGGTGGGTGTGGAGAGGAAACTCAGAAGTCAAGTAACTGTCTGGGAAAATGTCCAGAAAAGGGGGAAAAGAAAATAAGACCATAGAAGGTTGCTTTCTTGGGGAACAGGTGTCTCCCCCAAAACTTTCATATGAGGAAGAACAGGCATACTGTCAGAGGAAGTCAAGGGCCCTGCCTCCAAGAGTTTCACTAAACCTTTACCCCTGAAGATAAATAATCTAATTTTATTGATCTGTGTTCCTTTTCTCTGTGTGAATAAAACAAGAAGTAGGGCTGTCATGACTGGGGCTAACAGACAAGCTGTTAAATCAACTGATAACAATATCAATAACTGGCATTTACACAGAGTTTTAAGATTTGCAAGGGGTTTTATAGCTATCATCTCATTGTAAAATAACCCTAGGAAGTAGGTGCTATTGTTAACCACATTAGACAGATAAAGAAATAGGCAGAAAAAGGTAAAATGACTTGCTTAGGGTTATATAACTAATAAGGTTCTGAGGTCAAATTTGAACTCAGGACTATATGACTTGTGGCCTAGAAGCCACAAGTCTGTCCACTGAAACCAAGGTGAAGTGATGGAGTAATTGAAGGAACCTCAGAAACCATCTGATCACAGGATCTCAAATGGAAGAGGTCATTGAGCTCAGTCCCTTCATTTTAAAGATGAAATATCTGAAGCTCAACTAGGGTAAATGACTTGTCCAAGGCCATCAAGCCAGTATGTCATATGATTTTTCTGGCTTCATCAAACCATCCTTCTTCTCTTTAAAAATCTATAACATAACCATATATATGTATATGTGTGTATATATATATATAAAACTATATTGTGTGTACACACCAAATTGTGTATGTGTGTATATTATTTTCTGTGTGAAGACTTAATTCTTAGTAAACCTTTAATGCCTTTTAAATAATGCCCTATAGTTGAATAAGATTTGGATTTTAAATCAGAAAACCCTGGTGGATTTGCAGTTAGAGGAACCAGGTTCAAATTTTACTTTGGCTACTTAGTAGCCATATGACCAAGTCATTCAACTTCTCTTGGGCTCAGTTTACTCATTTTTCAAAATGAGGTCTATCTAAAGTCTCTTCCAACTCTAAATAAATCTATGACTTTATGATCCCTAATAACTAAATATTTCTTTCATTTCTAAATCCTCTTATGGGAAAAGTCTCAATGCCTGTCAAAACATCACTACTACCACCCCCTCCCTCTAGTGGAATTTGCCCTTTGGATTGCCAAAAGATACCCAGTTGACTTAGGTTTTACAGGCATCTTTCCTTTCTCTTCCCTTCACTTTTCCTAAAACCTTAAACCTACTGCACTCTCAAACTGGGAAGCCAATGGGGCCCTGTCTAAGGGCTCTTCTGGACCCTCCAGCTTTACAGTGATTATCAATAGTAACAGTTGCTGTTTCCCACCCAGTGTGATGTCTTTCTTTTCCTTGGCTTCATTAAAGGGGCCATGCCCTGGTGACTTCTTAAACAAACCTGTTCAATGAATGCGTGTTACCTCATCTTAAGTGAGTACCCGCAAACAGTTTGGCCTAAAGGGCTCAAGGTCTCCCAGTGCATCCTGGGTCATCTCCAGTCATCCTGATAAATATCTGGTCATTGGATTCAGATGGCTCTGGAGGAGAAATGAGGCTGGTGACCTGCACAGCCCTCCTTTACTCTAAACAAAATCAAGTGTAAGTCATGTCATCATTTCTCTGATGGTATGGTCTTCCTTGAAAGAAAGATGAACACAAGTGGAATTTACCCAGAACTGATGCTGCAAAGTACCAGAGAAGTGATTATTCAACATTTTTAGGGAGTTGTCATTCTACAACTTCCTATTTTCCATATACTTTACTTGTCAGTTTTTGGGGAACTATCTTTAATTGTATTTTTTAGGAGGATACCAAGTTTCAAGCATTCATAGCAAGAAAGATCAAGAGTTGCCTGAAATGGGTTCATCTATTGGTGAAGGTCTTGAATGACAAGAAGACAAAAAAAAAGAATTCCTAAATAGATAACATTAAAGTTGACAACTGCATGACTCCTTGTTTACTATTGATAAATATCATTTTATTCAATAAATATCAATAATTTAATAGTATATCAATTTAATAAATATCAGTTTATTTATTTTATATTTATTTATATAAATATTATTTTATTTAAGGTCAAAATGTTTTGACCTTAAATGTCTGAGCTTCAAAATAACTACATATTTTATAGTGTTATTAGCTGAACTGAGAAATCAAATGCATTTTAAAAATTCCTTTCAGAAACTCATATTACTTTCTAATGAAAATTAAATTAAAAATAAATCTAACAATTTAATCAAGTACTCTAATAAAACATTTAAATTCACTTATTTCATGAAAATTGGGAAAATGAATCTCATTAAGCATCTTTTAGTTAAGTTTTTTTTAAGTGTTCTAATTGAGAATCTTTTGTAAAACTTTTTGGAGCATTTGATTAAAAAATACATTTTCTGAAAATAACAATCATTTGATCTCCCAATTTAAGAAAATGGCCTAGCACTATTTTCTTGACCAAAAACATATTTTACTACATACATGCAGCATCCAAAAGTCATCTTTTCTAAATTTGACTTCAAGAGATTACCTTTCATAGGCAGATTAGATCAGAAAATAAATCAATATTTTATTCTTGTAACATTCCAATACTTCCTTCCCACACCCCAGGTAAAATCAAAAAGTAACATTTTCGAAATATTCTTTCACTCATCTTTTCAACCACAATATTCTTCCAGTGATGCTATATGACTGCAAATCAACAAAGGCAGTAATTTCCCCAAAATCAAGATAAGTGATCCAAATGTCAATGGAGAAATGCACTGTGAATATAAGTTACAGTACATTAACAAACATGACACAGAGTCAGAGCAAAGTGAGCAGAACCAGACAATTTATACAATAGCAGCATTATGATGAAAAACAATTTTGAAAGACACAAGAACTCTGAATATTGCAATGACAAACTAAGATTCTGCAGGATAGATGATAAAGCATGCTACTCACTCTTAACAGAGATAGATCTAAGATGTTGATAAAACGTTTTCAGACAGCTAATGCAGGGTTTGGTTTTTTTTTTTTTCTTGACCATGCATTTTTATTACCAGGTCTTTGTCTTTTTTTTGGGTTTTCTTTCAGCAGGTTTGGAGGAATAGGGAGGGGTAGAGAGCAAAGGTAAGAGAAGCAGCAGGGGACAGAGGGAAAAATGCGGAAAAAGAAACATAAGAAATATCTAAAAGGAGCCCAGAGAAGCAGGACAAAAGGTTTAAAAAAAAAAAAGCACATCAAGCAAAATAGTAGTAAGTAGTTTCTCGTGTAATCCTCTTTTTCTGTTCTTTTATGTATATCAAGCTTCTTATTTTATTTGGTGTTTGCTGAGAATAGAAATGTAACTAAAATAGACTATGGAAATAGAATGTTTGAAAACTACACAGATAATTTTAAATATACATATTTTTGATTGCTTCTTTAACTTTACTAAGGTTGTATCTCTACAACATCCAAAACTGTGAAATTAAAGGATTAAACGTCAAGGAATAACCCAAATAATTCTTTTATCCAATCTCCAATATTCAGATATTTCTATATATCTAAATCCTAGACTTAAAGGGTCAAAGATCTAGAAGTGGAAAGAATCTCAGGAGTTACCTAGTCCATTTCATAGGAAAGGAAATGGGGCCCAGAGAGGCTGTGACTTGCCACAAGACTCTCAGTGAATTTGTTTGTGTTCAGATATGAATTAAGGTGCTGTGATTTCAAAAACTTGTGGTTTTTTTTTATGGAAATTGCCTAATATAAGTTACTCTGTGGAATAGTTTCCAATAAATTTTCACAGAACAGGTGTCTACATTTTAAAATATTAATAACTTGCTTTTATATCCATCATTTCTAGATACATATCCTCCACAAGTACTGAATTTTTCCTTGTGTTCAATTATTTAGTTCGTCATTCTTTGAGTGATCATCTCATTTTCACTGTGGTAGTTGGATATATTGTTCATCTATTTGGGCTTATTCACTCTAAATCATTTCATTCAAGCCTCATATTTCTCTGAGTTCCTCATATTTTTTCATTTTTACCATACAATAAATATTTTATCTTATTTACATGCTAAAGCTTATTTTGTCATTTCCTCAAGTGACAGGTGCCATTTTGCTTACTGTTCTTTGGTATCAGAGAAAAGGTTGGTAATGGTTTAACTAGATTAGGAGCATCTTGAGGACGTTAAAAGGTGGTATTCATTTTTGTAATCATCAAACTGCTTTGCACTTATTTGACACTATAAGTTTTTGAAGAAATGAATGATTGAATGTATGCCTATCTTCTACGATACCATCCTTAGAGTTACTTTGTAGTAATTAGAATAGCAAAACCGTAAATTAGTAATAGGACTATTGGGAAGAATAGTCACTTATTTATCCCTTATACTAAGATCATTCCATTCAAACAAATTACATTCTTAGGTTAACAATGGCCCTCTGTCACCAACATGTGATGAAATTCTCATTTTAGCAGGAATGTAATTTGACCCTTTGTCGTTTGTTACTGACATACACCTCCTAAAAATCCCACAATATTCACATTTATTTCCAATGGAAACAACGCTTGAATTCACTCAGCAGCAATGCCAGGTCCTGTTAACGCTCAACTGCTACCTTCCATAGGCATTTAATTGAATGTCAACAATTATTCAAGATTTCTTGTCTACACCTGCAGTAACTCTGTTTCCTCTGAGTTATTGGGCCAAAAGTCAGACATCGGTGGTGTATAGAAAGAATTTATAGAGGCTGTCATGATTAGGAGAGGGTCTGACAGTTAGGGTAAGGGCCTGGATAATTTGAAAGTGGAGGAGACAGATAATAGTGCAAAGTTCAGACAAGTTCAGTATATGACTATCTATACAGGGTACACAATTTGTCAGTGATGTTACCCTAAAGAAATTAGTAATGCTACTTAAGCTGTCACAGACAGTCCTGGGTAGGGTTCTGTGGAATCTGAGTTTAGAGCTAACTTATACTTTAGACATTTTTAACATTTGCATGACTCTTAAGTTTTTTCAGTGTCTGATTTTACCTTTTGCTTCTGAAATTATAACCTTTGCTTTTAAAAATCTGGTGAACAAAATTAACCCAAAGAGTCTTTGCTGTACAAACTGGTTTTGACCAAATTAATCTTGGTAAAGATACCAATTTGTGGGGAAAAATTTCAAAGGAAGGAGGAAGAGAAAGATAAAAAAAGAAAAGAAAGTTCTGCTTATTACTGTCAAGGTATTGCCAAAATAGAAAACTAGAAAAAAATGAATTTTTATTCATAAGACATGCCCCAATACTACCCTGCTTAGTGCTAATTTTTATGCCAACAGGTGTCTCAATCAAAATGGTTATTGATACAAAGCTTATAATAAAATTCTTTATTTTTTTCAAAAAGTGATTTTAAAAAATATCTTTAGCTCCAAATAAATCCTCTTTGTTCCTCAGTGATTTATCCCTCATAAATTATACAAAGGTGTGTGTTCTGTGTTTTACCCATGTAAGTTATATGTGTCCACATTGTAAATCTAAAGACTTTGATTGCTGTGCCAGAATGGAATAAGAGCTTGGGGCCACAGGATGGCCACTCTCTCCTCACTAATCAACAGATATAGCTAGTAATATACAAACCCAGTTATCCAAATTGACAGCAAACAGAAATCAAAGAAGCTAGGGAAGAGAATATGTATCTAGCAGAGGATACACATAGTAAAAGAGTCCCACCTTTGGGAGCGAGATATCTGTGCAATCACTAGAGAGTCTCAGAACTTACCAGAAAGGATAGGAAGAGAGAGTCTTAAATGCCAGAGAACTTTCCCTTTAACTATGGAGATAAGAGGGAGTCACTACAGGTTGTTTTTTGGGGAGGCACTTGGAATGGGCTGATGATGACAAGTTCAGAAAAGAAGGGGCTGTACTTTTCATAACCTCTCTCTTTAATTTCACAGTATTTAGTTTCATTTCTCTTTTTTAGTGTTATTTACTAGCATTTATGCCGCATTAATATTTTCATAAAAATGACCAAATAAATATATTTATGCAAACTAAAGAAATTTACTTAATTACCATTGATTTTAATTTCTCCAATATAGTATTAAGCCATAAATAAAGATTTTCCCATTCACATGTACACATGAAATACTCTTATGAGCAATTTTTTTTTGCAAATTTTTCAAATAGACATAAGTATCTTTTTGTATTTGAACAATAGATAGAAGTTATAAAGTGGCAGATTTGGGCTTGAAATAAGGAGAAACTAACAAATTGAACTATCCACAAATGGAAGTGTTTAACCACAGTTATATTGAGTTCCTTTGTGTTCTTCATGTGAAGTTTTGATGAACAAATGCTGTATGTTGTACAAGAGAATTTTGTTGAGATGCTAATCCTCTGGTGTACCTTCCAATTCCAAGACTCTGTGATTCTGTAGATATCTGATAGCTTATCACCAACCTCCTTTGTTTGTCCACTGACAACAGTTGAGATATACAAATATTCTCTTAGAGTTACAAGATATATTATTTTGTGTCTGTTCATTAATAGAACCTAATTTTATTCCCAAAGGAATGGATAGCTTTCTTTCTCAGATTCATTCTCTCTCTGCTTTTCAGTGGTAATATCTATCTATCTA
>CM053770.1:126212556-126229477 GCA_028658325.1 Potorous gilbertii | reverse complement strand
GCAATCATGCAAAATTTATATCTTTCTAGAGTATTACACTTCATTATGGATTAAGTAGATGTTAAGATTGCTCTTGAATATCATTTTAGGGTATTTTCATGTTTTGTTCTTGATTTGTTTTTTTTTCACTTTTAAGCTAGGAAAAACCACTTTGATACTTAGGTTACATTAATATCCTGCATTACATGCAGCAGATGGTATATAAACCATTCACAGAGGCATAGTACCCTGGTGCTGAGCCTAATACCTGCTTTGTTCAGTGGTTCAAGAAAGGAAAAAAAATACTTTTTTATTATATCTATTTCCTTTCCAAGGGGATTTGGTTTGGTTTTATGTCTTTAAACATTTATGAAATGTTATTAAAAAACATACACAAACATAATAAATATGTACGTACCCAAACAAATTGATATCATGTTGGAAAGAAAGGGGGGGATGGATTTCTTACTTCCAAACAGAATAATTTCAGTGTTCTTTTATTAATTTTATACTTTTTGAAGGATCATTACAGAATGCAATCTATTATTTAAAGCTTTCAGAAATAAAATGGTGCTAATGTTACCAATTTAATGCCATAGCCACCTGTAGTTGACCAATTCTTTATGTACATTTTTTTCTTTTAACAAATGGACCTTAAAGCAAGATATAATGGCACAAGGTACTACTGTATAATACTTTTAGTGGAATTTACCACAAAAAGTACTAGCTATGTTATTGATTTATCACTGATCATTCTGTAAAGAAACTTACATTAAAAGGAAAGTTTGTCTTTGTGATGTGGTTATAATTTATAACCACCAATAGTCTATGTTTCTAGGCAAGACCTATAAGCTCACCTTCACATATCATTTACATATCCTGATCACTTCCACATGTCTGGCATAAGGGAAAATAGTTTGTGTGCATTGTAATATGGCTGAAGCCACAATAAAATGAAATTCAGTCTTGGTCCAAAATGCCTCAGACATTTATTCATACCGGTAAGGGAAGTGTTTGCCAAAAGGATCCTGCTTCAAGAATTGTCTTTGAAGAGCCCAATGTGGTTAGTGTCACCTTCCTATCTAATGACATTTAGATTTCCCAGTCCGACATCCAAGTGTCTTCTATAAAACAAAAGTTCCTTTAAGTAGTTCTCAACATGTTCTTCTTTCAATTTATTAGCTGCAGACTTGGTTTATTTTCTTGAGTGACTCAATATCCTTGAAAGAATGCTCTTTTTCCTATTAATGGACTATTTGCAATCACAGGTGGTTTGCAGAGTTTGTCAGAAGGACCCAGGCTTCATTTCAAGATTGTTCATTCAAGTCTGGGGACAGAGTACATAGGAATACTGTGTTAATTCCTATGTGCATTCAATGTTCCTAAGTTGTCATGAAAGATGATGTGTCTTTGTGGACGAAGTCATAACAAAATAATATTTGGAGCAGCCATTACATCATTGGAAAAGATATACTGTAAGTACAGGAGCAAATAAAATCAGTCATTTCCTGGGTTATTTCACTGAATATTATATGACTGCCTTTTGTTCGTGTGGAAGACATGAATTGGAACTTATAAACTGTGAGATGCAGTCAACCCCTTCCTCAAGAAACAGGTGCTTCCTTGTTCAATCCGACTCAGTAAATTTGTGACCAAGAGACTCAAAGAGTCTCAGATATATTTTGATCCCTTTTGTTAATTCTCATCATTGGGTTTAGAAACATACATGAAGAATGTAGTACACAGATGTGACTAGCAATATGATAGAAGTCAAAGACTTCATCTCTACCACTCAGAAAGGATTCTGAGTGTCTTTGCCAGGTGATCTTTCTATTATACTTTAACAGGCTTTCACATTCATAGGTCCTTAACAAAAATGCTCATTGACTGACTTTCCACTGTGTGTGTGTGTGTGTGTGTGTGTGTGTGTGTGTGTGTGTTGTACATTTTCTTCAGTTTTTTGGCTTCCTAGTCAAGGGATTATAATTAATTATTTTAAATAGCACATTTCCAATGCTTTCTTTGGAAGAAAAGCTCTTGAAAACTCAAATTATATCTCTTTTATAATTTCTTCAAGCTTTGTACTAATTTCGTCTTTCTCCAGTAAGTCAGTGGCCTCAGGGTGACAACTGATTCAGGAATGACCCCCAAATTAGTAACAAGTTGTTTCCTGTCTGTTAAAATACAATAAATTCTCTCTGTGTGTCTGTGTGATATTATGTTGCATTTTTCATAAACAGAATCTATGAATTCTTATCTCAAGGAAAGTACTCCAGATACATAGTCAGGAGACTCATCTACAAGATTTTGGCCTCTCTGATTCTTCCCTGAAGATCCTTAATTCCCAATTTTTTTTCCACTTTGTCTACCTATTCCAACCTTTGCATTTTAGTTTCTGAGTACCAAAATAATATGCTGATTTATTGCACAGGGTCTTATAGAAATCTGTAATTTTTTTTTACATCTTCTGCAACAGATATTGATATATAAGCTTCAAACCTCTGCATGATATCCTTTTGGCAAATGCTTATCATGAGTTTTACACTAAGAGATGACCAAATATTTCACTAAAGGATGTTTCCTATTATCTTTGGGCATATGATAAAACCAATCCACCAAATTCTTATTTGCCACTGTGAGTAATCCTTCCACTTAGCTGAAACCTCTCTTTCTAGTTTCATTAAGAAAAATGTTAAAATCAGCATGTTTAACTACTCACTTAGTATGTTCACTTATTGGATCACTGCACAAAATTTAGAAGTCTAACCATTACCTTAAGCTTACATATGGACTAAAAAGTGTGGAATTCTTAGTTCCAACTTCGTTCTTTCTTCCACTATGTCAATTTTATTTCCCAAAAAGAAAATGCCACACAGGACTGAGAGTATTTTTTTTTTCATGGATTAACATGGCCAAAGTATAAGAGATCATATACTGTTGATGAACCTTTCCATATTTAGCAAGACATATCCTCATAAAGAAATTTTAATCCATTGCTAGGACTGTAGCCAAAGTCTTTTCAGCATGATAGAATCTCTGAGAATTTACACTCTATTGGAATAGATTTAAACAATCTAGGGCAACCTCTACACCACAATAATGCCCTGAAACAGGACTTTGTGGAGAAATCCTTCACAAAACTGGCAAATAAATGTTCCAAAAATGCTGTTTTGACAACATCAGTGAACTCAAAAATCTTCATTGGCTCTTTGTTGCCTCTAGGATCAAATATAAATTTCTCACCCTGGTATTTGATGACAATTTGCATATTTCATTTGAGATTTATTTCATATTACTGTTCTTCACATTTCATTTGAGATTTATTTCATATTACTGTTCTTCACATGTTTTATATTAAACATAAAGCATAAGATCTGAGTCTGGCCTGAATCAGATTAAAATATACATGGGAAATAAATAAAAATAAAACAGATAATTAGTCATGTTAATGTGTGATTTTCTAAGTCAATATTTAGCCCAAAGAGATTCTTATCTATGGTTCAGTGTCCTTGGTTCTAACTTGGGTTTGACCTCATTGCTTTAAGATATGTAACATTTTTTCTCTATGTAACCCCATGAGGGAAGTAGTATAACACATAATAGTGGTGTGTGAGTGGCAAAAATAACAAGTGGTAACATTTATACAGAATTTCAGGTTTACCAAGTGCCTTATATATATTATCTCACTTTCTCTTCATAATAACTTTGGAATGTAGATGCTATTTTTATCTTTATTTTACTGATAAAGTAACTGAGGCAGACTGAATTTAAGTGACTTTACAGGGTTATGTAGTTAGCGTCTGTGTGGGAACTTGGATCTTCCAGAATACTTAATTCTCTATCCACCAAGTCACCTATATATACTTATACACATGCCTCAATATATACTTGTCTTGATCTAGAAGTATGGAGTAAAATTTACTGTGAAAAGAAGCAACATGGTAAAGTGGATAGTCAAGCTTTGAGGCCAGAAAATCTGGGTTCATATCCTGCCTCTGACACAGACTAGCTCTGTGACTCTGGACGTCACGGAGTTTTCAAGTACTTTTACCAACTCTTTAAATTCATAAAATCCAAAGGTATCAATCTGCACCAGTAAAGAGAATTTCTTCACCAAGGCTTTTTCTATACTCAGGAAATCAAGTCCAATCCCTATCTCTAGCCAATTAGAAAACTGAGCATCTTTGCTAATGATAGAAATAAAACATCAGCACCAAAGGAAACATCACTAGCTGTGAAATGTACAAAATAATCTCAATAATACCTTACATTTCTATAGCCTTCTATTGTTACACAGTGTGATCTTCATAATAACTCTGTACTTAGAAAGGTCAGATTTGCCTAGCCTAGCCTATGTCAAAACAACAGAAGAATCCAGGTGTTCTGACTTTACAAGTTCTTTCCTCACTATAGCACAAAACAGCTAGCATCTCTTAAATATCTTTTAAAAGGAGCACATTTAATGAACAATTAAGTTAATTATTCACATGCATCAGTCAAAATATACCCAAACCAGAAATAAATAGAAGAGTGTATAACTCTTACTTATTAACTACCTTATTAATATGGCTTTTATGCTTAAATTTTATTATACTCACAATTGGTGAGTAGCTATGTAGTCACTACTCTTCAAACAAGAAAAAGCAAAAACAAACAACTTTTTTCTGTGACATATACATATTACAAAAAGCATTCTATCACCTTGATTCATGATGTAACCCCCAAATATCCTTGAAAACAACAGATTTTTTTATCCTGGTATAATTTCCCTCAGTCTAATAACAAGAGTGTAAGACCTGGTGTTAGGAATACCTGAGTTTATATTTGCCGTCAGACAGACACTTACCAACCCTGATAAAATCACAACTTCTATCTCCCCAAGTTTTTGTGACATAAAATGGGGATAACAATAACACCTACCAAATAGGGCAATTGTGCGATCAAATGAGTTAATATCTGTAAAGCACAGTCCCTGGAACATAGCAGGCACATAGTAAATGTTTGTTTTCTTCCCCTCCCCCCAAATATTCACAATAGTATTTTCTGCTGATTGTGGGAATACATAAATGAGTAAGCCTAAATACATTTTTTAAAAGTTAAAACACATAAACTCATACAAGAACCAAGCCTCTGTTTCAACATGCCATGAAAAGAATCAATAAAGGAATGAAGCTTTCAACTATTAAGATATGTCAGAGTCACAATGTACATAAAATATAGGGACCTCTGTCTATTATTACACAACAAGAATTTGACTGGGCAATTAGATATAGAACTAACTAAATCCACCAACTCCTACTCTGATGTCATGTAGATATGTGGAGGTGACCTCTGGTTTCCAAAGGTGATGTCCATGAAGCGCACACCCTGTGAGATTCTACTATATTGGAAAGGGTTTGAATACTAGATCAAGCCTCTTTTTGGAGGGCCAACCTAGATAATCAGGGAGAGAAACATCTCCAATAGGCTGACCACCTAGTTGTGATTTTTTTTGGGGGAAAATTTGCAACTCATGAAACAAAAAAAAAGTTACTTTTTTTAATGATCTAAGGTCCTATGCAACTTTCCTTCTCCTTATTCTGTGATTTCTGCAAAATAAGAGAAATGAGAATGGGAACTATTAAGAATCACATAGGTTTTGGGCCATCAACTAATTTTATTATGACGGATAACTAATGGTATTCTAAATATGAGATTCTCACCCAATGACCAACGAGTGGGCTAGAGCTAACTCACATCAAGTTTGACATTATACAAATGAAACTAGAAAGAAGAAAACTGTAGCTAAACATAAGGGCAATTCACAGACACTACTTAGAGAAAGGTGTCGGGGGCAAAGGTTTTGTCGACTCCCCAGAATCAAAAAGAATCATTATTTTATGGGATATTTGATTATCACATATTGTAAAACTAGTGTTAATGAGCTACAAAAAAAATGGCCATGAAAATAAATGTAGTTTATATACCAAGTGGTTGCAGAAGACAAAATGTTAGAAAATCTCTACAAAGACCTGGCAAGACCTTTCATATCAAATTAATATATAGCACAATACTTGGCGATTTCAGTGCAAAATTAGAAAATATGAAGAATACATGGGAAAGCATAGGTGGTGATGAATTTCTTTAACCAGAAGTAATTCATGAATCAATGAGATCGCTGATCCATTTGAGTATGGGACCAGAGATACTATTTATCAGACCATGAAAGAAGGGGGTTACTTTGGAAAACAACCCATTGTGGATGTCACTGGGCAAAGTCACATTCTTTCTCACCTTTGTTTCAAATTACTTCTGCCGGAAAGAAGCCTTTTTATTAAACTCAACTTCCACTGAACTGTACTGGTGAAGGCCAATTACAAGAGAACTACTATGTGCCTGTTTAAAATTAATATCACTTCATTAGGTTATATTTAGTAACTAACTTATTAAGTCACATCCCTTGACTAATCTGTCATAAAAATTGGCTGGGTTAGTAAGGTAAACAGCCAAGATCCACAGATCCCTTAACTTATTGTTATTTGGGTCCAGGTATGTGCGAAGGGCATACTCATTACATGTAGTGAAAAAATAGTATTCGCTTTGGTGTCATAACAACTGAGTTTCAATCTGGCTCTAACACATAGTACCAGTGTGAATGCAGATAAATAACTGAAGTTCTCAGGACCTCAATTTCTTTAAATGAAAACCTCAGTCTTTAAATGAAGCACTGGATTGGGGGAAGGGATAATCAGAATGTATGCTGTCTTGGGGTGGAGGAAGAGGAAAGATGGGGAGAAAATTTGGCACTCAGAATCTTGTGGAAGTGAATGTTGAAAACTAAAAATAATTAAAGAAAAACAATAAATGAAGAGTTGGTTACTAGATTATCTCTAAGGTCCATTCGATCCAAGATATAAGTAGAATTCTTCACACCTGGGACAAATTGCCATGGATTGGGGGAGGGAGCACCCCTTAAGTAGTCTAGAATGGGATCAACGAGAGTTGGGGGTAAGATAGATGACTGCTGTGTGATACAGCTTCCCAGCAGTCACAGATCTGGGGGAAGTGACAAGAGCCTACTCTTCCCCTGCAATTTTAACTTGCTTTCTGCCTGCAATTCTGCTCCCCTCTATTCCCTGAGGTTCACGAGACCAGGCTGGTGATGGATCACGAAGTATAGACATATTACATGGAATTTCTCTTCCAGGACAAAGCACACCACTCCAGATGCCAAAGCCTCATCAAGGTTCTGGCTGCCTCACTGTAATTATAGTTCTTTGCCCAACTCTGAGTCTTATGATTATAAGAATTTAACATGTTACAGAAACAAGTTATTGTTGCTGTTATATACAAGAGAAAATTTAAGGCAACAGGGTCTCTCAGGAGAGAGGGGTGAATCATCACTGAGATATAAGGGAAAGAGGAGTCTTTAATTATATCACTTGCTAACTCTTCATTGAATGAGCAAAAATAGTGCCACAGAAATAGAGATGATGGATGTCCCAGGTTATAGGTAATGACCATCACAGGATGAGGAGATTGACTGCAATAACCTTACAACTAAAAACCCACTTTCATCACTTCTCCCAACCCTGAGAGGGTGACTACAATCTAGCCTCCAAAACTACAGCTAGAGAAATGTCATGAGCTAAATCAGATACACCAAACAGTCCCTTCTTATTTCATGAATCTATGTATTCACTAAGGGCATAACAGTCATACTTACTAATATTAGAAATACAATTATATTTATGGACTTGATGTTTAAACTAGGAAGGGGAGAAACTCTTTAATGACTTCTATCGTTACTTTACTATGTTTCCTGAATCAAGTCCCCTGACAGATGGATTCTAACATTTTTTAAAGCAATTTTAGTAGAGGCTGAAATAAACTTTTCAGAAAAATAAGCTTTTCCCTTTAAGCATATAATCTCTTCAATTTTAGCAGACAGATATGATTTCAAATTACTTTTTTATGTAATTAGGAGGAAAGGACATTACCTATTTAATCTCAAATGTAAAACATTATTACTTTGCTGCTTCTAGTGAGTCCATACAAATGAAAGCAATATGATAAATCACTCATATAATATTGGAATGGTATTTCCTGAAATCCACTATAACAGCACATATAGAATTAGGAATACCTATGTTCCAGTTCGGCCCCTGACACACAGTGGCTATATAACCTGAACAAATCACTTGACCTCTCAGTACTATAGGCAACTTCCTAAGACTATAAATTGCAGAGAAGGAACCTATCTGCATTAGTAGAGAAATATCCTAATCTGGAGGTCTTGGTATCAATGAAATCAGAGATCCATTTCTAATCTCTTTTTTAATTTTATGAAAGAATGCAGTTCATATAGCACATGTGAAGCCTGACAAGTAAATAGCCTGTGTCCTATAGAGACAGAGGTTTTGGCCTCAGAGGATGTCATGGGATCCATGAAATATGAAAAGAACAGAAGGTGTCTAGGATGTCCAACAAGAATTTATGTAAAGATATAGACAAAAAATATCATGGCTGAAAATGTACAGAACAATTCTGTTGAAAGGAATACTAATGTCTCTGAAGTAGCAAGTCAAGTCAGTAAGCAGTCATTATGTACATGCTACCAGTTATATATTGTGATAAGAACTGGGGAGAGAAAGACAGGAAGTGGTGTAAGTAAAAGTCCCTGATCTCAAGGAGCTAGATCATAGGTCAATGGAAAAAAAAATAATCTGAATTTGAACTCAAAAGTGATCTGGGTTGGCAGTTTTCCTTGAGTATTTTCATATTATAATATATAATGATACTAAGACCACTTTAACTTTTTTTGCCTCAGTTTCTTCCTTGAATTATGGATGCTATCACCTGTGACACCTACTTTCAAGGGTTACTGTGAGGTACATGGGCATTTGTAGAGCAGGGAATGGGTGTGAATGAATAGTCAGGCACATTCTTGAACAAATATCACCACTGTCCTTTCCTCTTCCACACACAGGGAAGTCACCACTCAGGGAAAATGGAAATGACAACAGTAAGGTCAAGGTGTGCTGAGACTGTGAACCCATGATTTACACAGAACTACAATGAAAACCCAATCAAACAGGAAGTAGTAAGAAAACATTTAGCTGCCTTGGATGAGTTCAAACTGGCAGGTCAAGATTTTACTTATGGGAAAACTGAAAGAATGAGGAGAGCTACCAATGAACAACGAGTTAACCAAAACTAGAATTTTCAAAAAACACTAGCAAGACATTGTTCCCCACCAATGAGGAGAGTAGCACCAGGGGGTTGTATTGAGAAAAAAAACCAAAAACTCTTAAAAAACTTTAGAACTTATCATTACAATAATAAATTGTCAGTATAAGAGATAAAATAAAATATGCCTCTTGCCCTTTGCCGGAAGGGTGGTGAATTAGAACACAGAGAGAGACCTACGTTTTTGGTAAAGGCCTAATTTGTTTTGCTGGACAATGTATACTTTCTAATGAGTGTTTTCTTTATCTTTTGTTTAATTGGGAATGTAAAAGATTTAATTTTAAAAAATTACAAAAGAATCTTTAGATATGGTTGCTGATAGATATATTGCATATTTGAAAAAAAAAATAGAAAATGTGAAGGGTGCTGCAAAATTGAAGAGTGGTCAAATGCCATACTTTTAATAAAGAACAAGGAAGTGGAATCTGTAAACTTCAATAATTTTGATGTCAAATTCTGCCACAATCCAGAATGTATCATTAAAACAAAGGTTGATGGATATCTAGAAATGGAAACACTAATAACAAAACAGAAAAGCAAAAAACCAAACCAGAACAGATTCATTAAGAACAAATCATATCAAGATACTTTAATTTGTTTCTTTTTTTTAAAACAGACCTACCAGAGTGGCAAAACAAAGAAATAAAATAGATATTGCTAATGTAGAACTTAAAAAAGCAATCTCTCATGCAATTCTCAAGATGGAAAGAGGTGAGCTAGAGTAGAGGAAAGCTAAATTTAAAACTGGTGGAATAGCCATACCTAAAGTGTAGTCATTAATGGTCTTATGTCAATTTGGAATGCTCTCCAATGGAATGCCTCGCAAATATATGCTTGATCTTGTATGGTATGTCCTTGTCTCCCTCCGGATGACAAAACTTCCTTGGACACTCTTTCTAGCACTGGTTGCACTTTCACTCAAATGCATTAGTCAGGAAGGGGAAGATGGAATTCTCTGACTTCCCATTATCCCTTGCATGCCCTCCCTCTATCACTGTCACTCAATTACCTTTCAGCCTCTGAGTTCATTCAATCCATATTTATCACCCAATAAGGATTCTGGTATCTGTTGTCTATCAATCTCCGGGAAATGGTCCTTCTTTTCTCAACACATTCAGTGACTACTTCTCAGACTTTTTCTCCCTCCCCAACTCCCATCATCATGCTAGAGGACATTAATATGCATACTGATACTCTTTTAAACATCCTAACCACCAAGTTCAACTTACTTATTTCCTATGACCAACTCCTTCAGCCCACTTCACATATGCACAGCAATGTTCACACCCTTGATCTTGCGCCCCTCCCCAAAAGTTCTGCTTCCAGAACTAAACCTGAATGAACCATGAACTCTAAAACACTTTTATCTGATCAGGATCCACCTCTCCCACTGACTTGCAACCCCGAAGTCTGTTCTTTGTCCTCCCCATAACTTCTGACACCCTCTCTTTCACTTCTCTTCAGTGTCTGTCTGCTAGATGCTTCCCTACTGCTTATAAAGATATTTCACCAGTAGAAAAAAAGTGACTTAGCAGGAATATTTGATAGTTACTATCAAGTATTTGAAGGACTTTCAAGTGGAAGAGAAATTCTATTTATCCTCGTTGGTTTTAGAGTCAGAGCTAGGAACAATGTATAGAAATTGTAAAGTCATATATTATTAAGCAAAGAAACTTCTTGCCCACTAAAGTTATCCCAAACTGGAATGGGACTGATATAAGAAGTTATGAGTTTTTCACATTAAAAGGTGACATTTAATGGTGAGGGGCAGATACACTATGAGTAATATACAGATCTGATATGTGCATATATGTACATTATACTTTTTTCATTTATTATTTGAGATTACATATCCACTGAGGTACTAAAACAAGCAGTAAATTACAGAAACAAGAAAAATATCAAAAGGTGAAAAAAACACACCCAAACATCAATAGCAAAGGAATGGAAAAATAATACACAATTGCTTCTATATCTGTGTATTTTTAATATCCTGTGGAGGAAGGCCAGAAAGACCAGGGTGGTTGATTCAAAATCACTGAAATGCAAAGAAAAACCCCCTGCAAATCCTTAATCTGTTGTATTTACATTATACCAAATAATACATTTGTTAGATTTCTTTTTCATTGAATTAATTGGTTAATCAATATAAATTTGGAACTATTTTTAGACTCAGACTTCGGTAAGTTGCATATTATGATGATGAAGCCACCACAGAAAGCATTTCTTGCTACATTGTTCGACTAGATATTGTCAAAATCATAGTGAAATGCCTTCCCTCACTCCAAATTGGTGGCCCTACTTCAATACACCCAACATTCTCCCTATTACCTTGGTCCTAATTTCACTGCTTGCACATTTAATTACTGTCACCTAACAAGATGTACTGTCTGTCCTCTTCTTCTGACTTGAGGAATTACATTCTGATAGCCCTCAGTGGGATGGGAAAAAGGATGATTCTAAATTTTGATACAGACCTACATACATGTGTCCATATATACATATCTATCACCTGTATGCCTTTTGTATATGTTGCCTGCAATTAATTATATGCTGCACAGTGACATCTCTTTTATTGCTGTAAAAATGTTATTTACATATTTCATTTTTATTTGACTTTGCAGGTCCTTCCACCACTTTGTTTCCCCAACTGTATACTCTGCATGTAGGAGGAACTCAATAAATATTTCATAATCTACTGTACTAATATGTCTTGATTTATGCATAATCATTAAAAGTCCAACATAGCTGAAAGGTGAAAGGGACATATTGTTTTCTGTTTTGCACAACTGTACAAAATACTGTTACACTAAATCCCTTCCTTAAAGCATGTGAAAGGATTGAACTCAACAGAACTAATCCTCTTTTCCTTGAAAATTTCAAAGTACAAGATTATTGCCCAAGATTACATGGATTTATCCCTACTCGCATCGCTTGGACATCGCTTCAAATAGATAGTTTATTTTATTTTATATTGACTGTCCATCAAGAAGGGGTTCTACCTAATTCAGGCAATATTTTAAATGCCATAGTGTCTTCTGAATTACTTTAGCTTCCAATGCAAAAGTTTCAGCTCATAATCTAGTGGAAAGAAAGTCCTAAGCCTAGAACAAATGAAAAACTCCCCCTTCCATCAAACCCCACAAAGAAGTCATTGATGAAAAACTATATCAATTACTCAACATGTCCTTATTGAATGCTATAGGTATACAGATATAAGCACACTTATACATACATATATGCTAAATCAGTTCTATTTTAAAATGTGCATCTGAAAAGAGACAAAGTACTGCTGATCAAATCACATTACTATACACTCATCAAAACAAAAGATATATTTGAGAGTAAGCAGGCTATGTTTTCCCCCTGTGGCAATGTTCATGTTTATAAGCAACTTCAAAAGACTCAGAACCATGTGTCAGGAGAATCCCCCCTGCATGCTCCAACAACCTTCACTGGGGTCAGAGTTCTTCTATGTTGGGAACACACTGTTAAATGATAACTCTACCAAAAGGCAAATGATTGTAGGATAGGACCAAAATGACATGTGACAGGTAATAGAGGATATCAGTCTATCTCTTCTCTTCTTGTGGACTAGCAGTCTTATCTGGTTGTAATTAGAGTTCCTTCCTCAGAAATCTGAAATGTGTCTGTGTAAATGTGCACATACATGTATATGTATATATCCATGTGTGTATGTATGTTCGTGTGCGTATACACACATACACAACATATGTATTTATATATATATATATATATATATATATATATATATGTCTCACTCATATTCTAACTATTAATCCTACAAGTACAACTGGTGTGTGGAGTTGCCTGCATCTTTTTTCATTCATGTGCAATATTTCATTATAAAGAACAGTAGCATATTTAAGAATAGGGCAGTAACACATATTATGAGCATTCCCTATAGTTGAACACTACTCACACATGGAGATGTATGTGTCTAGTTATGACATTAAACATTGCTTTGCAGGATTTTTTTCATCTAATATAAACATTCAGATATAGAGAGTTATTTTCTACTACCAACAATGCAAAATTAAGGTCAGGAATTACATCGTACTCATTTTTATATATATGCCCCAGCACTTAGGATAATATTTTAATACATAATTACATAATAATATATAAAAATGTCTGTTGAGTGGATGAATGAACTAAAGTTGATTCAATACTTAAGATGTTCAAAATATCATTACACACTCTTTGGATTTGGGACAATCTTCCCATCTGTCCTTGCCTTGTATTTAAAACGGCAGCACAGAATGAGAAAGATGAAGACTGCTCACAATTCTGGAGAAATAACTCTTCCACCTGGTTTCCATGGCTCTGAAGGCACCAGAAGGGGGGAAAAAAAGAATACATTTCTAGGAATGAGCTAGAGTACTTCCCTGCAACTCCTCTATCCAAGAATGTGGTTTCACCCCAAAAAGCTTCCTGGATTACAGGGACTTTCCCTCTTAGTCCTAGATATAGATTAACTCCAAAGGAGACTCATAATTGGGTACACAGTATTACTCTCTTTTTTTCATTGCCCAATCCCCAAATCTTTTCATCTGAGGGTACATAATTGCTTCTCTTCTAAAATGGATGGTAAGAAATAGACTCACCTCTACCAAGGTGCAAATGTATTTAGCTTTAATTTGAGCTTTTTATTTAATATGGTAATGTATTTAATGCAATTAAAAAAGCTAAAGAATATTCTCACAATTTCTTTTTAGCTGTGTTTGAACTTTTAGAACTGAATAAATGAACCTTCATGGATATAAATTGTCAATTATACTCCTTATAATCTAAAACTTCTGAAAAGATGATTTATTTTTCTGATGAAGAGTCAAAATGATGATAGTTCTGTAGATAATGCCACATCTATATGATATTATTAAAGGTCTTGCACTTTCCTTTCTCATGGCCTATCTTTTTCAAACAGTAGAAAATTGAAACTATTCGTCCACCTACGTTAAAGGTCAGGTATGATCTTGACTATCAATGAAAAAAGATTACTGAAATCATTTGCTCTGTTTAATTCTACTACAAGTTTATAGCAGTATGCTTGCATGTAATATGAAATATTATGTATTTCTGTAATATAAACATATTTAAGTATTACTATATACATAGATATGCATATACATGTATGTGTGCATGTGTGTATAAACAAATACATATAAACAAGTTTTAAAGTCAACTCTTTAGCAAATTTTACACTAGTTTTACACTAAGCGATAATCTTAAACTTATTCTTTATATTTATCACCATGATTTTCTTTTTGCCTGCCTTCTTTCCCTAGCTCTATTATAAACTGTGTATTTTCCTATCCTGGGTCTGACAAAATCCAGCTTTGTTAATGTTTAGAAACAGTGTCAGAATTCCTTGTTTACACAAATGTTTATATCTTGGCAATGGTCAGATAGAGAAGATGGAAACTTTCAGAATTATTTGTGTCAGGCAGGATGGTGGATGTTCCCATATGTTTAATTAAAGGCAAGTAATTACAAAGGAACTCTAAGTTAGAGAGGAATGACATAGGGAGCTATTTTTTTTGGAACACATATATTTCATTTTTCCTAAAAACTTCCTGTTCCTTGTCTGGCTATTACTCTGTGATCACATAAGATGTAAAAAATATATCAAAAAGAAGACTATTTTTCAACACTTACACATATTTAACATGGTAAAAACAAAATCATTTTAATTTCAGCATACCACGTGTCTTGAAATTATACATGTTACATATATATTTTCCTACATGGGCAATATATTTTTCAGCCACAGCTGAACTGTGATAAGATTTGAACCACAATAAAGTAGTAAAACTAACACAAAGCAAATTCTTTAGCAAGCTGTACTCGAGCCAACAACCCTATCTTTTGCTATTGGGTCTCCACACAGTACTAACTATACATTTATCCTATTTTCTTGACCATTTCCACACTAATGAAACAGCTGTCACAAATTGCTACTGCCACCTATTAGTGAAAGCAGAGAACTGCAAATCCTGATAGTTCATTTGCCTAGTAACTTGGACCATATAAAGGGAAGAAAGTCATCACACTAATCATACTGCCCTACTAAGTTACAACTTCAGCTAATATCTCTATGTCTATGTCACACACACACAAATGCATATTTCATATGCTAACTAAAAGCTTCGATACTGTCACAAGCAAAGGGGAATTGTTCTTATAACTATAAAGAGAGCATGATTCTTCAGGGACTTTTCTTTTGTGCATGCTAATTTGTAAAGAAGGAAGGAACGTGCATATATTTGTAGGGAAGGAAGGAACATGCATTTATTAAGCACCTACTCTGTGCCAGGAGTCTTTTTTTATATAACGGTTTCATTTCTAATATTAACATGCAGTTATATCATATAAGTATATTTTAATGTATAATGTATGCATATATTTTCTTTATATACACACAAGTAGGTGTATATTTATATATATATGTGTATATATATATATATATATATATATATATATATATATATATATATATACTGAAACATACATAAAGAAGGAAAAGGAGAGAAAGAGACAGAAAATGAGGAAAAGGAGGAAAAGGGGAATTACAAAAATAAGTTAGAGAAATAGCAGTTTAAAAGAGGGACATAAATTTCAATGTGCCAAATATTGGATAAATATTCTAGTGAAAAGCACCTCTGGTAATGGTATGACATGGAGTGGATTGAAGAGTTTCAATTGTAATCACCACTGGCCTACTTCAGACTTAAATAATTTTCAAAAAGTTTGAATGGTAGTTTGAGAGTCTTATCTTTTTTGGATTTACAATCTGAAAATTTGAAAACAGGAAAATATGAATAAAATATGAAGCACAACTTAATTAACATCTCCTCCTTCAAGTCCATGACACCTTAATAAAAAAGGAATGAAATTAAAGTACAAATTAAAAATGCAAAAGGGCAAATTCACCTATGTTACTAAATTCAGGACATCCATATAATACATTGCACCTACGCTGATAAAACTTTATCTTTTGAAATTAAGTAATTGTCATTTGCTTTTAGAGGAATTATTTATAAATATATTTACCATATCAATAGTAACATAAGAAAATATTTCAATTATTACCCATAATAATAGCTAATTCATTTAGCACTTGAAGTTTTGCAAAGCTCTTTATGAATATTAATTCATTCTATCCTTAGAACAACTCTGTAAAGTAGGTAGAATAACTATCCCATTTAACTAATGAGGAAACAGAAGTTGACAAGTGTTAAGTGGCTTTCCCATGGTCACACAGTAAGTTCCTAAGGCAGCATCTGAAACCAAGACTTCAGGACTCCAAGTTCAGTGTTTATCCACTATATCATCTACCTGCTTCCTAATCAGAACGGTCAACATTTTTTGTGTTTAACTTAATTAAATAATAAACATGCTAATATATTTCATAATTTGAGATATAAACCTGTTTATAGCTTATTAGTGCATGGCTTAGTACAAATTCAAGTTCTAGTTCTCCTATGAACAACCAAAGTTACCTGGGGCAAATAATTTAGCCTTTCTAGATTATTTTCCTTGTTTGTAAAATAAAGAGCTGGTCTTTAGATGATGTTTGAGATTTCTTTTCACTCTAGGTTCCATGATACTAGGAAAAGGAGTGTTTCCAAGTTTTAGTCCCTTAGAATGGCAGGTATTAAACTACCAGGCACATATCTATTGGTAATTCATA
>CM053770.1:126193286-126212056 GCA_028658325.1 Potorous gilbertii | reverse complement strand
GAGCTGCCTCTGTCTCTGGCCGAGCTGCCTCTGCCTCTGCCGCGGCCGCTTCCCAGGGGTCCGAGTCCCGGAGATTCCCTGCTCCCCTCTCAGTCCGTCTCTCTCACTGACCTGTGCGTCTGTGGGTGGAGGGACCTTCGCAGCCGCCGGAGATTCAGGTCCCTGACGCCTGCTGTGCTCTGCTGGCTCCTCTCAGTGCCACGTGGCCGGGGCGGGGGAGGGGAGCGCTCGGCAGGACAGGACTCCGCTCCCGTCTGGGGTACCTTTGCGGTTGGTTTTTCAGGGCTCTCTGCAATGGAAATCTCCTTCACTGTGTTGCTGCATGGCTTCCACTGTTCCAGAATTTGTCAGGAGTTCTTTTTACAGGAAATCTATGGGCTGTGGGTTCGGACCTAGCATAGGTGAGTCTTTCTACTCCGCCATCTTGGCTCCGCCCCCGATTGGTAAATTTTTTCCATTTTTATTTTACCCTCTGATTCTAGAATATCAGAATAGTTTTCCTTGGTAATTTCTTGGAAGATGATGTGTAGAATTGATCATGGTTTTCAGGTAGACCAATAATTTTTAAATTATCTCTCCTGGATCTATTTTTCTAGGTCAGTTGTTTTTCCAAAGAGATATTTCACATTGTCTTCAAATTTTTCAATTCCTTGGTTTTGTTTTATAATTTCTGGGTTTCTCATAAATTCATTAGCTTTCATTTGTTCCATTCTAATTTTTAAAGAGCTATTTTCTTTAGTGAGCTTTTGAAACTCCTTTTCCATTTGACCAATTCTGCTTTTTAAAGCATTCTTCTCCTCATTGGCTTTTTGAACCTCTTTTGCCATTTGTGTGAGTCGATTCTTAAAGGTATTACTTTCTTCAGCATTTTTTTGGGGGTCTCCTTTAGCAAGCTGTTGACTCGCTTTCATCATTTTCTTGCATCACTCTTATTTCTCTTCCCAATTTTTCCTCCACCTCTCTTACTTGATTTTCAAAATCTTTTTTGAGCTCTTCCATGGCCTGAGACTATTGCATATTTTTGTAGAGGCTTTGGATGTAGAATCCTTGCTGTCTTCCCCTGATTGTATGCTTTGCTCTTCCTCATACAAAAGGATGGAAGAAAATACCTTTTCACCAAGAAAGTAACCTTCTATAGTTTTATTTTCCCCCTTTTGGGGCATTTTCCCAGCCAATTTGATTTTTGTGTCTTTTGTCAAGTGGAGAGTATGCTACTCTAGGCTTTAGAAGTTTTGTACAGCTGTTCTCTGAGATATCTCTAGGGACCTGTAAGTTTTCAGTTCCTCCAAAGTAGAATAGTCAAAGGAGAGGTTTTTACTCCTCTCCTGGCCTGTGGTCTGGTTTGTGAGCAACCGAAAGCACTCTTTCTGCTCTGGAACTACTAATAGGATTTTCGTTTCCTAGCTGCCACCATCTCCACCATCTCCACTCTTCCTCACCCCAGGATGGCAACTCAAGATGGAGAACCAGATAGGTTTCTGGATTCCCTAAGGGTCTATAGGCACAGAGCACCAGAAGTGGTTGCTGCTGCTGTGGCAGCTGCCTCCCTGGATCTGGGGCTGGAAGCTGACAGAGCTTTCTCACTGACCTTTGAAGCTGTCTTTGGCATTTGTGCGTTGAGGAATCTGGAAACTGCAGCAGTTGCCCATGATTTGGCACCCTGAAGCCTGCTCCAGTCTTGTCCATGCCACGTGGTCCACACTGGGCTGTGCTCCACTCTGAGTCTGGTGCAAAAGACCTTTCAGGCTGTTTTGTGATGAAAATCTGTTTCACTCTGTCATTTCATGGCTTCTGCTGCTCTAGAATTTTAGAGTCATTTTTACAGATATTTTAAGGGCTGTGGGGAGAGAACTCGAGCAGGTCTGGTGCTTCTACTCCACCATCTTGTCTCTGCCCCCTATCTCCATGTCTTTTTACTGGCTTCTGACTCTAACCCCCATTCCTGGAAACCTTTCACTTTTTAGCTCTACCCCTTGAAATCTTTGAGATGCCTGGATTCATTCAAAACTAAGTTCAAATGCTACCTTCCATGTTTATGAGCTGTTAATGCAGATGGATAGGTAGACAGAGACGGACAGATAGATAGATAGATAGATAGATCGATGGTATCCCTCAATGGAATATAAGCTTCTTAAGGGCATGAGTTATATTTATTTCTATCCCTAGTGCTTATTACAACCTGTGACACATAGCAAGAACTTAGTAAATGCTTGCTGATGGGTTGATAAGTCTCATGAACTTTTTAAAATCTCTTTCCACATTCTAAATGTATTTTATTTATTCCTTATTTTTGTTCCATTACATAAAATTATATAGTAATAGAATTTCAGAGCTGGAAAAAACTTAGACAAACTCATTCAAGATAGCAACAAGTAAAAAAGATGTATCAGATTATTCTTTTCTCTAAAAAGTGTTTTTCTGAGACAACTTTTTCAACATTACCAGGGAGATATTCTATAGCCCTGAAAGTCATATTCTTGATTTCTAAGTTATTAGAATAAATAAGTACATATTAGTTGAATGAAAATGATAAACTAATTTTATTTCTTATTATGTATTTATTCAATTGTTAAAACCAAGCTGATTCAGTAAAACATGAAGGAAAGTCCAAGATTTCCTAATTAAATGTAGAGTTGTATGAATGGCTTTTTAAATCTAAGAAGCTTGAAGAAGTATAATCTTCATTTAGAATTTGGGACCTTCTTTCTTCAGTTTGTTATAATCCAAATTAACCAAACTGAACTTGTACCAAATAGTGGAATTCAGCTTGTTATAAGGTTCTGTCTATTGTTTCTATCTCAACTGATAGAAGAATTGAACATTACCCAATTCTATCATGGAGAACAGCAAATGAGAATTTTTGAGATTATTCATAGAAACTGTTGTTTTCATTTAAACTTCTATGGATGCTGTTACTATCCAAAATAATTTTCAGTGGAATTAAAAGCAAGTGAAAGAATAGGAAACTATCTTTCAAGATGTACACTAAGTATAATAAATCAATAAACATTTATTAAGTGCCTACTTTGTGCCTAGTACTGTGCTAAATGCTAGAGATACAAAAAGAGGCCAAAGACAGTCCCTTTCTCAAAGAGCTTATGGCCTACTTGGGAAGAAAACATGCAAACAAATACAAAAAAGTAAGCTAAATAAATAGAAAGTAATAGAGGGAAGGGGTTGGAATTTAGAGAGTGAGGGAAGGCTTCCTGTAGAAGGTGAAATTTTAGTTAGGGAATTAAAGAGGCCAGGGAGTTCAATAAAAGGAGAATATTCCAGGCACAGGGTGAAGCCAGAGAGAATGTCACTACTTGAGAGATGGAGGGTCTTGATCATGGAACAGTCAGGAGGATAGTGTCACTGGAGTAAAGTGTAAAAAGCCTGGAAAGGGAGGAGGGAAAGAGGTTATAATAAGCTTTGAAGGCCAAACAGAGCACCTTGTATTCTCTCCTACGGGCAATAGGAAGCCTATAGAGTTTATTGAGTTAGGGGTATGACAATATCAGATTTGTATTTTAGGAAAATGACTTTGGTGGCTGAATGGAGGATGGATTGGAGTGGGGAGAGACGTGAAGCAGGCAAATCCACCAGCGCTATTGTAATAAGCAAGGCGTGAAGTGATGAGGGCCTGTATTATAGTGGTGACAGTATAGAGAAGAGAAGGAATGTCTGGAGGAGAAATGTCGCAAAGGTGAAAAAGATATTCCAAAAATCTTAGTATAGTTTTAAGCTTTAACAGCTTAACTTTTGTGAAATTCTGTCCTTTGTTTCATAGTTATTTATGTACTCTCCAAAACCCTTTCCCCATCTCCAAATTAAATTTTAAGCCCATTGAGAGTAGGTGTTATTTGAATCTCTATGAATACCCAGGGAGCCAGAACAAGTGTCTTACATAGAGTAAGCTTTGAAGAACTGTTTGAATTGAATTAGCAAAGTCATGAGTAAGATGGAACAACTGATTTTAAACCAGGCTCTGAAATTCAGAGAGTGCTGAAAGCACTCAGATTCTATCTTTCTCTTTCTTGGCCCAGTCCTGTCGTTCCCTTTCGGTGACAGCCTTTCCAACATCTTTAGGCCTAAGCTTTCCTCCAAAATTCTCCTATCTTTCAAACTGTCGTGGGCTTATTTTGTGGTGCCTACCCTAGGTCTAGAGTTTCTATACCAATGAAATAAGGAAGGAAGGTAAAAAAGGAAAAGCAAGTCATTCATATTTAAATTACATTACAGAAACAGACCTATATTAAAAAAATTTAAATGTAAGATTTTTATAGCAGCTTACTATGTCCTATATCTACTTTTAATAACATACACATACCATATATTTAAATATAAATACATTTATATTATTATGCCCCTGGGCAGTCACTGTTTGCTTCGGCTTCCTCATCTGTAAAATGAGTTGAAGAAGGAAATGGCAAACCACTCTAGTGTCTTTGCCAAGAAAACCCCAAATGGGGTCATGAACAGTCAGACATAACTGAGAAATAACTGAAAAACAATCACACACACATGTATTCATTATATCTAAATATTTAAAAAATATATGCCTTCAGGATCATAGATGGGATAGGATCTTAGTAGCCATATAGTCCATACTCCTCATTTACAGATGAGGAAACTGAAATCCAGAGAGGTTAAGTTACTATCCCAAGGTCAGACAGGTAGTAAGAAACAGTAGGCATTCTAATTCAGGTGCTCTGACTCTAAATTTGGGTGCTCAGTACTTTTTTCACTGATTTATGCTATGGCCCACTATCATGGCACTGAGTTTATTCTAATTTTCAACAGCAAAGCAAGAAATATGAGAAAAAAATACATTTTTCTTTGTATTTTAATTCACAACTTAATTTTCAGCACAGGCTAAAATATGAGTCATATCCACTGAATTCACTTACATGGTAAAAAAAATTTCCCTAAACAGCTTCTTACCAGACCAGCTAACTGCCTCTGTTCCTTCTTCTGCTAGCACCTACATCGGCACTGAACCCTATGGCTTCAGGACTAGGTTAGGTGATAACTTTTATATCTATGATATTCTATCATTTGGTTGCCCTAACTTCCTTCTTATTGGCTGAACTGAGATTCCACTTGGAATCAATGAAGACTGAATGTTTGTCCCTTACTTTAGGCTATTGGCTATAAATATGATTCAGTTCTCAGCATGCTGTACAAAAAATAAAATTCAACAAATGCTTTCAAAACCCCATTCTATATGTAATGTATGATGCTTTATGACAGAGTTATAAATATGAAAAGAGACACAGAATATATGAACCATTTTATGTTAGGGGAGACCTGAACATTTAGAACCTAAGGGACTAGGGACTTCAGGCAAAGTAGGAAAAAGGAATTAGGGGGATACATACATATATATACACATATGTTATGTGTGTGTGTGTGAGAGAGAGAGAGAAAGAGAAAGAGAGAGAGAATGAGAAGAGTGACAGAAACAGAACAGAGTCAGATTTAATCTAGATAATTATAGGAGGATGAAAAAGAGGAGCAAAAAGTGAAAGAGGATGAAAAGGAGAAGGAAAAAAGAGGAGCAAAGAAGTATAAAAAGGAGAAGGAGTAAGAAGAGGAAAAAGAGGAAGAGAAAAGGAGGAAAAGAAGGGTAATGAAGAAAGATTTTTCTGTCTTCAAGTTGATTCATTTATAGTAAAATGATTTTGTACTGCCAGTCTTCCAAAACGTAGTTAAGGATCAAAGAGAAGATGCATGTGACGCAGTTCAACACACCTAAATACAAGCCATTCTCTCTCCAATTTTATCTAACTTTATCTTTGCTGTTTTGTTATTGTTTAAGAGCACAAAACAAAGAGGGATCTTAAAACATGCTATTGGAAATAAGAACAAAATTGAGTACCATGCATGCTCCTGAGGCATGCTGGGCAGAATGACAAATGGCGGATGATATAGATAATGACATGGAAGTCTTTGGCTTTGCAAAGGGGTCTGAAAATATTTTTCACATGCTTGGAATACATCGACTTCCAGCTGACAGACTATCCAAGAAAATTCTAAAATTAGATACCTGATCTAAATTAGTAACAGAATATAACCAAAAGGGCTGTCCTTGGCAGCTTGTAGGTCCTCAAACAAAAGGTCTTTTATGATGTGATGTCTGACATCATCATACTGTCTGCTATGGCAAAATGAGTATGAATGACTGAACTTAAAAAAAAACCGTTGCAATCAGTTTGCATAGTGGCAGCTATGTGATTCACATTAATTGTGCCAAAACAGCAGCAGCATGAAAGTTAAATTATTCACTATGTTCACAAACTGTCAAATGGGGCAAATAACTAACTATTCAATATAATTACAAAAAGATCAGCACAGCTGTAATTTATTTTCAGCTTGGTTTAGATATACTCCTGAAACCAACAGTCACTGCAATGTCACCCATGCTTCTCCTAGACAGAAGGCTTGGATTTACATGTTGTCTAAATTGGAATAGAAAGCTAAAAATAATTATTTCATTTGTCCTTCAGTTGTTTCCTTTCCTAATTTAAAATTAGCAAAATTATTCCAGATCAGGAATAAAGAGCAAGAAGTGAATGTTCAAATGATATGCTGATGACAGGTTCTCTCTGTGTATGTTGCCCCAAGATAGGAAAAGGGAAGGAGGATGAAACACATTACTTTAAGACTACAGTCCTCTCCATATTTGCTTTTATGGAGCCAGATCCAAACACTTATAACATCATCCTATTCTCATGCAAACATATACCTCTGTATTTTTACTTCTGTACTGACAAGCACTCTAACTAGTTTTCTTGGGTTATGTAAAAAATACTTATGATTTAATTCTGAGATCCTTGGTTTATCAGGGAATTACTTCATAGACTCAAAAGTCATTTAACTTTTTGGATTGTCCTTTTTTTACTCCTCTAAATAAGAATGGGGTTATATGTACATGTACATAAATATACATATTTACACATACATGGGCCTACTTATAACATTTGAATATGGTGACTGAAAATGATAATTCTATGGCAAAGATAATTCTCCTTGACTAAAGTTCATTTTTTTTAACAAGTGTCAAACATTTCTCACATAAATATTATATAAATATATAGTCCAACTAATTCTATTGAACACTTCATATTCTGTTTCTCATAACCCATTAAAGCATAAATTGAATTTATTACAAAAAATTCACAACACAATAACAGCAGGATATGTTCATAGAACACTTGGATATGTTCAAACATCCTAGATATTAATAACTAATGAGTTGTTGAACAGCAACCGATAAATGATAATTGGCAAGTGTTCGATCCTGCCATCAGAGTAATGATGACACGACTTGGGCTTGGCTTTGTTTTGAGTGAGGGAGGGCTGTGTAGATCACCAGCCTCACTTGTCCCCCAGGGCTATCAGAATTCAGTGACCAGATATTCATCAGGATGACTGGAGATGACCTAGGATGTAATGGGAGACCTTGGCACTTTTAGGCCAAGGTCTATTCAGTATGTTTATATATTGTATGAATATGTGCACATATGTGTATGTATACAGAAGTGTATGTGTATATATACATGTTTCTCTGTGTATGTGACACATATACATACATATTTCCACAGCTCTGTGATCTCACGGATATAAGAAGTCCCTCCACTGATACAGATCAAAACCCATTCACCCCTTCTCATAGGTAGCATCATGTTCAAATTTTATCTATGTCTTCGTACATATCCTCAACTGGGGGTCTACTCAACATGTTGGGAATTTTGCTCTGCATCTTTTGACAATGCAAGGATACTAGTAGACAATATGGATTTTCCTTTGACATCCTTGAAGATCTCTTCCAGTCATAGACATCTCAGATCTCCTTTAGTTCCTTCTCAGTACTTCTTTATAGGTAAATATTTTACACTGTTCATAGACCCATCCACTGGTGTTGGTGAGAACTGACACTTTCATTTTTCACAGACTATAGTCTTCCATGTGACACAAAGATATCTTGAGAATTGCTCCCTTCATGATCTCATAAGAGCATCACCTCCAAAACACCCCTCCTCAATATATACTTGTCCACATCTTTGTTTTCTTTAGTCTTATTTCTGCTTTTTTCATAAAGGTCATCAGGGACTGTGATTGATTTTCCTCAGTGAAAGTTCTTTAGAAAATAATACCTTTTTACTTAGTATTTTTCAGCATACACCGCTTATTTAAATAGGTCAGATGGGACTTGCCTCTGCAAGCCAAACCTTTTCATTTTTTAATTCTTTCTTTTAGTTTGGTATTGATTTTTAACTTTCCTTTAATAACTTAATGGTTTAACTGCACTGAGACAATTGGCAGGAGAAGCAAAGTGAAGAACAGGTGGAAATCCAGTCTCAGACAGGAAGGCATGGGATCAAGTCCTGCCTCTGATAAACTGGTATGGAACCCTGAGTAAATCATTTCAGCACCTCAGGAAATTCTCTAAGACTAGAGATTGAATAGCAGGTAGTAATTTGCTGAGAGGGAGGGAGGGAGGGAGGGAGAGAGAGACAGAGAGACAGAGAGACAGAGAGAGAGTGTGTGTGTGTGTATGAGAGAGATTTATTTCTAATTCTTTTAATTATTAAAATTAAAAAAACTAAAGGAGGGTTTAAAATATATAGAAACAAAATTTTCAGAGTCTCATACTGAACTGTCAAAATCTACTTGTGGGTCATTTTTTTTTTACATATCTCTGCTAAGGCACAGTTTCTAGTCATTAAACTGACAAGTCAAACTAAGTTTCTGTCCGATTCCTTGACATGTGAATCTGAGGCTGAGAACCCTTGTATGGAAACTATTCACAAATTTAATCAGTGGCAGAGGAAGTCAGCTATCTGCTTGGCCTTTAGAGATTTTTTTCCCCTTATTCTATAAAACTTGTGAGGGCCAGAATTGCCTTCTGCAGAAACAAAATGGGAGAAGAATGATCTTAATACTAGAAGGGACCTTAAGAAACCATCTGATCAAGGCTAAATGAGGATGTCATTATCCCCATTTGTTAGATTGAGGCAATGAATCCCAGTGCACTTAAATGACTTGGCAGAGTTACAATTGGTAAGTGATAGATCGGGGACAGGATCTCAAGTGATCTGCTTCCTACTGCTAGACTAAGCAGGAGCCATTCCAGATTGAGCCTTTGAGAATTACCACTGTCTTTAAAGGTCACTTAATACTAACTTATGGGGAGGGGGGAAAGGAGAGGTGGCTAAATTCAGCAAGTCTTTCTTAAAATCATAGCCTCATAAAACTCCATGGGGGTAGGGATCATACTTTCGTTTTGTCTTGGTGTCTACAGTTACAGTTCCTATTACAGTGCCTGACACATAGCAAGCTTGTTGAATTGAATTGGAAGAGACGTTAGAGATCTTCTGGTCCAACTCCTCCATTTTACAGTTGAGAAAACTGATGTCCAGTGACCTTAAATAATTCAGCTTGTACAGGTGATAAGCAGCTGACTCAGGGTTCAAATCTAAGATCCTTTGATCTTAATTCCAGGATTATCATGTCTATTTAGAAGGGGAAGATAGTTTGGAAATGCTGAAATTTGCTATGAGTCTCAAAAATAATTATCATTTTAATATTCTAAACTTATATGATCTCCATAACAAAACTGAAAGAATAAAAAAGAAAGTTGTTTTCTTTCAAAGCTCAATAAATGGGAGCTATTAAGGGAATTTAATAGTAGAAGAGCTATGGGAATTTCTTTTGATTTGCTCTTTTTCAGGGGCAAAGACACACTACCAGGGTATTTTATATCCCTTCAGACAGATACAGGCCAGGACTTACATTTCATGGGGGAAGGGAGGAAAAAAAATCAATTTTTCAGCTTTCAGGAACACTAAACAGATTAAAGGATATTTATAGAATTTCACAGATATTTATCCTCCCCTAGGAGCTGAATCTCTTGCAACACGAAGGAGATTGCTATGGAGTCATTAAAAGGATTAACCCAAAGTACCCCAACTAGTGCCTGGAGCACTCAGGGCCTCCTTCCTGCTCTGAGACATGCCTATTTGCTTTTCTCCTCTTAAAGTGCCTGGGCACTCTCTTTGGGTTAATTCTTGCTGTTCTACAATGGCTCTCTTGAGCTAGCTTTTACCTAGGTAAAGGTAAGTCTCTGCTGATTTTTAAAGGAGACTGCCTGACTTGGGTTTCTCTTCTTTCCATTATATTCCCTTGTCTGTGGGACTGTTTTATAGGGGTGATGGTGCCTATGCTGAGCATTTGCTTCTCATTCTCATTACTGCTGTCAGAGCTAAGGAAAATGGGAAAGTCTAGGCATTATAGGAGCACAGACTTAAATCTGGAAGAGATCATAGGGGTAATCAAGTCCATTTTATATGAAAAAACCAAGGCATTGAGAGGATGTGACTTATTCAGCGTTATATAGGTAGTGACTAAATACAGAACTTGAACATAGGCTTTCCTGATGCCACTGCCCTATATACTAAACAACAACACTGGAAAGTTCCAGGAACACCGAACACCCCTCTACTTTTTCTGACATCTCATATAATTCTCCTTCATCCATGCTCCAAACTGAATTATTCTTTCTCCTCTGAACATGATGTTTCTCACCATCTCCCTGGAGAACCTTGCCCCTAGTTTCTCTACTCCTTTGTCCCTTGAATTCCTACCAAGCTCTTAAAATGCAAGTCAAATCCCACCTGTTTCAAGATGTCTCCCCATAACAACATTTTCCTATGATCTACAATAGCATTTTATTTACTCATCTCAAATGCACTTTTTATGCCATAATAGATGTTACGGTTAACTGTATATATGCCATTCCTTAATTAGAGAGTAAGCCCTTTTTTTCATATAGTAAGTAAGCCCTTCTGGAAGTAAACTTCCAGAAGCTTATTCTACCTAAATCTCTCTGATCTTTCTATACAGTAGGCACTTATTAAATATTTGCTAACCTGAGTAGATCTTTAAGAAGTATGAGGAAGACATGATTATACTGGGTTTAGGTAGCACTTTTTTTTTTTAATTTAAGGAAGCTAAATGTTGTAACTCTCTTGCATTTCTCTGTATATCTGCATATCTCAGGCATGGCCTTAGCTCAGATTCACCTGCATAGGGAGGCTACTGAAATGGACGACAGCCACACTGTGGAACAGGTGATATCATTTGTGCTTCACAAATTCTAGGGAACGTGCAGGAATTCATTTCTACATGGTAACCGCTGAGGATAGAGAAGATTTGATAGCATTAGTGGAACTGGTCTATAGGAAGTAAGCAAGTTTGGTTGGCCTGAGTTTTACCAGAACTGCAGATATCATAAAACCATAGACCTAGAGCTAAAAGGAAACTTTGAGATGACCGAGTATTACCTCCTTCATTTTTACATGTAAGGATACTAACTGGAGGGCAGAAAAAGCTAATTGACTTATCCAAGGTCACAAAGCTACCAAATACTAGAGGTAGGGTTTGAATCCAGTTTGATTGATTTCAATGGATTCCACGATTCTTCTCTTCCCATATCATCATCATCATCATCACCGCAGCAAACATGTATATGACACTGAAATGTTTACAAAGTGCTTTAAAAATTGCCTTGTTTTATCCTCACAACAACCATGGTATGGAGGTACCGTTATTAACCCCACTTTACAGACAGAACTGAGATAGACAGAGGTTAAATGATTTATCTAGCATCACATAGCTAATTAATGCCTGTAGCTGGATTTGCACTCAAGTATTCCTGACTCTAGCCCCAGGGCTCTACCTTGTATACCATGTAGCTGCTTATGTTCTACATTACCCTGGGTTGTGACAAATAAAGGTTTTGTCTTGTCTGACATCTTATCCATCTTGTCTTGTATAAGCATTTCTATGAAGCAATTCTTGAGTCCTGAGGATAACAAGGAATCTCTAAGGTATTCCAGAATATATTTTCATACCTCTAGGAAATTCTTCCTATTTAACATCAGCAACATAAGATTTCACTTGAAAATCTGTGACCACAAAGTATGATGGAAAGAATAGTGAACCTGGAGTCAAGACACATGAGTCTTTACTCCAGCTATGAAACTTACAAGCTGGGTGGTCCTTTATTTCATTGACCCCATTTCCCTATGCAGAGATAATTCTCAGAATACTACAATGTCTTGCATGAGTGGAGCCACACAAGATTTTGGCTTAATAGAACCTACAAGAAAAACCAAGGCGGAAAAGAAAGAGTATTTTCCAGACTATGATACACACTCTATTAAGTATTGAATGCATTTCCATAGAGTTAAATTTGCATGCCTTTCAAATTGAATTCAATTCAACAACTAATTAACAAATATCTATTGTGATTATAGCATTGTGGGGGAAAGAATGATTTAAAAAAATCAGTCTCAGCATTAGAGAAATATAAAATCTAGGTGTGAAGGCAAAAGTGTATATGAAATAAAAAGAAAATAAAAATACCATTAATAAAAAGACTGAAATATTTTATAGTTAGTGGGTAACATTAGAGAAAGATCACAGATCTCAAGATGGAAGGGAACATAATTTTCTCTCCTTTTTTTTGCAATATGAATGATATGGAAATATCTTTTGCATGATTTCACATGTATAATTGATTTCATATTATTTGGCTTCTCAGTGAGCAGAGGAGGTGTGGGAGGGAGGGAGAGAACTGGAACTCAAAATTTTAAAAAGAAAAGAATGTTAAAAACACATAAATAATAAATATTTTTTAAAAAGATGGAAGTGACCACCCAGTCTACCAAGTACAACTGCCCCATTTTAAAGACAAGGAAGTAGTTCAAGGATGGTTCAGTGACTAACCGAAAGTCATATAGCTACATTTTAAGTGCCAGGAGCGATACTGGAACCCAATTTGTCTGACTCCACAACGTCCTTTCTCTGGTACGTTGTTGATTTGAATATATTCAAAATAGTACAAATACTAAATAACGACTCAAATCCTATATAAAAGCTTTGACATTTTTTTCAATCCACACCTCTTGTGAAAGAAGCCAGAGTCCAGTCAACTCAACAAATATTTGTTAAGCACCTACTATGTGCCAGGTACTATAAGGGACTCAAATTTTAATGATGGCTAGTATAACAAGAACAATGGACCTAGAAGATATTACACAAATTGGAGACAATCTCAAAGGGAAAACACAAGTATTGAGGAGGTCTAAGCAGACCTCTTGTAGAAGGTAGAATTTGAGCTGATATTTGAAGGAAGCTTAGGAGGCAGAAATGAGGTGGGAGAAAATTCAAGGCAAAAGATGAAAAGGAACAAATTCTAGAAATGGAGTGTCATATGCAAGAAATAGCAAGGAACATGTTTACTTGTGTATAAACTGATAAAGACAAAACTCTTTAAAGTACAAACCAACATTTATGTAAAAAGCCAATGCCTGAGCAGCATATTCAAAGCCTTTTAAAGTACAAATCACAGAAATAAGAGGAACTAATTAGAGAATTGAACTTGATATTTGACATTATTAGAACATTAAGCAAAAACAAAATGGTTTATATTTTTTCAAGCTCTTTTCCCCATCTGTAATCCAAGCATTCATTTGATGAGAAATCTAAACCTTCTGCACTTCATGTTTTATTCAGCACTTATCCTAAGGTGCCTAATTTATACCAAAGGATAGAAAAGGCCCAAAGAGTAGCCCATGTAAGGAGAGAAGACTTTAACATTATTATGCCTGCCCTTTGATCTTAAATTTTAACTCTAGATATTTGGTATCCAAAAATCATTAGCAATTCCTACTAACAAATGCTAAATAAATTAAAGTTTAAAAAAATGAAAAAAATTGATAAGCATGATTGCTAAATGTATAATTAATAGCCCAGGAGAAGGATAAGTATTTTTTTTGTCTTAGTTACTTGCAACAAAATGTACATGATAAATATTCCCTTTTCCAAAGGGGAGTGGGTCATTTATTCTTCTGTTGTATTTAGATTTTGCATAGCAAACTATATTATGATGAATGGGCACTGACATATAGCTAAAACATTCCCATGAAAATACACATTATGGACTATATACAATCCATTTAACAAGGAAAAGTTCATAGTATTTTCTTCCCTCCTTATGCAGAAGTTTCAAATACCTTGAACACTCTTTTAAGCATCACTAATGAAATAAATTATGTTTGTTGTCAGATCCCCCACTGGGTGGCGTGTGGGCCTTCATGCTTGTTCATTTGTCACCCTCCAATTGAGTAATGCCTCCCATATTACACAGACCTTTTCCTTACAGCTGGTAACTACCCAAGTGGAAGTTAATTGAGTCAATGGTTTCCCCTTGAATCTGTGAATGTTTGGGGATTTTGAGCCATCAACGCTGCATGTAATAAGGCATTTAATGCTTACTCTACAATATTCTTGCCCCATTGTGAAAACCAAAAGAGCCTGCTTTGTATTCTACTCAGATACAAATTTATGGGCACTCTTGTTCAGTAGAAATAAGATAGGCTGTTGGAAAATGATCAGGAAGTACAGAATAAGGTCAAGTTTTCAACTGTGGCCCTGATAACTAGCATTTTTTTTCTAATATTGAATGCTCTTCATAACGGGGATCTTATGGCATTTCAAAGGATTTTCATCAATCTCTTAATATTAATTATATTATAAATCTCATTTTGCTTTTAATGTGCCCTTGGTAAGGCATTGCAGTGTGGTATGAAGGGTAGAGGAATTGAGAGACTTGTTTGTCACACTATCTCTGCATTTATGAATACACTTTCTATGCCTTGATTTCTCTATCTTTAAAGTGGGGAGGATATTACTTCTCATAGATGTTGTGAACAAGGAAAGATAATAAGAAAAACAAACCTATATTGATTTCAAAGGAAAAGAGTGATGACATCAATGAGAGAAATGTTTAATAATGTCCATAAAAACTCCTTTGACTCCATTTTTCTGTTACCAAGAAGAACTCCTCTTAATCAATCAGATAATAAAGAAGAGAAGATGCTATCTGGGAGAAGTAATTTTTTTTTTGCCATAGGAAATTTTCAGACTTTCCCCTACACACCTCAGAACCCACTGGGAGTCAACAGTCGTAAGAGATATAGTAACAATAGTTATAAGTTTATTGGAGGAATAGTCAGGGAATTTGCTCATGTAGGTATGAACGTAATAGCATATAAGAATGTTGGACAACTGAATGGGATAATGGAAGAAAATGGAGAGAGTAAGATAACTTGAAGATTTTTGGTCTAATTTGTAAGAAGAACTTCTATCCTAAGACATCAAGTTTGAACATTATTATTTATTAGTTTATTGTATAGTAAATTTCCCTTGAGAGTATCACTGAAGGCTACCTAAGAATTTTCCTTATTTAATTTTCAATATGTCATAGGGATAATTCCTCTAATATATGGGAAGGATTTAATTGTGCAATGACATTTGGGAAAGCAGTGAACCAGCCTCGTGTAGCTCGAAGGCCCTGAAAGAAAGGTTCTTTTAAATATTTGAGAATATTTCAATGTTCAAGGGGAAGAGGTGAAGAAATCTATCACCACATGACAAAAAAGTTTAAATAAGACATTCTGTTCCCTGTGTCCCTGGAGAATAGGATATAGGACAGAGAACATAAATTCAGAGTGGTGCTGCTGAGAACAGGAAAGGTGTCAGAAATCACACATTTCTCAGTATGTTTCTCTACAAGACAGTCTTTTGAGAGAAATAGCTCTAAGAATACAAGCAGAGCCTTAAAACTTTTTTTGTAAAGAGAAGAACCCAGGCATGCACATACCTGTACAAAAATCTATAATAAATGTATGAGGCATAATTCAAAAGAATATGGGTACATATACTCAAAATTATAACTAATGTTTTCATTGCAGCAAGTTGTCCATTCTAGAAGCCTCCTCCCCCCCCAAAAAAAACTATATTCACAGTGTGAGTGACTCTAAAGCAGGGGGCGGGGAACCTGCAGCCCCTAGGACACACGTGACCTTCTAGGTCCTTAGGGGCACCCTTTTGATCGAGTTCAAGTCTGATAAAACAAATACTTTTATTAAGGGTATTTGTTCTATGAAGTTTGGATTTAGTCAAAGGGCCATACTTGAGGACCTAGAGGGCCATATGTGGTCTTGAGGCCACAGGTTCCCCACTCCTGCTCTAAAATTTCACTTAGCAAATGGAAAAGTATGTATATAATATCATGACAATGATATGAGTCTCATATATTAGGACTAGAGACTCTGATAATGGGATTTTTTTCTAAACATTTCTTATGGTATCAGCATATTTATGCTCTGGAAAGGATATTTGATACATTCCCCAATAATCTGAGCTAGTAGAAAATACTGATTTTTTTTGGCACAAGATTCCTTAAAAACATTTAGTTCAAATTACATATTCATTCTATTTCTAATAGATGTGGCATTTGGGAAATAAAGATTTAGACCCAGTTATCATTAACTCTATTTATAGGGATGTCATTTAAATATTCTCTATGCATTAAATATGGTCCACAGATTCCACTTCTCTTATCTGCTTTATGTGTGAGGTTTCTTCTCCATAGAGCAATAAGAAAGACAATGGAAATGAGAGCAGCTATCCTGTTACAAGGTTAATTTGTGAATGATAAATGAGTGTTTTAGAATGAACTGCAGAGGTTACCATTTAAACAGGTTTTGGCAGAGAACCAGTTCTCTCTCTTCTGTAGTGGTTTAAAATAAAAAAGGAACACACCAGAAAATATACATACCATTGCCCCAAAATGTCTTTTTCAAGAGAGATGGAAAATTTTCAATCCCAACAAAAACAATACTTTTGATTTTATCAGCGATTCCATAATCACTTTAATTGTATTACACTTCTCACAAATAAGTTAATCAGTTAAAAAGTATTTTTAAAAATACATGTTTTTGAACATTAGAAAAAACATAATAGGACCAAGGGATTTAGGAGTGGAAGGAACCAACTAAATTGAAATTATTTCAATTAAATTAAACAAACATTTACCAATGACTATAAAGTGCAAGGTAGTACATTAGGCACCAGGCTATAAAAATGAAGCAGCACCTCTCATCCATGAGGTAGCATTCTTTTATGAGGATATATCAGGTGCACAAATAAATACAAAGCTTCAGAACGTAATTTGAAAACAGATCACTAACAACTGGAGGCAATCAGGGAAGGTTTCCTGTAGGAGGTAGCATCTAGGTTTTTTTGAAAAAAAAAGTTAAGGATGCTATGAGTTGGAAGGAAGGAAGGAAGGAGTAATATATTCACTGTGGATAAGACCTCATGCAAAGGTATGAAGGAAAGAATATCATATCTACGAAATAGCTATTAGACCAATTTGACTGCACCAGAAAGCATGTGAATGGAAAATAATGTTACTGGAACTACAGGAACTCTATTATGAAAGTCTTAAGACACCAAAGCAAAGAGTTTCTATTTTGTCCTAGAGATGGAAATAAAACATTGAAGATGTTTTGATTGCAGAAGTTACATGGCCAAAACTGTTTTTGAAATATCATTTTGGTGCTGGATAATGGAAGGAGTGGAGAAGAAGCAGACTGGTATCCAAGATGTGAAATAGGGAGCTATTTTGATAATCAAAGTGAGAAGTGATGATGGCCTTAGGGTAGAGGGTATGTGAGCTGAGACAATGACACTGTGGGAATGGGAGGCAGAATTGAGAAGGAGACAACTGATTCGAAGAAAGGAAATCAAGGTAGAGAAGGAAGAGTTCAGAATTAACTTGAAGTCAATGAATCCAAGGGCTTGGAATAAAGGTGATAACATTAGTAGGAATGAGGAAGCTTAGGAAAAAAAAAACTTTTTGGTGAGGGGTGGGTCAAAGAAGAGGTGGACATGAGTTCTGGATTTTTGAGGGTTTGAGACATCTACAGGGCATCACAGTTGAGATATTTAATAGTCAATTGCTGGAGAAACCTTAAATTAAGGAGATTAATTAGGGCTACATACGTAGACTTAAGAGTTATTTGCAAAGACAAGATAACGGAAGAAAATAATGACCTAGTAAAGGAATCTTATATCACCTAATCCAATGCTCTTATTTTACAGATAAAAACACGGGGCACCAAAAAGTAAGATGACTTTCCAAAGATCACAGAATTAGGGAATGAATAAATGGCACCATTTCCACTATATAACCTTGCCTTTCTTCTATAAATATTTTGCAATGTTTACGCACTTTTCCAGACTTTCTATTCTTAATCATTTTCATTTCTTTACATAATATTTCAGCTACTGAGGTGGTAGAGTCTAAATATAGTGTTGTTTCAGGATAGTTCAATGAAACAAGAGCTTTGAAAAAAAATCCATCCATTTAATATAAAAAAACACAAACATGGTCTCTTAAGATTTCATTTGTAGAACTACTGTAGGTCAAAATATTAAATTCTCTTTCTCCTATCATCCTACAGCACACTCCCAAAATATCTTTAGTACTGGTCTATAATGGTCCTGTCTTCCCTTACTTCATTGGCTTCAAATTATCATCAAGAGGGAGATCTCAAGAGAGTGAGAATGAGGTCCCCTGATTCCCTATGCTTCTGTCACAGAAGGTACACGTAAAGCTCAGAATGTGCTCCATTGTTAACTATTTTTTTTTTTACTAACAATGGGTAAACAAAAGTACATCCAATTTAAGCTATATGAATAGTGAAATTTGAGATGCAGAATATTATAGCCAAGCCTCTAGGGAAATTATTCAAAATATATAGAGATGAAGGTAACAGGCAGGCTTTTCACTGACACTTATGACTTAGAATATCCATCTACCTATCATACACACATATATACATATATGTATATATCATACATATATA
>CM053770.1:126162810-126177276 GCA_028658325.1 Potorous gilbertii | reverse complement strand
AAATCTCCATCCTATAGAAAGAAAAATTGTCTCATCTTCTCACTGAATAAAATAAACAACAAATGTTAAGGGCTGGTACTACATTGGTAAATGTGCATTGATGTCTAATCTCTCAAACATAAACTTGGATCATTGAGATTTACTATCAGCATGAAGTCATTAGAGTTTTAGTTGATTAGTTAACTACTAACTATTCTTTTTACTTTAAACTATCTGGAAACAGTCTTAGTTCCTCCTTGTCAATTATCTAGATAAGTTTTTCCATTGTCATATTATCTTTACATATAAAACTTTAGATCAGGAAAAAATTTTTGTATTTATAATTCATTCAAGTGAAAAACAAGCTAATACCAATTCAAGGTTTAATTTCTCTGAGTTCTTATCCCTATCCCTTTTAAAAATTGTTTCCCTGGTTCCATCTCCCCCAAAGTTACAAGACCCTACATGTTCTCCTGCAACCTTGTCTTAAAGCTACCAGCGTTAGCATTTTAACTGGAAGAGAAATTTATTGAAGTGTCGTTAGGTTGGCCCTTCACATTCTTGACCACCCCAATTTGACAGATTAAAAAGCACAGATACTTTTTTCTTTCTTTAGATGTGTTTGGAGCATGCTCCAACAAGCAAATCTACTTTATTCCCAAGGAAAGGGAACTACTAAAACACCTTTTGTTTTCTTTTAATTTATGGAATATAGTAAAAAAAAGTTTCAACACATTTTTTGCAGAATTTAAAACTTTAAAAATGGTTTAGTTTGTAATTATTTTTTATTTTGTGCACGTGTATATATTTTGCTTGATGATCAAAATTAAAACTTAAGTTGTTAGCCAAGCAGAAGTTGTACAAGTGGCATTTTTTCCTGCAGATGGATGATTTTCCATAAACATCACATCATTTATGCTTTAGAGACAAAAAGTACCTTTCTTTAAGCATAACAGTTTACCAACATACTTCTTTGATGTGCTTTCAAAAAAATTAAATAGAAAAAAAGGAGACTTTCACCTAGGAGAGAATTCAAAAGAGTTTGGGGAGGATCATAGCTCAGTGTTCATTCTGTCAGGGAATAATGTTTTCCTTTCTACCTTCCACCTTCAGGGAAAAAAAAGAATCCTCTTCCTAGCAGTTGGTGCTTCCCTTGTTACATGATCTGGGTCATTGAGAGGCCACATTTGGCTGGACATCTGTGGTTCCAACTTCAACCTCAAATGGAATGGGAGCATGAGCATGTCTACATTTGCCAAATTACATGTACTGTGTCCATTCATTCAATTCTCCCTTCATGATGTGGAATCAGTGTTTCCTCATTTAGCAAGAGAAAGTGCATCTCCCTACTTGTTTTTGCTAAGGAGTTGTGCCCCTGCCACAGTTACTATTTTTATTTGGAGAGTGAAGAGTCAGTGCATTTGCCTCTAAACAACCACTGTCATACATCCCTCTTCTTGGTGGAGAGACGATATACTCTAGGTATGGAATAAGGCATATGTGTGTCTGTGTGTGTATTTTATACTGCTACTAACACACTTGTTTTGATTGACTTTACTTTTTTCAAGGAAGGCTATTTTGGAGGATATACTGATCTACATTGATAGAGGAAATTAATATAATAAGAGTTACCCAAATTAATAGGGAAAAACGTGATTATAAGTGTATGTGTTTGCAATCTGTAAGGACCAGTGATTTTATTGGTATGACTTTAAAAATAGAAATAGCATGAATACTACTTAAGTTCCTATGAGGTAGACACCACAAACATTATTTAGAATGCAGGCTTTTCAGGGTAGGAATTTTGTTTGCTTCATCTTTGTAACCCTGGTGCTTTACATGGGTTTTGGTACATGCTTAAATATTTAATAAATGTGTAAGGATCAATTATTCCCCTCTATTACAGATAAAGAAATTGAGGCTCCTAAATCAGATTGCTTAAATTAATATTAAGTATGTAGTTTCATCTGGCATAGAGAACGGAGAGTTACACTCGAGTTAGAAAGTTAAAATCTACCTCTGCTACATGCTGGCTGCATAATACTGGCTGAGTCATTTAACCTCAATGCTCCAGTTATTTCTTTGAAACAATAGGTTATAGAGCAGGAGTCAATCTGCTTTAGTAGAAGGAGTTTCATGAAAATACCTCTGGTTTCATCTATTGTTGCATAAAACTAGATGCGATTATACACAAATATATTCAATATCTCCTTAGCCCCCTTGGTTGCCTCAACTTTCTAATTGAAGGGCTAGAAGTGGGAGCAATACACTCCTCCCAAAGTCTCCCTTAACAGAGAGCTCAGAATTTTCTAGTTAACTTTTTTTGGTAAAGGAAAGGCAAGGGAATTGGGTTAAGTGACTTGTCCAAAGTCACACAGATAGTAAGTATCAAGTGTCTGAGGTCACATTTGAACTCAGGTTCTCCTGACTCCAGGATGGGTGCTGTATTCACTGTGCCACTCAGCTGACCCTCTAGGTAACTAATTCATGCATCCAAGCAAGGCATCCTTTAACACGTAGAGGAGGCTTGTAAACTTCCTTTGGTATAATGTCTGCCTGTAAGTTTTTTGAGCATGAGGATTGCCATTTTCTTACTTGTTACCTCCAGGAACAGTGCCTGACACATATAGGTATGTAATGATTCACTCTATGTATATCAATATGGACTATATATATGTATACGAATATGTATATGTATGTGTTTTGTTATCGTTGAATTGTTTCACTCATGTCTGACTCTGTGACTCCATTTAGGGTTTTCTTGGCAAAGATACTATGGTACATTGCCATTTCCTTCTGTAATCATTTTCCAGATGAGAATCTGAGGTAAAACAGGGTTAAGTGACTTGCCCAGCATCACTACAGCCAGTAAGTGTCTGAGGACAGATTTCAACTCAGACCTTCATGACTCCAGGTCCAGCACTCTAGCCATTGCTTTATGTGTATAACATCCTCTACCAGTGCAGAATGTTAACCATCTCTTCTCAAAAGTGGTAAATGTGAAAAACAAATAGCTCTTTGAAACATGTAAAATATTTAAAAATTAGTAATAGCGTAGCCTTCTAAATGTGCAATATATTGCCATTTGAAGAATGCAAATTTTTTTCTCCGATGCTAATTAAGCTTCTGAGGGAGTGTGATAATTAGACAAGTTCAAAATCTGCACTCATTCCACATATTGCATACCACTCAATTGTGATTGTGGTTTCCTTGATGACGTTTCACTTTTAAATTGGCAATATTTTCATTCATTTAAAACTCACTGAATGCAGTTAAGAGTGACCAGGAAAGAGTGGCCCAAAGTAGCTACTGTGATGATAACAAGTACAACACATCTGTGGGGAAGAAAGATCCAGGATCTACTGTTCTCTCACTGAAAGGACCCTTTATGAGTTCCACCGATGCCAAGCCCAGACAATATCATTTAATCCATCTCACTCCTATGAGCTACACATACAATCAAACACTTTTGGTGACACTGTAACATCTTTCTTAAGTTACAACTTTCTCACAAAAAAATCATCATTCCCCTACATGTTTTTATAATGTGTACAATGCACAAAAGGACATTGATCATTGTTGAAGTGCAGGGGATCATTGTCACGTGAATTGTAAAAACAAGCTACTACGCACAGTCATCTAGTATTAGTCATGCACACTTCAAGAATCTCTAACCCATCCATTGAAAAGTCCATATCAAAATAGATGAGATAGTATAAAATCCATTATTTTAATTAAGGAAATTGAATAATATTTTTGTATTTATAAATAAGGGAGTGAATTTCAATAAAACTGATCAAGTAGAAAAGTGACTATGAAGCCAAGGGCTTTAGAGAATACTTTCATATTAATTTTGGTTAATTAGATGGTCATTAATAGTAATAGGAGTATTAGGAGTATTCCATCTTAGGTACCAGGTGAAACTAAATGATCACGAGCTTTTTTTACAAATCATATTCACTGATAATCATTGCCTAATAAACTGGGAAAACAAGTTAACAAGGACTACCGAGAGAATAATTCACAAGGAATACTATAATTATCAAGAGTCCAGAAAACATGTCAAATAAGGATGTGTTTACTGGGAGTATATTTCCTCTTTATAATATGGGATTGATCTATACTATAGAAAATGATTAGTTTAAGCCATTGTCTCCTTATATAAAATATTTTTGTAACATATGAAAATCCCAACAAATATAAATTTGGCATGATTAAGAGAGTGTATAATACTTCTGCCAGGATGAAGCTAAAAAATTTAATTTTCAGGGACAAAGTAGTGACAACAAATACTTGTATTCTGCTTGCCTTTTGCTTTTCCTCTGCACTAGAAAATGATCTCTAGCCCTTCTTTGAAAGATTATTTTAACAGTGCTAATCACTTTCTGAATTAATCTGTGTAATCAAGGGAATGGATTGGATGATTTGGAACACCCTCTCTACTTCCATAATCCTATGAGCTTATTATCCTGAGAATTTTTAATTAAAGGAAATGACAGTGTGAGTTGGGCTGGGTAAGTAGGGAAGATAAGAGTTAGAAGTCAAGTCTTTAAAAATCAAGAAGATTCCCAATATATAGTGGAACACAATTTTACTACCTGAACCTAATTCCTACATGTGACCCCTAATCTGATATGTCCTGTCTACTTGCTGTGATAGCCAGGCAAAGAACTCATTTGTAAAATCAAATTAACATTGCTTCCCACTTTCTTGCTGGTATTGGAATGTTAAACATTCCTCATGGTCAAGGCATTTTGTTAAGCAATGGAGATAACAAAGAAAAATCAAGTGGTCCTTACCTTAAAAAACACTGCTTTCTATTACGGGGATAAAACGTACAGAGATGAGCTCTAATAGGGGAGATCCAAGATGATTTTCCAAAGAAGAGACGATTTAAACTGAGTCTTGAAAAAAGACAAATTATTATGAGAAACAGAGATGAGGAGGGAGTGTATTCCAGGCATAGGAGTCAGCTTGTGTAAACACAGAGAGTCAGGAGATGGAATGCTGAGCTTGCAGAATGGTTAGCAATTCAGTTTTGCCAGAAGGTAGAGGCCATGAATGTGTACAATGTGAAATAAAGCTAAAAAGGTTGAACAGAATCAGTTTGCATGGTAATTTAAAAGCCCAGTTGGATTATCTGTAGTTCATCTTAAAGGAAAGATATTGACAATTTAGATTTTTCAGGAGGAAAAAGGCCTGGTTAGAAACATCTTTGGAATGTTATTTTGGTAACTGTTTGGAGGTTACTTTTGCCAAGGGAGAGATTAGATGCAGATACCAATTAAAGAGACCATTGCCATAGTCCAGACACAAGATGATAAACTTAAATAGAGTATAAGATGGATGAATAGAGAGGAAACAATAGATCTGGATGGGACATGTTGAAGGTAGAACTGACAAAATTTGATTACATAGGTGAAACAAGGAAGAATGAGAGTCCAGGTTATATCTGAGGTTATAAAATTAATCGGTAGGTAATCGTTACCTTGGTTTGGGATGTAAGGCCAGTTTAGGGAGCAAAATGATTACTTAGAGACCAAAAAAGTATTCAGATAAAGATATTTAACATGAATCTGTAGATGTGGGATGAGAGTTCAAAAGACAGATGAAAGTTAGGTAAACATATTTGCGAACTCGCTGCGAAATGAATGCTAAACCCATGGGAATAGATGAGATCCCCAGTGAAGAGGGAACAGAAGTAGAAAATGAAAGGTCCAGGGCAGAGATTTAGGGGACACCTAAATAAAGAGAAGGAGAAAAATAAGAGGAGACTGAGAAGTGTTTAAAGAGATTGGGACAGGAAGACCATTACCACAAAAGTCATGGAAGAAAAACATATTCAGAAAGAGGCAGCCGTCAGGTATCCAGAGTAGTAGAGAGACCAGTGAAGATAAGGACTGAGAAATCCATTGAATTTAGCAGGTAAAAGATCATTAGTAACTTCTGAGAAAGTGGTTTTAGCAGAAGAGTAGGTTTTGAAGCCAGATTATAAGGGATGGGAGCCCAAGTGGGTGGTAAGAAAGCAGAAGTAAAGAGTACTTTTTTTTCTATGAGTTTAATAGTGAATGGGAAGAGAAACCAAAGATAACAGTGAGAAGGAATGTGGGGTCAAATGAAGGGTTTTTTTTAAGTTTGGGAGAAATTTAGGCATGTTTGAAGACTGTGGGGAAGGAGCCAGCAGACAGGAAAAGATTGAAAATGTGAGAGAAAGAATGAATGATGGATGGGGCAAGCTCCTGGAAGAATTCTGAATTCTTCAAAGTGACATCCTCAGCAATTTCCCCAGGAGCCAAAATTCTTATTAACTTTGAGTCCTTCCTAGAAGACCTGAGAGGTTAATGTGTCTTTTTCCCTTAGTAAGGGATTTTTTTTGTGTGTGGCAAGGACTGTAAAATTTCACATGATTTTAAGATAGGTTCTTTTTTGCATCTGTTTCCTAGTGAGAAAAGGAAAGATGCAATTAAAAGGAATAACTCCACCAAACAGGCTGCCAAATGATTGGTTCCACCTCAGTAGACTGATCTAGATCCACACCAAAAGTATGGTTTACCTTACCCTAAATCCATTGGGATGAGGTGATTAAAATTGAAATTGCTAAGCAATAAAATAATTAAGCTATTTTATTGATATAAAAATTATATACTGGTTATATCATGAAAGCTGCATATAGGAATGTAACTTCATCACTTATTATTCCATTTCTGTATATATCTTATCTATTCATTTCACAAAACCCCTATAATGTTTTGGAACATATAACAGGCCCTCAAGAGATGCAACTGATGTATTTCTTTCTTTCAAGTTTTTGCTTGTGTTTTCTATACACTATCCTCACAGCTTTCACTTAGATCGATATTTTATTTAATATGTACCAATCTCATAATATGCCTACTTGCCTGTCTTACTGGGGAAGTATAAAGGGCAGTGGCTCATGAATCAAGAATTTTAAGTTAAAATCCTAGTTGTGACACCTCCAACCTACATGACCACATCACTTATTCTTCTTCAGCCTCAGTTTCCTCATTTATAAAACAGATGATCTCTCAGGTTTCTTTCGCCTATAGATCCTAGGTAGCAAGATGTTCATCTTTTTGGTGTCCTGGACCTCTATCTTAGTGGTCCCTTAAAGTCTATGGATCCCTGCTCACCTTAATGTTTTTAAGTGCCTAAAATAAAATACATTGTGTTACAAAGTAAACCAATTAATTGAAATATAGTTATCAAATACAATTTAAAAAATAAGCATATGTATCCTAAGATAATAACCTCTTATGTATATATTGAACATGTGTATGTGTTTGTATGCATGTATAATAAGAAAAGAAAGAATAAAAAGCAAAACAAAGGATTTAATTTTACTTCACTATTCTGATGCTCATATGCTTAAGGATGATGACCTCTGTTCTTTATGATAAAAGTGAAAGTTAACATTTAATAAGAAATATCTATTGCCATTGAGGAAACTTTGTACATCTTTCTCCTTACTATTTTCAATTATTTCTTTATCTAAGTTCTATTTTGAAAGTCAAATGGGAAGGGATAAGGGAAACAAAGCCCTAGTGACTTTAAACATCTGTTTGAAAGGATCTGAGTTTACTACTACAATAAAAATGATGTGATATACTGGACTACATTGAACAAAGAAAACTCTGCAACACAGCCTAAGAGAACAAGGAAGGGGTTACTGTTTATCCTATTGTACAATGGGATGGAAAATGCACATTGGCTTTCAAATTCGTAGGGCTTGAAAGGACTTGGGTAACATTATCCCTTGCCGTCACAAACTGAGATGGCATATGGTTAACATCCTTTTATAGTGTTATTTTTAAACTTGTTTATGGGATATAAATATAAACTATTCTGAACCCTATAATGAAAACTTTCCCTGAATGGAAACATGAGTAAATTGGGCAAAGCAAGCAGCTTCCACTTTGGTTATCTAACTATTTCTGATGGAATAGGAAAGAGTACTGAAGATATGGAAATCTAAGGGCGCAATGATGTTAGGTCGTTTCTCTTTTCATTTTCCTCTGAGTTTTCCCATGGCAGAGGTATCCCAGACACAAGCAGCCAAGATAGCTGAAAAGGGGATTTAAAGAACTGTCAGAAACTGTTTAGGGAGAGAGGGTGTCTCCACAATTTTCCATGAATCAAATGGTAACAAGGGAATATCATTTTCTGCCTAACTCAATTTCTAGACCTATAGCATCTAGTGGTTTGGTTCTACTAAATCACAGAAGTATTTCTTAAAGAAAAAAATAAAACAAAGGAAGTAATAAATGTCAAACACCCATCAAAGACAGACCAGGTACTTTATTATTATTATTTTTTTTATTTTAGTCTCTGCTGGAGTTCTTTGAAAGTGTAACAAGTAATCCATCTGTAGTTCAACTCTATTGTAAATCTGGTTTACCAAGTTACCTGTTTTAAAACTTACATCTCACCCAGATTAGGTCACTGAGGTCATAATACATACAGCAAACATAGACCTCTCTGCATTTCTTTACCAGTTATTTGGTATTTACTTTTAAAATTCATATTAAGATGCATAAATAAGATGGGGTGTAGGTATAAACTAGCCTTTAGTTTTAGGGAAAAGAGTATGTACCTGGAATATTGAAGTATTAATCCCAAGGGGAAATAATTTTGGCCTTCCCAGTTAGATTTAAATTCTCCATATCTTTATTTTCCTTAATTATATTCATCAGTGTGTGTGTGTGTGTGTGTGTGTGTGTGTGTGTGTGTGTGTGTGTGTGTGTCTTGGCACCCCTTAAATGAAACAAAAACAACAGAGAGCTAAAACAGTATCCTTACAAAACCATTTCCATCAGTACTGGGTTAAAACTGAAATTAAAGTGATTCATAATAGACAACCCAAATAAAAAAAAAACTAGGATGAATATTCAGATTAAAACTGCTTAATCGAAAAACGGGGATGCAAAATTTTGAATGTATAAGCAGTTACGGTGATTTCTGTTCTCAAAGTATGGAAAGGCATGAACTATGCAAAAATGAAGAATCACCCAGAAATATACGACACTGGCACCGAATATGGAAAGAATGATAACTTTGAAGAAAAACATGCTCTGAAATTAACTGATAATTCTCTAATAATGACGATCGAGGCTGTTTGTATGGAGATGAGAAAATGCACCTTTTGCCCATCTTTTCCTTATCATAAATATAACTTATATTATCTTTCATTTTTAAATTCTTTTTACAGTTCCTTCTGCTTTAAAACTTTTTCTATACCTTGTCAAATATGCTAACAAGCATTGCATTGCCATTTTGCTCCCACGGAACTAACAGCAAGCTTTTCATACTGACATGAGATAGGGGGAACATCTGTTCCCCTGAAAAGCACTCACATGTAGGCCTTTGTCATTTCATTCAAAATTCATTCTCTATGTTTAGTCTGTCAACACTACTATTCTGCGAGGTCAGCACAAGATCTGTCCTGCCTCCTTTATCATATATATTCACTTCCAGCACTTCATTTACTGGGGTGTGTGTGTGTGTGTGTGTGTGTGTGTGTGTGTGTGTGTGTGTGTTTTGGGGAGAAAGGGATGATAACTCTTGGCTCCTGAATGGCTCTTCTGATTATAAGCTGCAGTTTCAAAAGGTCAGATGCTGCTTGCTTAGTTGTGTCAATTTTATAACCATCACCTCACTTCCAGGGTAAAAGGGGCATTCAAAGATTGATGTCTAGTAACATGATGTTCCTACTGAACTCTTAAGGAATTCTTTTCCACCGTGGAAAAGTTCAAGGGAAAGAAAAAAATGTGGGATTGTAAGACCATGGAAGATTTATATACTGTATTTTGAAAAGCTAATACCTTCACTGCTCCATACAATTTTCTAGTCAAACTTGGGAGCAAAAGGAGAGAATCACTTGGTTGCTCTAATATTTTGTAGTTATTCAAATGTAGTTATTCAGATGAGCCTGCACAGGGAACGTAATCAATTACATCTCAACTTTGTATTAGGAAATTTTACAAACAACCATTTAAATGCCTTTTGTAACAATTTTTCTTTCTTCCACAAACATTCAGTCAGTATTCATTCATTAATCTTTACCACTTTACTGCTTAAAGTCACATAAGTGAATGATAGAAGCAAAAACAGAATCCAGGGTGCCTCGCTCCTAGCCAGGATCCCAACCACAAAACCCACATTATTCTTTTTAAGGTATTACTGTAGGAAAGTCGTCTTTATAGCAAAGCCAAGACTCCAGGGATTATCTCAACTTGAAAGGATGATTTTTTTTTGTAAGCTGTGACCTGACCATCTGTCATGTTTGCCTCATTTCAGAGACCTGGTTTCCATGACCAAGAAAATAGTCCTTCTGAAGAAACTGGATATCTTGGTTTTATCATTTAATAATAAAGTCAATGAGTGTTCATAGAGTCAGAAGATTGGAGAGATTTATATTTTTATCATTTTACGTATTTTTAACACTGATTCATCGCAGGATAACATTAAAATGTAGCTAGCTGGTTCACATTTTATAAGTAACTGACCTTTTTACTTGGCAAATATTAAAATGTTTTAGGGAGAACATTTTCTACTTTTCCATATAGGTATTAGACACACTAATATACTATTTAATAATAGCCAGCATTTATGGATCACATTAAAGTATACAAATCATTTTACATATATCATAACACTTGATACACTAATCCTGTGAGATAGGTACCCATTTTACAATTTCAGGAAACCAAGAGTGGTAACAAGGGAGGAGAGTGAGAGGTGGTTTTAAATCCTATAAGTCAAAGATACTGATCTGGAAGGAACATCAGAACCCATTACTACAGCCCGTCAGACAAGTCAGTTGAGGACAAGTAAGCTTAAGTGCCTTACCCAAAGTTACAGAGGGAGTAAGCACCAGAGATGGGAATGAAATCCAGGCATGCTGGCTTGGGTAATAGTGTTCCTTTCACTACAACAAATAGTGTTTCCAACTTCTGAACCTGATTACAAGTCCAACATCGTCCTGACTTAGATCCATGGTCCCTCAGCATATTCCTCCAGCTTACTAAAATGTCACTTTATCTGACTCTATTTAATGAACACAAGTATTCATAAAGTACCCATACTACTTGAGACAATGATGTTTTGAATTTATGGATGTTAATACTGAAGTCATATGTACAAGATAAAATTTATATTAAATCTTTTGATAAGGTGCTTCATGGGATTCAGGATATATTTATGTTCTTGTGGTACTAGACTATATGTTATCAGTATCCTATGATACATATTAAGTATAGTAGCATAGTATAATGAACAAAGAGCTATGCTAAATTCAAGAAAACCTGAAGCTTAAAGAGTTTCTTAGTGTAGAGAGGGATAAAGACCCTGAGCTAGAGATGATGTAGCCATAGCACTGAGTATACATAGATCAAAGTGAAGACAGTTCCTTCTTTTGAGGAGTTTATATTCTAAGATGGGGGCTGGGAGAGAGGGGATAACAGGGGAATATTTTGCTTTAGAAAATGATGAATGGGAAGACAGGACTACAGTAACATATCTTTTTAGGAGCAATAGCTATACGGATTTGATTATGGGTACAGTACTGGAATGCAAAGGTATATGTGTGGCAATAAAGTGATTAGTAAAAATATAAAGGAATAAGGAAGCCAGATAGTACAGAGAAAAGAGTACAAGGCCTTGACTCAGGAAGTTCAAATCCAGCCTCAGATACTTATTAGGCACATGACCCTGGATGAGTCAATGTTGGCCTCAGTTTCCTCATCTGTAAAATGAGCTGGAGAAGGAAATGGCAAACCATTCCAGTATCTTTGTCAAGAAATCCCCAAATGGGGTCACAAAGAGTCAGACAGGACTGAAATGACTGAGCAAAAAGAATATAAAAGAGATAAAGTAGACAGGTCTTCCTGAAATAATGGGTCAGGTAAGCCACTCACTAATCAGAACAATGTGGTCAAAGTCAGGAGTTTCATAGACAAAAGGGTTAAAACCTCTAGTGCATGGTCTCTGGTCTAAGAAACAGGAAAGTTGGTGAAAAGATGACTAGGAAGTAAATTATGGCATCACTTGGATCTGGTGTGTGCTGCTCTACAGAAATATGGATGCTTGGAGGGATTCCTTTTGTGAGAGATAAAACATGTAATATGTTGGTTACTCTGAGCTTGAGATGTCCGAATGTAAGTAATTCAAGACTGGAATTTAGTAAAGAAACTTGGACTTAATCTATAGGTCATCTCTTTAGAGTGGTAATTGAACCCATGAGATGTGATCAGACAGCCAAGAGAGAAGGTGCAAAGAAAGAGGGACTGAGGAAGCAAACAGGGTTAAGTGGCAGTGTCTAAGGTCATATCTAAACTCAAGAAGATACTGTAACATATAGTTTTCCTAACTCTAGGCCAGGTACTCTACCCACTGTTTCCCCAAGCTTTTCGTTGATTCTACTTTAACATGTTCCTCTTTGCAGTCAGAATTTGACCGCAATTTCATCCTCCCCTGTTTTGCATACTCTAGATAGTTTTAAAAATTAAGTATACTTTATATTTGACATAGTGACATAAGAGCAAATTCAATAATGTCTTATACTTGGGTACAAAAAAATAAACTTCTCAAGTACCAAATGATTGCAACATGGTAAGTGTCATTCTCCTGAAAGGGATATGGGACACTTAGTGAACTAAACTCTCGAAATCAGTTAGTGGTATGATACAACAGCAGGGATCTTGGGCTGCTATAAGAGAGGCAGAGCTTCTGGGAATAGGTAGATAATGTTTCCACCTTCTCTGTCCTTGTCATGCTTAATTTGGAGTATTGTATTCAGTGTTGAATGTCACAGTTTAAGAAAGATCCTGATGAGCTCGATAAGGTTCAGAGAAGGACATCTAGGTTAGTGACGGGACTTAAGTCCAAATGATATAAGGATCATATATAGTAACTGGGTATGTTTAGCTTCACATAAAAGCTTTTTTCAGTTGTTGAATAGCTATCATTTAGAAAAGCAATCAGACTTATTCTGCTGAGTCCTTTGGTGAAAGAGTCAGGATCAATGGGTTGAAGTTACCAGAAGAAAATTTAGACTCCAAGGAAGGAAACAAAACAAAAAAACAATGATTTGGGAAAAAAAACAAAATAAAAATCTTCCTAAAATGAAAGCTGTTCTAAAGTGGAATTGGCTACCTTCAGAGGTGGAAACTCATTAAGCAGAGGCTGGATAATCATTTGTTATGTGAATTAGGATGCTGATTCCTTTCACGTGTAGGTTGAACTAAATACTACTGAGATTGTTTCCAACTCTCAAATTCTGTGATTCTATGAATTTAATAGCTGAATTATACATACATGCACATATTGCAGCAAATATTCATCGCATTATAATACATTATGTGTATGTTTGTGTATAACTTCCCTATGATTAGCTACATACGTATATGCATTTGCACATATGTATATTTGACACCTATCTTGGTAATAAAATGATCTCATAAGTTCCAGAATCAATGTGTGCCTACATGCATTCCTTTTCCTTAGAGTGCCATAGATTCATAATGCTTTGAATTTCATAGGACCAAGTCAGGTAAGTACTATATCTATAGAGTGTCATGGATTCATAATAATGTTTCCAACTTTGAAATCATTTGGTTAGTTAGGTAGGTACTCTATCTATCCATAGAGTGTCATAGCTTTATAATAACATTCCCAAATTTGAAATTCATTATAACAGTTAGATAAGTGATACAGGTCAATATCTCAGTCCACTTAATGGTCCTTCACGGTAGACATTAGTACTTGAAACCAAATAGTTTTGTCATTAATAGTGACCCTGCAAGCATTTCAGGAAGGAAAGTGAAAGATTATGGGTCCTGAAAATTTTTGTCTCTTGCCTTTGACTTAGCATAGATAGGTAATGACACCCCAGTCATTAGACCCTAGGAGTCAACAATCTCAGGGATTTGAATGTGACCCTGCCAGGATTATGTAACACAGTTTTGCTTTTCCTATTGAGGCATCTTCTTCCATTTATTGAATTCTTTTCAATTTCTCTTTCTTTTATTTAAGAGCATTTTCACTGTAAATAATATTTCATGGATTTTATCTTTAAATTAGATTATATCATGCTCCTTAACAGCATGGATTATTTTCTCCACATATCTCCCCAGTAGCTACTGCAAACTGCTTATAACTTCTACAGTATTTTCATTACTATTAGATGTAAAGAAAAATACTGAGGTCTTCCATCTAAACTACATTAACCCTTGGTAAACCATGTGACTGAAAAGATTAGAGAACAGCAAAGCAAGCAAGAAAAAAGATTCAGAATAAATACTTCAATCTTTTAAATACTAAAGGTCAAGCAGGTAAAAATTTCTAATTATAATCTTCCCTTCTAGCATTAAAATTTTCCTCCATTTATTTTAGTGCAACTTCATAGCATAACTATAGTGAAAATATGCTCAATAGGAAAGTACATGTAGACCCTATAAAGAATTGTATGCT
>CM053770.1:126131875-126162310 GCA_028658325.1 Potorous gilbertii | reverse complement strand
CATTCTTGGTGAAAAGACCAGAGCTGAAAAGAAAATTTGACTTTCAAACACAAGAATCAAAAGACGTATGAAAAGGTAAACAGGAAGGAGAAATTACAAGGGACTTACTAAAGTTGAGCTGTCTACATTCCTACATGGAAAGACAATATTTGTAACTCTTGAAACTTTTCTCAGTATCTGGGTAGTTGGTGGGATTACACACACACACACACACACACACACACACACACACACACGTGTGTGTGTGTGTGTGTGTGTGTGTGTATACATGGAGAGAGAGAGCTCACAAGGTGAATTGAATAGGAAGGGCTCATATCTAAAAAAAATGAAATTAAGGGGTGAAAGAGGAATATATTGGGAGGAGAAAGGGAGAAATGGAATGGGGCAAATTATTTCTCATAAAAAGGCAAGAAAAAGACTTTTCAGTGGAGGGAAAAAGGGGAGAGGTGAGAGGAAAAATGTGAAACTTACTCTCATCACATTTGACTCAAGGAAGAAATAAAATGCACACTCATTTTGGTATGAAAACCTATCTTAGAATACAGGAAAGTAGGAGAAATGGGGATAAGCAGGGTGGAGGGGATGATGGAAGGGAGGGCAATGGGAGGAGGGAAGTCAACACTCTTTGGCAGGGACAAGATCAAAAGAGAGAATAGAAGAAATGGGGGACAGGAGAAGATGGAGGGAAATATAGTTAGTCTTACATAATATAACTATTATGGAAGTCATTTGCAAAACTACACATATACGTCCTGTATTGATTGCTTGCCTTCCCAATAGGGATGGATGGGGAGGGAGGATGGAGAAGTTAGAACTCAAAATTTCAGGAACAACTGTTAAGTATTGTTCTTGCATACAACTGGAAAACAAGAAATACAGGCAGTGGGATACATAAATTTATCTTGCCCTACAGGACAAAAGAGAAGATGGAAATAAGGGAAGGGAGGGATGTTAGAAGGGAGGGCAGACTGGTGGTAGGAGTAATTAGAATGTTTGGCATTTTGGGGTGGAGTAAGGGGAGAGATGGGGAGAAAATTTGGAATTCAAAATTATGCAGAAATGAATGTTGAAAACAAAATAAATAAATTTAAAAAAAAAGAAATTCCACTGAGAACTAAGAGTAAGAAAGATATTCTTTCATTCTAACCCCGCAGAATTTTCTAGGTAAAGAATGAGGCATTGGCAGGTACAGGGTCTGTGAGGGTAATACTTGCTGATATCTCAAAAAATTAATATTTTTTTCTCTTTTTTAAACTTTGTGTTTTAAAGTAAAATTTAGTTGTTCATTTAAAAAAAGAAAAAGAAAAGAAAAGATGCACCTGGAATAACCTCTCTGTCTCATACCTAGAGACATACCAAAAGCTAAATTGTGCTTTGGTTTTTGTTTTCCCCTTGGAGCAAAAGCAATTAATTTCTAATGGTAGAAAACCCAGAGAGGGGAACAAACATAAAGATTCAGACATTATGAGACTGGGTCAAGCTGAATTCTTAATTAAATTAACCTATGCCTCCAAGATGACAGAAATTATTCTGAATTTTCTTTGGGGCTACTCTCCCCTGCTTCCTTCTTTGCTTTCTATCCTCTCAATACCCTAGTAACATTTGGAATATATGGATAGCAGTAAGTGTGCTATGCATACACACAACACACATACATGCAACAGTAAGTGTGTATACTTACAAACACCACACATATAAATCCACACATATGCACTTATATATCCATTTAAGTACATATACATTTAATGCAATTTGAACATATTTTAGGGATATGATTCATGTTTTGATGGGGAGCATATATACATATGCATATCTTGAGAAACATGCATATGTGTAAATATGTCTAATCAAAGAATGAATCAGATTGCTAGTAAATATGAGGATTATAATTATATGTACATAAGTGATATGTGGTTAGGTTTTAACTAAAAGAGTTTTATAAACTATTTACTATTTTCCAAGCTCCATGCTAAGCACTGAGAATACAAAGAAAGGTGGGGGGAAATTCTTACTTACTTTCTAATGGGGGAAATAGTATATACATGACTGAGTATATATAACATATTCAGACTAGATAGAAGGTACTCCAAGTAGGGAAGGCATTAGCATCTGAGTGGAGCTGAAAAGGTTTCCTGATGTAGGTGAGATTTTAGTTGAGTCTTGAAGGAAGCAAGAAAACTAAGAAGTGAAGGTGAGGTGAAAGACGGTTCTAGACAGCCATCAATTGATAAACATTTATTAAACATCTCCTATTTGCCTGGCACTGTGTGAAGTGCTAGGGATACAAAAAGAAGCAAAAGACAGTCTCTGTAACCTATGACGATCTTAATTAAATGATGGAATCAGAACACATTTCTGATATTTTAGAAGAGAATGAGGGGAGATGAAGGAAGCATTGAGAATAGCTTTCTCAAGGAATTTTGCAATGAAGTGTGGAGGGTATGTAGGAAAATAGTAGGGATAGATGGAGTGAGTGATATTTTTTTAATAATGTGTAAAACAACTACATTTGATAGCAAGAAAAGATTTAGCAAGCAGATTTAAAGAGACTGAATAATGGAATGTATGTGAAAATGCGGATAATTTGATGATTAAGAGAGGAAAGGCTAGGATTAAGGAGACGTGTGAAGGAATTGTACTTCAGAAGGAAAAGGATCATCTTTTCTTCATTTACAGGAATGGCCTGGCATATAGTACACAACAAATATTTGTTTTCTGATTATGAATTGTCTTGTTGTCTGGTAAGTAGATGGCATAGAAGGATTTGTGAGCTAGATTCAATGTGGACATTGAGGAGAAATATAAGGTCTTCATGGATGACTGCCAGTTTTTCAGTGAAGCCTGTGATTCTCTGCTAAAATGGTGAGGGGAGGTGGTCCCTAAGACCATCGGAAGAGGCATTATATGAGATGCTCCCTGAGAGAAGAGAACCACTGAAATAGCCATTTTAGAGAGTAAGGTATAGTCATACAGAATAAGTGTCTTATTCCAGTGGGGATTAGGTAGCATACATTTTTGTAGTGGACCTGATCAGCATGGTTTCAAGATTTCTCACAGCTGTATTCAGCAGCATGGAAACATAAGTGAAAAAGGCAGTAAGTGAGAATAATCCAATGGACTGGCAAGGGGTTTTAGTTATAGGACAAGATGTGAAGCGATGGGAGAAGATAGTGTAGAGTTGAATTGGTTCACCAAAGGGTGGTAACAGAGACGGGTAGAGAGTTTAGCTTGTGTCTTTCTGTGTCTATCTGGTCAACCCATGAAAGTGACACAAGAAGCTTCTTGAAACACACAAGTTTTGAAAGATCTAGAAAGGCTTCTAGGAGGGAGCAGTGCTGGACTGGGACCAGTGTTCCCTCAGTTAAACTTGAAAAGCTTCATCATCAGGTGGATATAATGTATTCTTCAGACCCAACTTGTATAGAAGATCATCTTCCAGAGATCTGTCCGCAGACACTTAAAAGCTCCATGAATTTGGACAAGTCACTTAATCTCTGTCTACCTATAGTGCCAACACAATATTCACAGCACGTGCAACAGCCATGAATATGCTGGCACAGTTCTGAATCACAATACAACAAACTCTCCACATGGAAAACAGAACCAAAACATTTATTCAGACACCAGCAAGCCAAGTCCCAACAACATAAACCCAAATCCATCAGAGTAATAAAAAAATCTATACACAATAACAGTGCAAATGTCAATACCGTCACCAAGACTTCCCTCTGTTGGGCTTCCCACAAACCAGCTCCCTTAAACAAATCACAAACAAGCTCTCTCATTCCTTCTAGCCAGCTGCCTTTTCCAGCTCTGATTGCTCTTTGGCTAAATTCCTCTCAGCTCTGCTCTGGCTCTGCCTCTTTCTATTCCACTCTTCTTTCTCCACCCCTTCAGTAAGTTCCTCCCCCCACAGACTCATGTTACCCAGTCAGGTTACATGGGCCTATTAATGAATTGGAAAGATTTTCCCATTTAAATTACCATTACACTGCCTCATATAAAATGGAGGTAGTAATTGTACCTACATCCTAGCTGTGTATAAATTGGTAAGTTATTTTTCCCTCTCAGCCTCAGTTTTCTTCTTCTGTGAAATGGGAATGATGATAGGGATAGATACAACTCTAAAGAAGAGTAATGAGGATAAAATAAAGAAATAATTATAAATTATTTGGCAAAAATTCTGACACTCTATATGGTGTCCCCAAAGTCTTAAGGACAATTTTAAACTTTAATAGATACTAAAATTTTGAGCTCTAATTGCAGTTTTAAGTTTTAATATACTAGGACTTTGGAGACACCCTATATAAATATTAATATAGAGAAAAAAATGAAGATATTTTAATAGCTAAATAAAATTATATTGATAATATAAAATTATATCAGAGGGGAACAAGATGGTATAAGATTAAGGAAAAGGGAAACAGCCAAAACTGTGTCTAGACACTAGGAAATGTAGAAAGGTGAAAAGTCAAATATTGTTCTGTTATCAGTCATGATGCTACAATTCTAAGTAATTCAACATAATAAAAGTAGTATGATATTATTAGTTTCTTAAATTCTATTGAAAACCTCCCTCTTCTGTTTCCTTTAACCAGCCTGGGTATGTAAGTTAGTTCATAGATTTGAAAGGTATACTGTTGCATATTTGCACTGAGCTTTTGAAGATTTGTAACTGCAATACACAGCTTTCCATGGTGAATGAGAATTAAGATATGTAACATATTAATATGTTTAAGTAAAAATATCTCCCCCTACAGTCAGTTCTCCATGTGCCTTGAAAATATCCAGTCGTTACTCATCTTTAGCTTCTACTTGCCCGATTCTACTTTTTATCAAATTGTTTTCTTCAGTTAACTTTTGCATCTCCTTTTCCATCTGTCCAATTGTTCCTTTTAAGGAGTTATTTTCTCCAGTTAGTTTTTGTACTTCATTTTACGTTGGTCCAATTTTCCCAGTTAGGTTCTGTGCTTCTTTTTCCATTAATCTAATTTTCCTTCTAAATTCTTTTGTGATTTCTTTTTTCATATTTTTAAAATCATTGGCCAGGCTTTCTTCTACTTCCCTAATTGGGCTTTTAAAATTCTTCTTGAGCTCTTCCAAGAATGTCCTTTGGATGTGAGACCAGTTCATATTCCCTTCTGAAGTGTCAGATGGGAGTAGAGTGTCAATGCTGCCTTCTTTGGTATTTATGCCTCGGTCTTTGTCCCCACAGAAAGATTCTATGGGGCCATGCTCATGATGAATGCCGTTTTCCTGACTTTTAAAGTAGATCTCTGCTTCTGGAGGACAGGGGACTCTGTCCCACCATTCTTGTGTTTAGAACTTGGGCCTTTGTGTATTATGGCCACTGGTTCTTTCAGCTAGAGGTTAGAGTGCTATAGCTTATCTGGTGGTGAGCTGGCTGATGTGTGAAAGCAGAGGCCAGATGAAGTTTTTCTCATTTTTTCTGCAGTTACCCTGGAGCTAGCTGTGTTAAGTGTGGGGGAGGAGGGGTCTGGTCACAGGAGGTTTTCTCTCCTGACCACAGACAGCCTCAGTGGTTGGTGAACTAATGTTTACATTAGGGTCTTCCCTATTCTCCTGACTGTGCTAAGGCACGCCTGGGGACCTGGTGTTGACGATTGCAGGCTCCACCCCCCTGGGGCTCAGGATCTCCTCCTGGTTCACTGAGGCATATCTGTTTAGGACAGATCCAGTCCCTTCCTGGTCCCCTTTACAGCCACAGAAAGAGGAACCCCCCTTTGAGATTTTCCTAGCTTCATGGGCTAAGAGATTATTTACCCCTTCAGCTGATCCCAATGTTCCAGAACTTTTCCTGGGGAAATATTTTATGGGTTTTTCAAGGTCAGCAAGGGGAGGGTAGAGCATTTACCGATCGTTTCACTATCTTGACTCCCAGAAGTTCAAGTAGGTGATTTACAGACATTTAATCTACAGGCTGAAAATCTCAAGAGCATCTGCTGCAGTTACCTGGGATTCCGCAGCTCTCTCTCACTCACTTTCACTGGACTCCCATCCAGGGCTAATATGCCCAAGATTCTGCAATGCAACCACTGCCTCAGACTGCTAGACTAGGGCTTCCTGCTCAGCCCTGCCATGGCAGGTACTGTGTTGGTGCAGCCTGTGTGCTGTGTGCTTCTCCAGTCCCATGCAACAGATCCTTCTGGTTGACCTTCCAGTCTGTCCTGGGCTGGAAATTTGCCACAATCTGTCTCCTATTGGATTCTGCCCCTCTGAAATCTGTTTAGATTCTCTTCTTAGACATATCTGAAGGAGTTTGTCATAGAGCTTAGGTGGGTAGATGTTCTGCCCCCCAGGTCAATCCTTTCTCATCTTTCACAAATTCTATTGTGTGTGGTTAAAGAGGTGCCTCAAATATCCCAAATCATTTAGCCGTCTTTACCTGTAAGTCATATATATTAAAGTTGATCAGAAATGCAAGGTTTAAACAGTATATGATTAGTTTGAAAATATGAACTATCAATTTCTTGATTCTGTCATGAATGTGTTTAATTCTTCAATTTTAACATTATATTCATATAGAACTTTTGGCACAGAATGTATATACAGCCATCTTCCTTTGCTCATTTAGCTGGCAGACTGAAAAATGCCTATATTCTGCTAATGTAGGAAATGACTTCATCTACCTAGAGGGTTGCCAACTCTTGAGAAATCAAGATTTATATTAGCTGACAAATTTAGGTTAAGGATTTGTGAACCTTACTATTCTAGAAGTAAAATTGTATTAGGGTGGAAAGCTGGCTCTTTATTTTTCCTTCTACTATTAATGGCAATACTAACATTTTCTTGGTTTCTCTTTGGACCACTTACATGGTCTTTGTTTCTAACCTCAAATAATTTTTTGACTCTGGTACTAACTAGATAATTACAACCATAATAAACCTGGTAGAGGGAACAGGTCTTGCCTCTGTTTTTCTTATTAGATATAGTTATTTTCTAACATGGTATCTAGAACAAAGTACACTCATAATAAATACTTGTTGATTTGAATTCCTTGTTTTGTCTTTTAATCCCCTGAACTTCTTTCTTGTACTCACAGATTGGTCTTTTATTTCTATATATTTCAGTATAATTTGTTGGACTATAATAAAAAGCAGATCTTTAATATTTCCATAGTTCTATCAAAGGATCATAGTGGCTTTGAAAGGGATTACAAAAACACATCAAGCATTGAATTTCATTGAACTCAATGAGTGAGGCAATTGTGTCAAGTGAGAGTTTTTATTGGTGTGAATTTCAGAGTATAGTCAGAGCTTTTTACATTTAGAATGCTAATGTACTATAGTCTGACCTTTTAACTAGGGTAATACCATTTCTGAGCATTCTGTATCATATTCTGCATCATATTATGTGATGATGACATTGCATATACTATGTTCTCTCATAAACTAGAGTAAATTTTCTGCAAGTATAGTGAATCATATAGTTACCATGTTCTAATGATTTTTTTCTAAACGTCTATATTCAAAGAATTGAATCTGACATCATCATTGTGTAATAAAACTGATAATGTGATTAAGGCAATACTATTTTTGACAAAATGTTCATTAATCTTCCTTACGGCCATACCTGTAGTTTTTCCTCATCCTCTTCCCCTTCCAGTTCTAGAAGCACAAACTATGGTTCAGTTCAACTCAATGGTTGTCCCAAGATGAGCAATGTCAGTATACTCTTCTAAGATCCCACTCATGGACCAAAGTACCTCTTTCTAGCTACCACTCCCTTATGTGTGTTGTTTTCCCTATTAAAATGTAATCTCCACCAAGACAGGCATTATTTTTTCTTTTATATCCATATCCTCAAAACTTAACACCATGTTTGGCACATAGCAAGTGCTTGGTAAATATTTTTATATTCTTTTATTTCCCTTTTTCAAATTAAATGGCAAATAGAGGGGTACTATACATAAACTTCTACAAGTTTTTCATGGTTAAGAATACTTGAATGAGAGTTAGAAAGGACCTTAGAGTCAATGTCTTCATTTGACAGGTAAAAGCCAAGACCCTCAGTACCTAAATGACTTGCTACAGATTGTAAGTGATGGAGCTAATATTTGAACTGAGGTCCTCTTACTCCAAATCCAGAATTCTTTCCTCTATATCACCCTGCCTCTAAGTTTTAAAAGGCAAGTATGAAAAAATACTTCGAATTTTTTTTAGAGGCCACTATTTACCTTGACTTTTTTTCAGGCTTCTTTGATTTCCTATCACAATTTTTTTAGGAGAGAGTTAGTCCTCTACTTATTAATACTTTTGTATTAGTAAAGAAGAAGAGGTCCATTCTGTCAGGTTTTTGCCACTGGCTAATAGTTTTAATAAAATGTGTGTTGAGGAAGTAATATGAAACTCTTGAAATGATGGCTTATAATTATTTCTGGATTTTATTACTCAGTCCATTTATGTTCTCCTAGTATCAAGAATAAATTGACTCTAGTACATGTGAGAGAGCAGACTGAAACAGGGTTTCCACTCATCTGTGCTTCATCAATTGTGCCCCTGTTGGATGACAATTGGACCTTCAAATAAACTGTGTTTGGAAGTGCTGCCCAGAGTCATTAGGGATGTGCCGGAGGGTCTCATCCAGTTGCCATGGAAACCTTACCCTCCAATGATGCATAGTAAAACCCTAAGCAAAGGTGATGATTCTAGGCTGAAAATATAAGAAAGAAATTATAGGAATCCAGGGAGATAGCAATAGTAACTAGTCACAGAGAAGCAGTTACTTGTGGATGTTCATAAATCTGTCTTTTGAAATTTTTCCTGTTGATAATTTTTTTCAAGTGAAAGTTCTTTAGGACTACTTGTTCAATAACAAACTATTAAAATAGAGACAAATACCGTCATTTCAACCGCTATGCTATATCTTTCACTCTAGCTACATGATTCTGAAAGAACTGTATTTATGTTTTTAAGGATTATTCCATTTTCTCAGTAGAAATATTGCCTCAAGAAGAAATGCTAAGTCAAACTAGATAGAGCATTTTTTTTTCAATCAAGACAATACTGAGCTATTCAAGAGTTCTTCTAACTTTTCCTACCTTCCACATACTTAATGATACTATTCTAGGCGTGATAAAAGGAATGAAAAGAGCATCACTTATACTACTAAAGTACTGTCACCAAATGATACCAGGAAAAAATGATGCTATTAGAAATAACCATAAAACTGTAAATGCATCCCTTATTACTAAGTTTTTCGGTCTTAGAATAAAAAATATTTATAAATGACATAAAATAACAGCATATAAAATGGCTTCTCAAAAACATCTCATGATTTTTTGCCTCACTCATGATGATATTTTCCTTGGATGTGCCTTTACAAAACTGTTACAAAGATTAAGGACAAAATACTGATCAGGAGATATGGATCAGGAAGGACAGGCATATAGAATACAGACATGCATACATGCAGAAAAATTTATTAAAATTTCCTAATTAGATGTTAAAACATGATTCACAGTATATGTTTCAGCAAAATTTCCACTATTATGATTCACTTGTTATGAATGAAATGTGATGGTTGAATCCGAAAACCTTTTTGCATGAAAACATCAAAATTGCTAGGATAAAAAGGGAAGTTGTCAATTTGTCCATTGGGATTAGAAGGTGGACTTTGCTTCAAATATCTCTGATCCAAATATCCAAGAAAAATATAAGGAATTGTTGTGGACATAGAGGACCAAAAAATAAATTAATGGATATACTGTCTTTTTCATTTTCTTTGTATTTCCAGGGCTTAGCATAGTACCTGGTGCATCATAAGCACTTAAAGGATCATTTATTGACATGAACAAAAGTTACAAAATAATGACTGCAATCTATTATCAAACACATGAAAGCTCGCTTCAAAATACTAACGATGAGGTTTTCGAATTCCAATAGCCCTGAAGTTTCACCTTTCACTCAGAAAGTTGGCAAAAAAAAGTGACAAAAGATGAAAATAATCAACATTGGCATGGTTGTAGACAGATATCATCAGCACTTAGTATGGTTCCTAAAACATACTAAGCACTTAATAAATTGTTGAACCACTTGCCCACTGACTAATAAATGCAAATGGACCTCCAAATATGTTGAACAATTTTCTAAAGCAATTTTAAATTATGAAAAGAAATGTCCTTATCCTTTGACCCAGAAATCACAGTGTTGGCTTATGTCTCAAGAAGCTCAAACTTAGAAATAAAATTCTCAAATAAACCAAAATATTCATAGCTGTACTTTTTGTATTAGCAATGAATTAGAAACACAGTTAATATTCATAAGTTATAGAATGCCCCAATAAATTACAGTCCATGAATTTAATAGAACATCATTATGTTGTAAGAAATGATGAGCATGAAGAATGCAGAGAAATGCGGGAAGGTTTATGGACTGTTGCAAAGTGAAATAAGTAGAACAAAGAAAATAGCACATAAAATGATTATAACCATTTAAACAGAAAGAGTAACAACAAAAACAAATTTTAGTATTGTAATTGTAATCAAGATTGACACCAAAGAAGAAGGAGAAGATGATTCTTCCATGTAAAAGTCTAGGTTTCTTCATTCAGAATTTTGTGTATACTCTCATATACATTTGATGTGCGGGTGAGGAACTGATTCTCTTCTATACCTCTCCCGATCCCCTATTTTTTTAATGAAAAGGAGGTAGTGCTATATTTGGAAATGGAGGTGATATAGAATATATAAAATTTTATTAATTTTATTAATTATAGTACAATAGATACTGTCTTTCAATGTTTTTACTTCTACTTTCATTTAGATTTTTATGGTTGAGTTTTCTAGAATTTGTATCTTTTAAACACATATATTATATATGAGTACATATGCCAAGGGATTTGGTGGTGTAGTATTACTATTTTACCTATAAATATGTGTTAACCTTTTGTCCTTTCTGGGTTCTGGTAGTTGCCTATTGAAATGATTTTGTTTCAATCACATGACCCAACTAAAACTTGCTAAAACAAAGCTATGTTTTTTTTGAAAGCCTGTTCATCTCTTGTCTGCTTTTCTGATTTACAATAAACCACTTTTTTTCCCTAGCAATAAGGATGGGATCCTCATTGAACTGCACAACATAGACAACAAATCTCCTCTCCACAACTCCAGGTAAGTGATAGATAGAATATGTTTTCTTCTATAGAACCCAGCAGATATGCTCAAAATAGCCACTTTGCATCACATTGGAAAATACAGTATAAATCATTCTGCTTTCTAAGATTCATATAAAGAGATTTTACTTCTATTTATGGCAAACAAAAGACAGGGTTTGGAAGAGAGCATTTTATTTTCCTGAAAGTTCCTGAGTACCATCTCTGTCATAAGACATTTTATTTCAGACAATTTCATGATTCACACAACAGAAAGGTTTTAGATTTGGTGTATTTTTATGATACCTTTATAAGATACCTACATAATATTGTAGCATTTGGAGAGGGGGAGTACTTACAAATATCCTTGACAAAATGGAAAATTATTAAATTTCAATAATTATAACACTTTCCATAGTATTTCCTCAAAAATCCCATTAATGAAGATGTAGATGCCACCATACATTTGTTGAACTTACCATGACTACCCAGTTTATATTGTTGGAATCTATTTTGTGGATTTGCAGTATAACTCTTTCACAGAGACACTACCATTAAACAATATTTGCAATGTTTCACACCACTAACAATCAGTATTCATGACATTTACATTATTAGAACAAATAAATTGTGGAACTTTGTTAGCGAATTCCCCATGGTGTTTTATGAGGAACTGGGAATTTGCATGGATGAATCTGTGTCATGCTTTATATTTGACTAAAAATTATAAATAAATTTTTTGCTCTAAGGTTGAAATTATTTGGGTCTAGTGTGAAATGATTGAAAAGTTTGAGTAACTTGTTCAATAAGGCATCTTTAAATCAATATGTGTGTGTATATGTATGTGCACACTTGGTAGAGTCAGAGTAATTGTGATGATATAAGAGCTTAAAGGCAAGACTTTGAAGAGACTATAAATGTGCTGTAACTAGAGCACATAAGCAAAGGTCAAAATCAAGTCTGACTTTGTCCAACTATATCAAACTGTTTTGTTTTTGTTTTTACATAGCTGTCTCACATTAGATAGATGTTATATCTTTTAGCTTACAATTAATTTTTATGTTGTAAAATACTACAAAACCTTGTACTATGAGGCTAAAGGTATAGAAATAGCAAGCACTTATTCAGAGAGAGTGTCAATAAAGTAAAAAATTGCCTGTGGAGTTCTGAATCTAATGAGAAGATCAACTAAAAATGTAAGGAAAAGGCAGCCCCTTAATCCATGTATCTACCAAGGGTGGGTGATGATGATGATGATGATGCTTTCGTCTCCGTTTGGTACACATGTATTAATTGTGTATTGATGCATTATTAATGAAGATATCTAAAATGGACCCAGGGTTGGTGAGAAAGACTATATTCAATATCTGCAATGAAAATGATTCCCCATAAGCATAATCATGTCTAGAACAATTGATATAAAATAGGACATTCTTCAAGGAGACAGTTTAAAATAATTATATCTCTGCTTAGAGCTAAATCTGTTATTTCTTCAAAGTAGAACTACGTAAATTTGAAGCTTCTTTGCTGGCATAATGCCTGATATAGAGATGCATGCAAATCAAACTGCTTCGATTATCTGCTCCTAACATCGATCCGTTAACACAACCACAGCACAGTGGAACAGCATTTGTAGAGTTATCCTTTTTCCAAGTCATCACAACCTTCAATCTACGTGAAGCCAAAAGATTTTCAAAATATAGCAATGCCACAAGGAAGGTCACAATCATCTATGGTTTGTGAGTAATTAGAAGAAATTATTGATCATTAGAAGCCATTGTGAATTAGCCTGACCTCATAATGCAATGTAGCAATATAGTATTTGACAAAATCTCTAACAATATTCTCATGAATAAATCTGAGATTTGCAAGCCAAGTAGCTGAAGTTAGGTGGGCTTGATGAATGACTGGATATAAAAGAAAAATAAAAGGAATGGTTCATCATCAACCTGGACTAGATCAAGTTCTCTGTCAGTATTTTTATCCGTGACTTGGATGAAGACAGAAAAGTCTTTTTTAAAATTAAGTCTCAAGATGATCAGAAGTTTGGAAGCTATATTAGCAAAAGTGCTGACATATTGGATGACAATTTTAATTTAAAAAATCTTGAAAAACTAGAATGATCAATCATATTTAATAAGATAAAATAAAATGGAAATAAATATGAAGCCTTACACTTAGATTTAAATGAAAAATAGACATCTCAAATACAGGATGAGGGAAATATGGAGAGAAAACAGTTTATGTGAAAATGACCTGGTAATTCTAATGGTCTGTAAGTATACTATAATGAAACTGTAAGATATAACTACCAAAAACTACTTATCTTGTGCTTTATTAATAAAAAGCAGAGTATTCAGAATTACAATTTTGGTATGAAAGAAATACTTAATTTTGAATTACATTACAAGGGCATAGTGCTGAAGATTAGAGTGTTGGAAATTCTACTCTGATCTTCCTTGATCAGATGACATCTGCAGTACTTTTTCCACCCAGTTCTGGGCACCACATTTTAACAATGACATTAATAAATGGTCACTTTTCCAGAGAAGGGAGGGTAGCATGGTGAGGGAAGTAGAAACCATACCATCATGATGAAGATCAGCTTAAGGAATCTCAGATGTTTGGCCTGGTGTTAAATAAAAGACTCTGGGTGAGGGTGGAAGGATTATGGCTGTCTTCAAGTACTTCAAAGTGCTATTTGGTTGATTATCCATAGTGTAGTCCAAGAAATTAGAACCAGGAATAATTGCGAAACATTACAGTGACGGATTTCACCTTGATATTTAAAAAAAAAGTATCCCTTTGGAGATAGTGAACTTTCTGTGACTAGACTTTTCCATCATAGGATGAGTATTCAAGTATCAGGAATTTTATATGAGAATTTCCTGTTAAAATACTGTTTGGCTCAAATCATTTTCTTATTCCTTTCTGCCTCTGAGATGATATGCTTCTGGCATGCTAGGCTACTCAGGATAATCTGCCAAAATTATTCCACTGACAATGGGAAGTAATCCAGAAGCCTGGGTGGAGCACTTTTTTTAAAATGTATTTTCACTTTTATTGATAAATGTTGCTTTAAGTACCATCAACATAATCAAATGTGGTAACAAAAAAAAGATAGTACACACAAAATTAATAACCAAAAAGCAGCAAGATAATAAATCATGCCTTCTAATATTCTGTCAGAGAGAAAGGGGCTTGGGAAGGGTTGAGTTTGTGGGAAGATATTAGAGAACCAAAATAAAAAATAATAACCTTCAATAAAATATTTGAAAATATGCAGAATGATTTCAGAAGGGCTCACAAAAGTGGATAATTTTGTTACTGTTATTAAATTTAATATAATAATTACTAATATTTACATAGCTCCTATTATGTATGAAAGGAACTGTGAATTGCCCCAGCAATACAAATAAAGGTACAAGATAGTTACTGCCTCCAAAGAGCTCACAACTTAATGTGTAGGACACAACAAATGGACGTGTATGTACAGAATAAATTGGACATAGTCACTGAGGGAAGAAACTAGAAGTAAAAGAGACTAGGAAAGTTTTTTGTAGGAGGTAGGATTTTAACTGAACTTTGAAGGAAGCCAGAAAGTGGAAATGAGGGGAGAAGACATTCCAGACTTAGTTACAATCAACAAAAATGCTCAGAGACAGGGGAGAGAGTGTCTTGTTTGAGGAAAAGCAGAGACCAGTGTAATTATATCTCAGAAACTGGAGGGGAAGGGACAATGTAAGGTATATGAAGATGTGAAAGGTGGAGGTAGGGGTGCTTTGGGCTAGTTATGAAAGGTTTAGAATATAAACAGCAGCTTTTATATTTCATCCTAAAGGTTAATGGGAGCCATTAGAGTTTATTGACTAGGTGGAATGACATGGTCAGATCTATGCTTTAGGAAAATCCCTTTGACAGGTAGATGGATTGGAGTGGTGAGAGATTTGTGGCAGGTAGATCAACCACCAAACTACAGCAGTAGCTCTGATGTGATTTGCAAAAAGCCTACACCAAGATAATTGCAGTGTCAGAGGAGAGAAAGGAGTATATCTAAGAGATGTAGCAAAGGAAAAATTGATAGACCTTGGCATCAGACTGGCTATGAGGGGAAAGAGTTAGTGCAAAACTGCAGATCATGGCTAGGTTGGGAGCCTGGATGGCTTGGACGATAATGGAACACTCATGGAGTCAGGAAGAAAAGAGAATTTTGTGGGAAAGATGAGTTTGGTTTTTGGCTTATTAAGTTTAAGGGGGAATCCAATTCAAGATGTACAATAAGCATTTGGAGACGTAACACTGGAAAAGTGGTTTGGCCTGCCTAAGTAGATCTGAGAATCTTCAGCATAGAGATGATAATTGAATCCATGGGAACTGAGATCACCCAAGTGAAATAACAGGGAGGGCAAATAGGAAGACAAGCACAGATCTGTGTGGGACCCCTGAAGTTAGCAGGCATAAACTAGATAAAGATCCAGCAAAGAGTGAGAAAGAGTGGTCAGATAACTAGGAGGAAAATCAGGAGAGAGTTGTGTCTTAGAAATCTAGTAGGATGTGATTAGGCAGAAGAAAGTGTGATTACTGTATTATCCAAGGCTGCAGAAAGATCAAGAAGGATGAGGATGGAGGAAAGGCTTTTAGATTTGGCAAGTTAAGATTATTAATGACTTCCAAAAGAGCAGTTTCGATTGAGAAATGAGCTAGAAGTCAGACTGGAGAGGTAAGATGAGAGCAGAAGTTTGTGATTTTATGTACAATGTTATGTTTTTGTTGCTTTTTTCTTTGGTGGAATGTTTGTGACTTTTAAGTTCATAATAAGGAAAAAAAACAGAGACAAAAAACCCACTACTAAAGAAAACCAAAGAAGAAAAGAAAATTGTGTAATAATAAAACATCACAGGATCATATGGTTTAGAAATGGGAGAGTCCTGCTCCCTTATTTTTATAAGGCAACAGCTAAGTCCTAGACAGGGCAGAGAGAGTCACAAAGGTCAAAATAAGCACAACTTAGGATGCAAATTGAGATCTTCAGACTCAAAATAAATTTCCTTTTCTTTCTCACCACACTACAAAAACATTGCAATAAAATGGTCATATCATGTGTTTTAATTACTTAAATCTCTTTTTCAAATATATTAAAAGCAAAAGTCCGAAGAGGGAACAAAGAAAATTCTGGACAATATTACCTGAAATAGTGGTTGGGAAGTAGCGTACAAGCAATCATATTCTTATTATTTAATGTTTAAATGGACACAACATAATGTGCCTTAATGGTAATGAGGGAGTTCTAATACCATCCATATGTAATGGGAGTTTTACTGCTATTTGATGTTGTCTCCATTTGTGTAGTTTATTTTCTTCACTCTTAACATGTGACTTCCATATTTCTTTACTATCTTCACTTTCCAACAATCTTTGAACAAAAAGTTTATTTTCAGTTTTCTGCTATCATCTATACTTCTTCTATGAGAATTTTTGTGTAGTTGATTTTTTTTCTGCCTTGTCAATAACTTCTATAAGGTACAACTGAAATAAGTATCTCTGGGGAAAGTATTCATGTAAATTTCAAAGGCCCACGTCAGAGACAGAATTTGATTTTGGTTTGGGCCTCAATATGTCTCAAAGTAGTTTATTTTCTTTTCTATTCCCAACTTTTATTGTGACAGATGACTTTTTATGTTGTAGGACTGTTAAGTTCATTTGCAACACAAAGTTTAGTACCCTATGCAGGATTTACATATTTCTGAGTTTATTTTCAGAAGTTTTTTAACAGAAACCTGATTGAAGCTATCACCTTTGCATATTATCCCTGTCAAGCAAATGAAAGGATGATACACACTGCTGAGGTTGCTTTATTTTGGGTATCTTCTTGATTACTATTCTTTTGACACAGAAGAGACTATAACACATGCATAAATCTACCACAAAGTAAATTTCTCTAAAAGACATAAAGGTAAAAGTTACTTACCATCTCCAAAGAGCTCATAACTTAATGTGTAAGATAAAGCAAATGGTTGATAATCTATTAGATTACCTAAAAGAGTAGGTATAGCTTATCACTTTAAACACTTGTCATTTATGTTTTATTAACAAAACATGTGCAGTTTAGCTTCCGTTACTGGGTACCAACATTGTCTATTGTATTTGACCTTAATATCATTATGATTCTGTGTTACCTCCATATGAGATAACCTTCATATGAGGAAGTTAAGTGATGTATAGAGCTAGACTTAGTATTGGGGGACTCAAGTTTGGATCCTGCTTCCGATGCATAACTATCAGCTGTGCGAACTTGGGCAAGTCACTAACCTCCACTGAAAAATGTTTTTCAAATTGTAAAGGGCTATGTAAATGCTAACCGTAATCCTTGTTTATAATGTTCTGGGATTCTATTTTCTTTATTTTTCTTACCCTGAAGGTCCTCCTCTTCCAGATGTTTTTAGGTTAAATAAAAGGGGTCATTCTTTGGCTCATTTCTTAGACAGCCTTAATCACTAAATGGGTGTTGCCACAATCAAAGTGAGAACTCAGAAAGATCTTAGCTTCAAAAGGCCAAGATCTCTCCCTGCATCCTGGACCATCGCCCATTGTCCTCATCCATATCTAATCACTGGACCCAGATAGCTCCTGAGGAGAAAGTGAGGCTGGTGACCTTGCACAGCCCTCCCTCACTTAAATCCCATTCATTTGTAAGTCATAACATCATCTTCCTGATGATAGACAAGCATCAACAACCAGTCTTTTGATATGATGGTCCCCAAGGTCTAATTTCTTTTGAAGAGTATTATTGGAGATGTGTGGCTTACAGGACATGGAAGTTTACTTCATATTCTATGTGTCATAACATGTTTGTTATCAAACAGAAGTTTGTCTCACTGAATTATTAATGAGATGATATCTTAAGATGTTAATCATCTTCATCCATACTTAACTAAGACCTGATAAGACAATGAGATATTCTGTACACTAGTCTGTGCACACCCGAACTTGGATCATTTTCATAATTTCTTTGAGAAAGATGAATATTGTGGTACATCTCAGACGACTCCTTTTCCTACAATTGAAATCATGGAGGATGTGTCCAAAAGGTAGATTTATCAGATTAATATCCTCATGTTGATCAATTATTCTTTCTAGGATAATTTTTATTTATGATGAATATGTGTCAATTCTTCTATCTTTTTTGATTTCCAGTAGACATATTTTTCAGTGACTTTTTTGGTATAGAGTTTAACCATTGAAATTTTGTGTCAATAAAGGACAAATATGTTGAAGACTTGTTTATCTTTTATTTCTTTTGCTAATGCACAAATATGTTACAGTATTTTCAGATTTTGCTACTCATTGAATTCTCTGTAACTTCTCTATAATCTCTCTGTCAAGAAAAGAAAGATGACCTCAAAAAAGTCACTAAAAGAGATGTTCAACTTGATGCATAATTTCTATAAATATTACTTTGTTCAGTAGTTCAGCCATGTCCGACTGTACATGATTCTAATTGTTTACTTGGCAAAGGTATGGGAGTGGTTTGCCATTTTCTTCTCCAGTGTGTCCCCATTTTATAGATGATGAACTAAGACAAATGAGGTTAAGTGTCTTGCTCAGGGTCATATAGCTAGTAAGTGCCTGAGGTTGGATTTGAACTCCAAACTTCCTGACTCCAGGTCTGGTACTCTATCCACTGCATACCTAGCTGTCCCTTAATTACTGAATTCTGTCTCTGAAAATTTTGCCTCTCAAAAGACTCAGACTGACCAAGAGCCCTCTAGATGACAGTGACTGGTTTTGTTTTGTTTCATTTTGTTTTGTCTGTTTTTTTTTATTACTATCTCTTCGGATAGAGTTTTGCATACAGTAGGTTCATAACAATTGCTGACTGGTGACTGAATTATATTAAAAATATCAGTATTAATCTGAAATATCAGTGCTAATTTTCAGTACTTGTATTGTTGAACAAAAACAAAACCTAACTTGTATCAGCCTTATATGTGTAGCATTTGTGGTAGGAAGGGTTTAAAATGTATTTGATAATTAATTAATTTAATTTATAATTACTTTTTTACCAGGCAACCTAATAGGTTAGCATTAACTTTTTTCTGTGAGGGACATTTTTTATTAAAATTAAATGGGAAGGGGAAGACAGCAAAGATAGAAAACTTGAAAGGATGATGTAATTCCCAAACTATCAATAAACATTTCCCAGAGCCAAATATAATAAAGTCAATACCTAGATTTTTTCATATTAAGGTGCTTGGTTCCCATTGGTTTGCTGGAGTCAATTCCACAGTTATCATTACATAGTCTCTGCTTCCCTGTAATACTAAAGCTTCATGGTGTGCTGGGAAAAACAGTGGATCTTGTGTCAGAAGACCTAGATTCAAATGGTAGCTCCTTCATACATGGTAGATGAATTAACCTCCTTAGATCTCTGTTTTCCCTTCTTTAAAAGGATTGGTCTCAATGATATTAAAATTCCCTTCTAACTCAAAATGGTATGTTCTTCATTCCTTAGTGTTACTAAGGCAATAGCCTATTTTCCCACATGATGTCCCTTCTTAGTCAATAATTCTGTTTGAAATTTTCCCTTGTTACTTTAGGTACTAGTGATAAAAGTCTGTTGGTCTACTAATCTGGCAAGTGATTACAGCTATTTCTTGAAAGGATCATAGGTTTATTATGAGAACAGAGGGAGGCAGGCAGGTAGGAGGCTCAGTGGGTAGAGCGCTGGGTCTGGAGTCAGGAAAACCTGAATTCAAATCCAACCTTAGACACTCACTGACTGTGAGACGTTGGGCAAGTTATTCAACCTCTGTTGAGTAACTAAATACGTGAGTAGCTAATTAATCCATTAGAGAAGAAAATGACAAATTACTCTAGTATCTCTACCAACAAAACCCTGTAAGAGTCATGAAGAATCAGACATGACTGAACAATATCAGAATGAAGATTTCATCTTCTATTGAGCTTTCATGCCTTTCATCTCCCAATCTTTTGGTACTAACATTATTCCGGACATAAACTGTTATTTTTGTGTTCATCCTTCATTGCCGAAGAAGACCATGCCATCAGAGAAATGATGACATGACTTGCACTTGACTTTGTTTTGAGTGAGGGAGGTCTTGTCAAAGGTCACCAGCCTCACTTCTCTTCCAGAGCCATCAGAATCCAGTGGCTGAATGCCAACTCCCTTTTATTTTTCCTACTCCTCCTTCCTTTCCCAAAAGAATACACCCTACCGCCACAAAGACACTAAAGCATCCCAAATAGTCACCATTTTACACTTCATAAGTACTTGGATTAAATTATTTAAATCTCCCAATGAACATGACCTAGAACAATCTGACCTAGATTATTAACTTTATCCTAAGTAGGAGAGTGTCTTTGGTAGCTATTAAAATCGTCATGCCCTGGAAGGTTAACTACAACTCTCTTAAAATGAACCATGAAGGCCAGAGCTCAAGAATACTCCCTCAGCCTAAGACTAGATACACTTATTTGCCTTCTACTCATGTGAGGCTAATAATTACCATTTCTTAAACTTGTACAGACTTTAAAGTCAAGTATGGCTTGGACAATATAATAGGTTCACCTACACTTGAGAGGATGATGAAAATGCTTACCTTTAGCTCAGCCGTTAGACTGAAGTTTAACTTGTAGCCACACACAGCGATAAGGGAGGGGAAAAATAAGTTATTCCTTGTATGTAAGACTGCATACTACTAGATACATACTTATTAGTTTTATTTTTAAAAAACCCCTCATTATAGGTGAATTATGGAACCACATTATGTTCTCTTAAATAAATTTTACATCCAACAACAGATCCATTGTAGCATTTGGTTTGGGGAATAAATATGATATCTTTTGACTAGTGTAAGAATACCCTCCAATCAAAAATAATTGACCTAATGTCATCCATTTGAATAGAAAATCATCCTGATAGCACCTTATGATGGATGTCTACTTGGAAGCATTGTCTTGCGGTCATATTGTAGCCCCATAACTAGTCTAGACTCTTAAGTAGGACAGAGGTAACTTCTAAATTTATCCCTTTCATCTTCCACAGACTGAGATCATGCACATCTGAGATGTGTTAGTTGAAATTCCACACAGTCCTGGATTGCCAAGTTTGTGTGGAATGAACATGAGACAGATATTCAAAGTAAGGGAAATAAGAAAAATTTACATTTGAGAACAAATGTCTGATTCTCCCCAGGATATCAGGGAATGCATATTCTCAATGTCTGTGGGGAAAGTGGTTTTTTTTCCTCTTTTATAACCTCTCGTTGATTTGGTCTTAGAGTTATCTTTACTTCTTTCCAGGTAGAGCTGGGGTATTGACTTGGTAAAGAGGTAAAAAAAAAAAATTTCAAACAGTGAGCATTGGCAGAGCAAGAACTATATGTATGGTACTGTGCTGGACTCTGGGGCAAAGAGAGGGCAAGTGGATATATTAGAAACATTCATTGTTTTAAAAGAACCTATAGTCTAACAAAATATTTCAAGTTGTATGGAACATCTGAAATGACTTCTGTATTATCCAACATCTTGAATATCTGAATATTTGCCTTTTTCATATTTAAATAGATTTTAAAACATTGAATCTATTATTTATTGAAATGTAAAAATCAGGTTGAATCCCTAACCTAAGGACAGAAATTATTACAAAAGACTTGATTGCAGAAAATAGCAAATAAAATTGCATGAACAAAATTATCATAACTAGGATAAAAAGGGAAGAAATGTTTTGGGGAAAATCTGTTTAATATTTATTACCAATAATGGTCTCTGATCAGAAAGTATAAGTAACGGAAAAAAAATGTTAAAATAAAAGACATTTCCCAAATGAGAGGTAGTTCGAAGGCATGAATAAAAATAACCAAAAGAACTGCAAGATAATAACAAAAATATCAAAGAATGCTCCAAATCACTACTAATAAGTAGTATAAATTAGGTGTCACTTCACATAAAGAAATTTGGACAAAGATAATAGAAGAGGGGAATCATCATTGTTGGTGGAATTGTAGACTCATGGGGAAACTAACTAATTATTTTTGCTCTTATTCATACTCTGTTCTCAAAAAGGACCAGTGACATCACAAGCAAAAGAGGAAAGATGACTTGGTCCAACCATTGTAAACAGCAATTTGGAAACATATAACAGAAATAAAATATCAAGATCTTTTGACCTAGAGATTTGACTGCTAGGCACAGAACATATGGAAGTTAGTGATCAAAAAAATAAAAAGCCTTACATACAACAAATTACTTGTAACCCAGAAACACACAATTAGAAACAAAGTAGATGCCCATTAATTAGGGTGTGTCTAAACAAACTTGGTATAGTTCTCTAATGTAATGGGTTAAAACTGTGTTGATGAATGACTTTAGAGAAGTATGGAAAAAATGGATTCAAGCAACTAAGAATCATAAAAATCACATACACAATGACAACAACAAAGTGAAGTAAATGAATTATAAAGCAATTGAAATTAAATGCTAAGAGATTGTAATGACCAAATTTGACTCTAAAGAAGAAACGTTAAAATTCACTTTTCTTCTTTGCAGAAATTGGCAAGTTTGACTGTAGAGCACTATGGATACAGTCAGAATTTGTCAATGTTTTTTTTATTCTTTTTCTTATGTTTTAAATATATTATTTTTTGTAGTTACTGTCAAGAAAGAAGAGAATTGAGGGATTTATTGAGAAATTTAGATCACATAAAATAAACTAAAAGAAATATTTTATTTGTTTAAAAAAGAGACAAGCTAAAACAAAATTAAGGGGTTTGTAATAATATCAAAAATTTTCTATTCAATTCAGTGACATTTCACTGAGTCTACTATGTACAAGGTTGAGGGATAGTTTCTAGAAATACAAAAATGGGATAAGACATAGTTCTTGCTCTAATGAACTTCTAATTTAATATGAATGATAAATATATCTTTCAAATCCATATCATCATATCTTTATGCTTCTCAATGTCAATTTAGGCCCTGACTTTATTTCACACAATACAGCTAAATAATTAGAGTTAATTAATGTTCAGAAAATTTTTGTTTGTTTCTTTCGGAAGGTTATAAATCTTCAGAAATAAGCATATCAATCAAAAAACGACTCTTTGAAAGCAACTGAGAGACTATCAGCCTGGCTCTGAATTTGGAATGATTTCAACTGTGCAGAGAAATATGACTAATATCCTTATTGTGATGTTTCACAGCAATGAGGGGTCCAGATGTTTGAGTTCTGATTACATCTGAGTTGGAATCATTGGAAAATATGTGATTTAATTTATAGACATGGAAATAATTATTTTTCCATCTCATCCATCACTCTGCCAGTATCAAGTATTTTGCAATCAGTTCAGTGATACGCTGATAATGCTAAATTTTTCCACATATTACTTTCAAAATATCCATTACTTTAAATTTTTAAAATTTAGATGCATATCATTTTGACTGTGGATATATGTATGAATGTTTCTATGTGACTATCAGTTTAAATATTATTTAACTTTGCTTCCTTGAAAGCTTTGAGGAAGCACAGGGCCTTGAACTCTTTTTCAATATAAATAACCAGGATGACATCCGCTAAAAGTACTTTTTAAGATATATTAAGCTCGACTTGGGAATGACAACAAATTTTAACTTATAATATTAATGCAAAACAGGTTCTTCTGTTCATAACGTAATGTTAACAATACAATTTAAAATATTTTCCATTTAAATATTCAGAGTAAAAAATATAATTAATTTTATTACTCTTTAAGTGACTTCTTTTTAGAAGGTAAGTTCTCAGAAAATAACATATACTTTCTGGCACTTAAAATTTGCTAATTGGAGAGCCTTCCAAGGAAAATAAAAGAAAATAATGGGCACTATCTGTTATTTACAACATGACATCACAAGGACTATTTGTAAAGAGTTTAAATAATTTGTACTTAACTATATATTTATTTCAAACTTGTGTTAACTTTACATCAGGTAACAACCTTCATGAGATGGTTTCATTTTGTGGTGATTAAACATTCAGTAGATAGATAGCTTCCTCTCTGGGTAAAATATCCATAGTCATTTCACAAAATGAATTATTCCTACATATCAAATATTTCTTAAAATCTAGTTTTGGTGAGACTGAGTATCAAATGAAGCACATTTTCTACTTCCTTGGTTTATTTTCCTAACACAGACAGACAATACATGGCATTTAGCATCTATCATTCTTATCTGCACAACTGCAGGGGTATAAAAGGTGCCTAAGAAAAGCAAGAGACAATGATGTTGATGGGTTGGTGTGTGCACGTTTTTTGGATTTTTTTTTAAGAATTGGAAATAAAGGGAAGTAAAGATTGATTTCCCTTTTCTTATTGAGTGGTTGGAGGTGGATAAGCAGATTTGTAGTGAGGTCATCAGTCACAATTGGATGGTAATTTGAAAATGGATTAGCTTAGAAGTAGCAATTTCTGCTCCATGGGTTTCCATGAAAAAGTCTGCTTAATTCTGTAAGAGACCTCATAAACTGGCAGAGATCAATGCCTACCTAATGTGCCATTGTGCACTGGGCACACTTCAATGATTGTGCACACAGCTGTGGTTTGCTTTTGCTTGATATTTCTTTAACACTTGCACCACAGGTGCCCCACTTGATTATTTGGCCCAAGGGAATAAACTCTTAAAAGAATTAAATTGGGTGAGAAGCTTTTCTTCCTTAGGAGCTTTTCACATTTTAACTGAAGAATAGTCCTTCCTATGAGATGTCAGTACCATTGTAGAGAATACAAAACAGAAATAGCATAATCTATGTATAGAAGGTTAGCCTCTAGTCTATCACTGATTGACACTTTCTTATTCAATTCATATTTCAATGAAAATATCCCCTTTATAGTACTTTTGGAGAATGGGGGTAACAAAAGTGTTAAGTTCAAACGTTAAAATATTTGTCTTGAACATTAATAATCGGAAATAAAAGCATTATAGAATTGTTTGAGTATTAAATATTTTACATTGGTACTTGTATGTTGATAAGATGATACAAAAAACTGAAATCAAGCAAGTAAAAAAATAATTTTGATTGAAAATAACACATGACTCTGACAATATACTTATTCTGATTTTAAGATTATTTCATTATCCCCAGGCCATGTTTCAGTTTAGGAACTGCTGGCATACAACTTGTTGGATTGGATCTTGTATTTTTGACTACACAATGCTGATAATTTTTAAAGTTGGAACTGTATCATTATTTATCTTTATGTCCCCAGTGATTGGAAAAAACTAAGTACTTGATGTTGGTTTAGTTAAATCAGAGTAATTGATATCCAATGTATTAATATTTACTCATAATTGGAAAAGATCTACTTAACGAAAGGACTTATATCATAATGGATTTTTCAGAATAATTAAAGAAAGTTTGTTATATATATGAGTATCACTTGATAACATTCTGAACAGTATATTTAATACTCTTAATAGCTCTTTGAGTGGGTTATTTTTCCTTGAAAGATGTACTTTTATTATGTGGAAGGTATTAGTAAGGGACATATGACATTCATAAAATAATTTTAGAAAAACAGAATATAATAAATAAATCCAAATAATACAGATAACAACTCAGATCAACAAGAAACAGGGCCAGACTTAGTCATAACTGAAGACGCTGGTTACATATGTAATATAATTTCAAATTGGATTGACTTCCTGACTCAACCTGCTCAAGGAATGGGTGGTATCCATTAAGAGGAGGAGTATTTCAATCAATGAAAATCATGATTAAAATGTAAACATGCTTGGAAAAGATAGCAAATAAAATTAAAATCTCTGTACGATGACAAATAGCATCCTCTCAAGAAAGCAGGTTTTAGTAGGGAAGAAGGTACTAGGTCACTAAAGAGAGAAATCAGGAAAAAGTGGTGGGCCAAGAAGACAAATCATGCGGAAAGGATAGCATTGGACTACGGAAGCTAAAATTTACTTTCACAATTTTGCCTAGGGCAAACCCTGATTAATTTTTATTTTTACTATCTCTTTTGCTAAATGACTGAAACAAACCAAACAAATTCTACAATGCTTTGCTTCTTGAGAGGTACTTGTGTTATGGTAGGTGGAGAGCCAGTCTCTAAACCAGAAAGTCTCACCTCAGATTCACTATGACTGTATGACTCTGGACAAATCTTTTAAATATTCAGTGCTACAGGCAGCTGTTTAAGATTATAAAATTATGGAAAAATTGCCAGTCTGCATTTGCAGATGAAAATTCTACACTGGAAGTTCTCTTTACCAAAAATGTACATATTGACAGAAATGACCATCACATTTTTTCCCCTTTTACATTTAGTTAGGAAAAACTTACCAAAGGAGGAGAGACTTTAGTATTATTGGAATGATAGAGGGGCAAAAACTTATTAATGATCTGGGAGAGTAAGTACATTGCAAAAATAAGATGTGGCTTAGAGGAATGCTGACAGACAGAGAAAGGCACAGTAGAATGCAGAAGCCTAGAAGGAGAGAAGGGGGAAATAAGAAGGAGAGGAAGGATACATTAAGTGCCAACTATATGCTGGGCACTGGGCTAACTGCTTTACATGTATTTTCCTATTTTGTGCTCACAACCATCTTGAGGGATAAATACTATCCCCATTTTATAGTTGAGGGAACTCAGGTAGACACAAGTTAGCTGACTTATCCAGGCTCATAGAGCCAAAGGAAGGAAGAGAAATCATGAATTTGTCTGTCGGAATAATCTTAGAAGAGAGACAAGTAGGGCTTATATTAAGAAGGGGTAGATTTTGAGATTTAGACAAGTTTGTCCTTAAGATCCTTAATAATTCTAAAATGTTATTTATTATTTGTGAGATTGAAATTTTTAAAAACCATAGGAATCATCCAAAAATATAGAGGGCTAGAAAGACAAAGAAAATGTGAAAATGCCTTTGAGGTTTCTTATCTTGTAATGCAATGCTGGTCTACTCAGCCATAGAGGTATGTACAGAGAATGTTATGGGTGGCAGATGGTAGCATTTCTAAAGTTGCTTAGCTCTCCAGAGAAGAAGTAGTTTTACTTATTCTTTGGTTTGGTGATAATGACTTCAGGATACTGTTGCTTGAACCTGATGATCACATTTGGGTCAAACAGGTGGATCCCATTTAGGGTTATCCAGTTTGGCTATACATGTTAGAAAAAGAGCTATCCTTTCTTGCAAGGCAGGAAATAGCTATTAATTATTAATGGAGAGTCACTTCCCAATTAAATGTCAACAGTTTTAGATAATTAGTTGTCCCTTCTTCTTGCCAAAGTCACTTTTAAAATGGGCAAGCCTCTCTTAGCCTGACACCCTAAGTTTAGTGTTAAATGAGGCTCTTTTAGGTCATTCAGCAGTTAACAAAAAGAGGCTTACTTAGAAAGGATATTCATCCAGGCTATATTGAAAAATGGTTTAGGTCGATGTATACACACACACACACACACACACACACACACACACACACACACACACACTCCATACATAGGGAGATGTATTTGAGCAACAGGGCAAGTTACAAAAAGTCTTGTGGTCCTGAGATATCTACCAAACCTGAAAGGCTTGGACTCCATGTATGTGATCCTTTTTATAGCCTTGAGGGACTCAAGCTATGGCCAGATGCTACCAGGAAACTGAACCAAAGAAAGTGGAACTTGAGTCTTAGACCCTTGGGTCAATCGTGTACCTCTGATAGCTTTGATATCTTTGGAATGGGTTGTGTAAATTGTCCAGTTAATGTGAGGACAAGGATTAGGAGATTGCTTCCACAATCTACTTCTACTTCAACCTTTGGTTATTTTTCCCTACCACCCCACCCTTCACCCATCTCATCCATGGTATTTATCCACCATTCATCCCCTCTTTGGCATTCTCCATCTGTCTCTCCCTAAATTCCTCTGAGTCTACAAACTAAGGTCATCCATATTATAAAATTTTCTTCTCTTGAGCCCCACCATCCCTCAAATTTTTCCTAATATTCCACTATGAAACTTCCTGGAAAAACACTTTTATTCAGTCTCCCTTTACTAATAATCACTTAGTTCTCCATTCATTCCAACCAGACTTCTAGCCCATTCTTTTTACTGAAATAACTCTCTTCTAGGGGTAAGTAGCTTTTCACATGACCTTGTAAATAAATCTACTGACTTTTTTCCCTTGATTGGGGAAAGGAGTAGAAACTAGGAATCCTTTGACTCATATGTGTGTCTGTCTAGATGTGAGATTCCTTTGAGATAATCCAAAGGAAACTGGGCTGAGGTCCAATGAACCACAGAGATATGAATTTTTATTTTAAGTTATCCTCCAAGGTTAGCTCAACCTGTTCCTTGTACAACCAGAACTTGGGGTATAAAATAAAGGGCTTGGGGCTTGCATTAGTTGATCTCTGAGATCTGGGGTCATACTGAAGGCAACCTCTACTGGACCATTTGTTAAATTTTCAGTGAACCACTAGGGACTGATTTATTGCTTTGTTTTTATTTGATGTTATTGCATTGTTGATTGTCTATACTTTAAAAACTTTGGAGAAAATATTAATAATGGTTAAACTTAAAAGACTGCAAGTAACCTTTTTCGATTTTTTTTGAAAACCAGTTCTTAAACATTTACCCACACACCTTTGCTGGGCTCCTTACAACTTTAAATCTTTGAGTTAGCTTTGTTTATAGCTTTATCTTAGACTACCCTTCTTTCTATTTTATATTCTCTAAGTTTTCACCAAAATGGATTAGTTTCCATTTCTCCTTCTGTTCTTCTTTATTTATTAACTTTGGTCAAATCATATCCCATTCCTAGAATGGACATCTCTAACTTAGTTTTTCACTTCCATCAAAGATAAGGTGTCATGTTCTTTTACAAACAGTCCATGAACCATCTACATCTGAAAAATATTCTCTCCCTTCATAGATTTCACATAAAAATCTCATCCAGGTCTCTTTTTGAATCTGTCATATTTTCTCATGTGTGATAATTTTGGGAGTATATATTTTCATCAACTACTAAGGCCAGCATCTTTGTCTTAACTTGTATCACCAATTCCTAGCACAGTATTGACCACATAATAGATCCTTAATAAATGTTTGCTAATGTTTAAATTGTATTGGCTTAGTATATAAACTAAGGATGGGGAACCTATGACCTCCAGGCCACATGTTCCCCTCTAGGTCCTCAAGTGTGACTCTTTGACTGAATCCAAACTTTACAGAACTGATTTGTTTTGTATTCAGTCAAAAGGCCACACTTGAGGACCTGCAGGGCCACATGTGGCCTGGAGTCTGCAGGTTCCCCACCACTGGTATAAACAAACAAGCGAAGCAACTTTCTGATGACTGCACAGCATATTCAAAGATCTTCAAAGGGATGCCAATGATACCCTTTGCAAAAGTCTTACACATTTTGGTGCCCCAAGTTCCCAGAGTTGACTACAAGATGATGATTTTTTTTATTTAAAGCAAATTATGAAAATTGTCTACTAAGGCACAAGAAGGGTAGCAGTCTATTGGTGGAAGATGTACTGGAACACCAATGAATTTATGGATCTCTTGAAATATTGAGAACTAATTATATTCATTCTCATGCTTCTTAGGATGATAACATAGGACATAAGAACACATAGGACATATAGGACACATTTATATATCAACACATACAGCATATATAGGTACACATGATATTTTGAAATATACAAGATCTTTATTAACCTCACAGATAATCTAACATGAAAAAAAAAATCTACCAGTCTTTAAAATTGCCTAGCAAAGAATGGGAGAACATAAGGAGTTTCCTCTTCTGGATGCTGAAATATATTACCTAGGTTTTCTGTGGTTTTAGATGGGTCTTTTCATAATTTTAAAATAACTTTTGTTTTTATAATGATGAATCATTTCTCAGAATAAATTAATTGATATGATATTGCCTTACCTACACAATCTACATTCCTTCACATTTTGGCACTGAACTCAGGACTTGAGATGTAAAAAAAAAGTTGGACTTGGATGAATAAAAATCCAGCATCAGTAAGATTTCTCATATTTCACCTGCCTTCTTGTCTCTACTTTCAAGTTTAAGTTCACAACAGCAGTGATGTACTGATTAAAATTCTCTTTTCTAAGTTTAAAAATAAGACTTTAATAATCATATAAATTTCTGAAATTTATACATAGAATTTAATGGCTATTGATAAATGGCATTTATTGTTAACTTAACATCCCTGTTTAAAATCTTTCCCCATTGAAATTTCTCTTTTTAAAAGAGCAATTGGACATCTAATTTCTTTTAACATTAAAGTTCTCTCTGTTTAAAAAAA
>CM053770.1:126108092-126131375 GCA_028658325.1 Potorous gilbertii | reverse complement strand
GTATTTCATCCCCTTCATATTAATGTATGAACCACTTCTCCTTTGCCCAATCAATTTTTGTCATACACATAACCCATGTCATACACATACTGGAGCCATGCAAACTGCTTTGAACCCTTGACATCCCTCAGGAAAGCCGTTGGACTTGTGTATGTTGGTGGGGCAGAAAGGGACAAGTTGATGTCATGTGTCATTCTTGCCACCACAACAAATAGTACCCTCTTTACCTTACATCTATAAAAAAGGAGATTGGACTTTAAATTGGATTCAGCCCTAAACTCTATGAGTTGATAAACTTCACCATCTCACTTAGAATATATAGAAATTGTTGGTTGATAAAAGTTGGCATCCACTCCTTCAGTCTGTAGTCTATTAACTACAGATAGTTCAAATGTATAGAAAATATTTTTATCAGTTGAACACAGGGATATGAATGTACCTTCTATTCTGATGAAAATGGAAAAATAGGTAGGTTTACTGTGGTTACAAAAATATTGATGTGTGTGTGTGTGTATGTGTGTGAATAATATAGCATATGTGCTCTCTCCCTATACCACATATGCACATAGTAAGCCTGGTTCTCTAAACTTTATTTTGAAGATCAAGGCTAAGCAAAATTCTGCAATGTAGCCCTTCCTGGCTTTGAATATAAAGCTAGTTTTATGCTTCCATCTGTGTAACAGTAAACATGCCAACATACATGGGGGGGGCTGCTATTACATGTTCCTAGATCTGCATTTATAAAAAGGAAGGCAACTTTTGAGGGGTCAATCAACACTTTAATTAAGCACATGCGTCATTCCCTTAGTTCAGGGGAAAAAGTCAGCACCCTGAACTTTAGAGAAAATATAGAGAATCAGACGTGCTTCCAAATGTCTGACAGATCAATTGACAGATCCAACTGTCTGACCATAGTTACCATAGAGGGAACCACCAATATCTGGGTTTTCAAAGCCGGGGGACTCCTTAGTGGCTTCCCAGAGTCTCATCTGGCCAAACACTTCCAGTCAGTAAGTCCCAAAGTAAAACCTCACCCTCAGAGTATTTATAAATTTTTAGAGCCAAAAGGCATCTCAACCCTTGAGAACCAGTGCCTCACTAACAAAAAGTGTGGACCTTCCTACAAATCTTCCTTAATCAAACTCCCGGGGGAGGCCCATTCATGGGTGGGGAAGATCTTTAATCACATTAACAATACAAGTACATATACTATTTCTAGTTAAAGAAACTCTTGTTTCTATACTTTACTCCTAGTAAAGACTTGTTTGATAAAGACAAGATTCGATCAGAGGCACTCGAGTATACTAAAACAAAAACAATAAAAGATCCTACTTTATTTGCAGTCACAATCTGGTTTCTCAAAGTGTCTAGAAGGTTGTGTGCTATCCCGGGAATTTTCTAATCTTCTGTCTGTATACTCCATCCAGCACTCAGATGTCAATAGCAAAGTAACGCAAAGAGAATAAGATGTCAGATTTTAGTTTACCCGTGAATTTATGCCCCTTTCTTAACAGGTACACACATATTTGATGCCATTTTTTTCTTTATATTTTTAGAAGCATATAACTTGATACCTCCAACTGATCTTCTATGTAAAATAATAACTGTTCTATTACTGGGCTCTATCTTTAACAAATTATGTCTTGCCTGATCTATCAATCTATCTATCTATCATGATCTACCTGGGCTATTTCCATGTTACTATTTATAATCATTCCTTATTTTTATCCTGATTGGTATCTTATGTAGGACAAATTTCTAAATAGTCAGAAGTTTGTACATTGTATAATCAATATAAATAAAAAATTAATAAGTGGTATTGCAAGCAGTCTCTATACTATCACTTTGACTCATGTTTAATATTCCTGATACATATATATTAGGTTTAATCTAAAAAGATTAAATATAATAGGGATAAGTATAAAGTTTCAAATTTGGATTCAAGAAATCAATTTCACAATATAGGTCAGAGGAGACACAGTTAGACAGCAGTGTGTCCAAAATAATCTGGAAGTTTTAGTGGATTTTAAGTTCGATTTAAGTCAACAGTGTGACCTGGTAGTCCAAAAACCTAAAGTAATATTATTCTGCATGAACAAGTAGTTGATATTCCTTTTTTACTCTAGTTTGATCAAACCGTGTTGGGAGTGCTGTATTTATGGGAGGTCTGACATCACACTTTTGGAAGATCACTGGTAAGCTTGAAAGCATTTGAAAGAGGATACTCAAAATCAATCTGAATGGGGAAGGACTTCAAGTACATGTCAAGAGGATCAGTCAATGGAATTAGGACTTTTTAGTTTGGAAAAGAGAAGGATTGGGGGAATGTGTTAGTTGTTTTCAGGTATTTGAATGAGAAGGAGATTAGACTTGTTCTGTTTGATACCAAGGAAAGAACTGGAAATGAGGAAAAGAAGTTGTAGAGAAGAAAATTTAGACTTGTTGCAGGAAAAAACTCCTAGAAATTAAAGCTGTCCAAAAGTGGAATGAATTCCTTCTGAAAATGATGGATTGCTTGATCAGAACTTTCACAGGTCCACTTTACCTTTGGAAAACAGTCTCAGTAAAGGAGTTCTTAACCCCTTTTGTATTATGGAACCCTTTGGAAGTCTGATGAAGCTTATGGAACCTTTCTCAAAATAATGGACTTTTAGAGCCATGGGTTCAAATCTTGCCTTATTACCTGTTTGATCATGGGCAAGTCACCCGACCCCCAATCCCCTCAGCCTCAGAATAATTTATTTATTATATTGAAATTTATTTATTAAATTCATATATAGAATTACAAAGGAAATCAATTAGGGTGATATATAGTAATATGTAATTATTACTATATATGTGCATTTCTATACATACATATATATGTATAGATAATCTACATTTATGTAGATTATCTATACACATCTTTCACTAATTCCAGGCTAAAAGTCTCTGTTCATGTTCCATATTTTCAGAGCTCTTCACTTAAGAGTCTTCAGGTCAGCAAACATCTCTAATATATCTCTATCTGGGATTAGAGGTAGGAATTCATTTTTGTTTAGGGTGTTAAACAAGACTGTGGTTCTTACCTCAATCCATGTAAAAGAGGCTCAGTATGGAACTGAATGGGAACTTGCATGCCATGGAGGTCAAGCTCCATTCCCTTTTAAAGATGAAGAAACTGAGTCTGAGGGGGAGTTGGGTGACTTGCCCAGGATCACACAGCCAGTAAGGCAAGATTTGAACCCAGGCTTTTCTGGCTCAAAAAGTCCAATATTCTATCCATTATATTATGCTGCCTCTCAACTCTTCACTTGGTTGAGAGAGGGAAAGTAGATACCTGGGGAGAAAGAGAGACTGGTTTCAAGGCTTTAGTTCAAAAGAGTAAATAAATAGAATCTCCTATTGGAGCCAAAAGCCAAGAAGAGTTAACCAGACCAAATTAGTCTAGAACAAAAGATTCAATGTTTGGGGTAAGATCATGGGAAGGTGTTTAGAGACTCTGCAGAAAAGCAAGCTAGAACTTAAAGAGCACAAGGAGTTGCTATATAACTTTCTACCTCACAATTTACACAACAAAGAGCATCATTTTATGATCGATATTATTCTTCTCTTCCATACACATTGGCATCAAATGTTGCTATGGACCTAACCAATCATGCTCAGGGCAACCAATCCATCCCCAGACACAGTGCCCTCTAGACATATGGTGTTTTCTAATGTCAACGATGACAAAGGCAGACTGTGATTATGAATATAATACAGAATGATTTTTCTTATAAGACATAGAAGAGGAGGGCTTGGATAAGAACAGAGACATTTTGAGTTGAGAAAGGAGTTTGTGAAGACTTGATACATAGTAGATTAAACATTCATTGGGATGAGTCTTTTTACTTTCTCTTTTCTACAACACAAGAACCCTTCACACTCTTGACCCCAAATCATGTCCACTATGCTAATACCTAACCCTGAGTCATCCACATAATTATCTTTTTCTTCTCTTTATTTTATGGCTGTCTGCCAAGTGCTGTTAGAGAAAGTCACAAAACTGCTGACTGCGATATAAAAGAAAAATATAAACCACATAAATGAGAAGCAGCAAAATTTGGATCAGTTTCCTTCATTATCACATTTGAAGTGCATATTATTCATTTCTCTTAGTAATTGATAATCTACATAAATAAAAGTCTGTCATAAGAGGTTCTCACCCAACTTGCTGGAGGTCTTCCTCACATTGTCCTGGCATCAAGAGACTACCAACAGAATGCTTGGTATCCTATTTCACAAAAATGAAAGTGACACATGATTAATTACTATCATACTATTAAGTTATTTTGTATAGGTAGAGGGAGGAAACTGTTTTGCATTCTTAGGAACTAGGAGAATGATTAGTAAATAGTAGGTATGTAATGAGTGTTTGGCCCTTATTATATATTGACCTGAATTTCGATTAGTAATGTGAAACAGGAAGTTAAGTGATATATGGATTAAATGTTGAACTCGGAGTCAGGAAGACCTGAGCTTGAGCAATGCCTCAGATATTTACTATCAGTGTGACCCTGGGCAAGTCTCTAAACATCCTTCAATCTTGATTTTCTCTGCTATGAATGAGGATAATGAAAGCAATCATTCCACAGGGCTCTTTTGAAGATAAAATGAGATAAATATAAAACTCTTTGTAAACCTTAAAATACTGTATAAGTACAAGCTATCTTTTTATGTGTTTTGATTACAACAGGGTAAGAAACTTGAAAACAAGGATCATGTCTAATACATCCATCGAAAACTATTTATTCATAAGATTGACAATTGAAGGAGAAGTTATGACTTCACCTGTTCCAGCTTCTGTCTTCTTCACTATCTTACCTCAGATGCTACCACTCCCTTTTCTGACTAATATAAATGACCACAGTTTTTATGAAAGAATTATCAGTAAAATTTCATAGTTTTGGGACAGTGAGTGAAGTATTGACTGCAATAGGAGATGGGAAGGTTTCAAGGGATGGTTATTGTCTTTTGTTCTCAAAGAGAACCAAAATGACATTATTATGTTAGAGTCAAGTTAGAGTGTGTCTACCTGTGGCTGATCAGACCAATATGGGCTCAGAGTACTCTATCAAATGTTGGGCACAAATATTCCATGTGTACATTTGGGGTGGATTCTCTAAATTTGCAATCTCCTGTTTCTTTTGAGATGCTTCAATTCTGCTTTGCTGTATGACCTTTTCTTGATGAGGGCATACCATGCTGAGGGGTCCTGTGCCAGTGTCTCCCATGTCACACAATCACTTTCAAGGTTTCAGGGGAAAGATACCCACGTTCCCCCTACCCTCAGCTCCTAAGAAAGAGAGGGAAAGGGAGATGAGGAGGGAGAGAAAGAAAGGAGAGGGGTAGGACAACTTTTCTATAGCTTTATTTCAATTTACTTTCTTTGTGTTAACAAATTTTGCCCTTTTCTATAGTATAAGTATATTTAACTCCACCCTCTCCCCAGATTTCAATGAGTCAATAGGATTTAATTCTTCTTTACTTAAGGTTCTAAATGATGTGTCTGCATCTTACTACTGTATCACCCAACTCCCAATGATCTCAAAGTTAGGGAAAGTACCATTACTCTTCTTCCAATTCTCCCTTCATCCCCATTTTCCCCACTTTCATAAACAACTCTGAGGTACCCCCTCACACCTATCAAATTGGCTAATATGGCAGAAAAGGAAAATGATAAAGTGTTGTTGATGGAGTTGTGAATTAATCCAGCCATTCTGGAGAGTAATTTGGAACTATCCCCAAAAGGCTATAAAACTGTGCACACCCTTTGATCCAGCAGTACCAGTATTATGTGTCCCAAAGAGATCAAAGGAAAAGGACCTATACACACAAAAACTATTCATAACTGCTCTATTTTGGTGCCAAAGAATTGGAATTTGAGGGGATGCCCAGTGATTGGGCAATGGCTGAATAACTTGTGGTGTAAGATTGTGATAGAATGCTATTGTTTTCTAAGGAACGATGGGCAGGATGCTTTCAGAAAAGCCTGGAAAGACATATGAATTTATACAAAGTGAAGTGAGTTGAACAAGGGGAACATTATACATAGTGACAGCAATATTGTATGATGATCAACTGTGAATAACTTAGTTATTCTCAGCAATATAATGACCTGACCTATGTACATATATGTATATTTTATACATCTATAAAATTGCTTGCCTTCTCAAGGAGGAAGATAATTTAGAAATCAAAATTTTAAAAAAAAAATGAATCTTAAAAATTGTTATTACATGTAACTGGAAAAAATGTAAAAATCATCACTTAAAAAACCCTATAAAAAGACAGTGACTTCAACTGAATGACAGCGAGCATTGTAGATATTGTCGCTCTTTTCTGCCAGCATCTCACAAGGCAGAATTTCTGTTGCCATTTTCTCTTTAGCCTTTTCCACACATGGGTGCTACAAGGTTCTCTCATATGTCTATAAAGGTCTTTGTATTTCTACAAATGTAATTATTCAACTCAGACCTCATTTAGCCTAACTACCTCTCTGCTAGCACCATTCCTTAATTTAGAAATGATTTTGATTTATAATAAATTTACTATTTATTTAGATTTAGAAATAAATTTGATTAATATTAAAATCATATTACATGGACATGCTACTGTCAAAGTAATAACTAGATGTGTGACATCTAATAACTAGATGTGTGTCAAAGTAATAACTAGATGTGTGACATCTAATAACTAGATGTGTGTCAAAGTAATAACTAGATGTGTGACATATTGAAACTTTCATTGGATCTCTACAGTTACTTTTCTAACAAGAATCTTTCTTAACTGACCCTTCAAAAAAACATAAAATACATATAAATGTGCTATTGTCAAATAATAGTTGAATGTTTACTACAATAAGACTTTCATTGGATCTCTGCTTTGACTTCTCTAACAAGTATCTCAACCAACCCCCCCCCCCCACCAAAATAAGAAATAGATATTTTTCCTTTTTGTTTCCTGTTTTAAAAGAGACACATCATCACAGAATCTCAGAGTTGGGAAGGACCTCACAGAACATCTACCTACACAAGAATCCCCTAAACGATATAACTAATAAGTGGTCATTTAGACATTGCTTGAAAATTTCTGGTGAAGGAAAATACACTACCTTGCAAGGCATGCTATTCCACTTTTGGATACCCCTAACTGTTAGTAAGCTTATCTTTTGACTATATAAACGAGCCTATGTATTTCTTCCATTTCTACCCTTAGGGGCTAATCAAGTCTAATATCTCCCTGGCAAAAAAGGCTTCTAATATCTGAAGACAATTCACATATACACCTACAAGTCTTCTCTTCCCCAGGCTGATCATCCCCAGTTCCTTGGAAGGAAATTGACATGGCATGTGTACTTTTGCAATCCTGGTTCCCCTCCTTGGGGTGTTTTCTAGTTACTCATTATCCTTCTTAAAATGGAGGTTCCAGCTGAAGTCTGAATAAAAAAGGACTCTTAGTTCCCAAATTCTGACCTAAGGTCATTAACTTCCTAATTAGTCCTATATAAAAAATTCATGCCCTTTTCTTTGGTGGGGATAATTGGGATATCATGCACGAATACATACAAATGCATAGAGCTAGGTTTGGTACTTGTCAATAATAATTGCCTTTATATATTGATTGTTTTTATTTCCACATAAAATATTTTAAGATCTTAAAGGTCAGGGACAGAATTCTCTATCCTTTGCAAAATCTCAAACACAAAAATACAACATTTCTATAATTAATGCAGCTGAAAACATGGTTCAGTGCAGCTACACACCAAGTAGTACCAGTACCTAGATAAGACAATATAGTTCAGCGTAGGGATTCTGAACCTTTGTGTCATGGCCCTTTTCGGCAGTCTGATGAAGCTTAGAAATTCCTTCTCTGGGGAATGTTTTAAAATTCATCCAATAAAATACATGAGATTACCACAGAAACTGATTATATTGAAATAGTTACCTATATATCTATATCAATATCTATCTTTATCTATCTATAGGTATACACACACCATGGACCTGAGATTAAGAACCCCTAGTGTAGTGGAAAGAACCCTAGCAAGTAGTTGGGAGCCCCAGATTCTAATTTCAGCTCTTAACACTAATTAGTTTTACAGACTTAGTTAAGTTACCTAACTTCTCCTGAACCTCAGTTTCTTCACCTATAAAAGATGAGACCAAACTAGTCTCTAAATTACCTCCATTTCTAAATGCTGTGATTTAGCCATTGAATTTAAAAGGCCCTGTCTGGCCTTGTAGTCCTTCAACCGACAGAAGAAATAGATATGTGTTTGCATGCATATGCGTGCATGTATATATATATATATGTATATATATATACGTAAATATATGTATATATATATGTGTATATATATATATATGTAAGTGCATATACAAATATCTATACACATACATACATATACACATATAATTATGAAAGTAGGAAGCTTCCAGAAGTCAGAGAGTGGGTTGAATTGATCCCCTCCCTTGCCTTACCAGGTTCCCTGCTTTCTACCCCCCCCCTCACATATATGGGGTTCCTTTTCCCCCAAGTAGCTGAACAGCTATTCTAGGCTTTACCTAAGTACTTGCCTCGAGATTATTTTTTGGTACTTGCATCAGGTACAAATGTCTCTAATTCTGGCTCTGATTAACACAGTAACTAGGCTACAGACTGCCGTCATCAGATGGAAACTAAACCCATTGACCCAGATCAGAGGACAGGGACATGACAGTAGGTGACCCAATTATTCCAGTAGTAGAGAAACCAGCAAAAGTGAGCAGCGAAGGACAATTTAGCTTCAATGAGTAATAATATTAATAATTAACCATGTGTATAGTGCTTATTAGTGCCAAGTGCTTTACAACTATTATTTCATTTGATCGTCCAGACAACCATGGGAAGTAGATGCTACTACCATCCTCATTTTACAGATGAGGAAACCGAGGTAAATAGTGGTAGAGTGATTTGCCCTGGATCACACAACTAATAAGGGTCTGAGGTTGAATTTGAACTCAGGTCCTCCTGACTCTAGACCTACTGGTCTGTCCACTGTTGCCACCGCACTGCCTCCAGAACCTAGAGAACAATTTGCATAAAGAAAATCTTGTAAAAGGAAACAAACAAACCAAAAAAAAAAAAAAACTTAGAAGGAATTACAAACTCCAATGAAAGCGGCGACCAATATTTGTTCAGAGGATCTATGATGAGTCATGTTATTCTAATAGAGAATGATGGTTACAAAGGGCAGAGACGCACATTTATTGGCATGGTTTACGTGGGCATTCATTTTGCCTGATTTGTTTATTTATTACAAGTATGTAGGGTAGACAACAAGAGCCAGATCTCAATTCTTACTGCCCATAGGATGATGGATGGCCAATTTAGCTTCTAATCATCTCTAGCATTTGCACAGTACTTTTTAAGTCTTGTCAGCATATTCTCACATTTGAACCTTAAAACAACCACATGAAGTAAGCGTTACTACTATCCCCCTCTTAGCAGATGAAGAAGCTTAGACCGAGAGATTTTCAGTAACTTACCCACAGTCACATAGCTAGCTAAGTGTTAGACTTACACTCCAGTCTTTCTGACTCAAAGTCCAAGTATGCCACCAAGTCGCCCCTGCCCATAGCCAGATACTGTCTTCTTGAAGCAGGGGTGAGAAAGCCCTATCTCACAGCTAGCCCTGTTACCTGGGGTTCTCTTTCCTGCCCCTTTCAATTTACCCTCCTCTTCTGAATTTACTTACTACTCATCATTTAACCTTATATTACCTTGTTATAATAGTCACAGTAAAAATGTTGATTATGGACATTTATGTAATTTATGGTTTGCAAAGCACTTTTTGTTAACGCTCTCATTTGATTTCCCTTTCATGTAAGATTTTCATGTGAACGTATCTGTCCAATAAAGATAAAAGTCTAAATGAGATATGAAAACAAAGAGGGTATCAAAAACCACCTTAACAACTCAAAAATTAGAGAGAGACCGAGAGAGACAGTAAAAGAGACAGACAGAGACAGTGAGAGAGACAGAGAGAGAGAGAGAAAGACAGTGAGAGAGACAGAGAGAGAGAGAGGAGAGACAAAGAAGAGAAAGAGAGAGGGGGGAGGGGGAGGGGGAGGGAGGGAGAAGGAGGGAGGGAGGGAGAGAGAGAGAGAGAGAGAGAGAGAGAGAGAGAGAGAGAGAGAGAGAGAGAGAGAGAAGAGAGTATTTGGAGTTCAAATGCTTTGCTCTCCCCCTTCCCCTGAAGGGAACATAGATCTACTGACCTTATAGATCAAATAGTCCAATACCCTCATTTTATAGGTAAAGAAACTGAGGTCTAGAAAAGTGAAATAATCTTGACCATAGTCACACAAACAGCGACAGAACTAGAACTTAAATTCTGGTCTCATCATTTCCACTTAACTTTGCTCAATCTCAGTTTCCTCGTCTATAAAGTGAGGATAACAGCACCTTCCTGACTGTTTTGAGGATAAAATGAGATATTTATAAAATGCTTTGCAAACTTTAAACCAGTATGTAAAAGCTAGTTATTATTATAAGTAGTCCTAAAATCTAGCATTCTAGAGTGGAAAGGGTACTTAATTTACAGGGAGATGAATTATAGGTATATTATTTATTGTTGGTTTATTGACTCAGGGCAAATTATTTCATCTCATTTGTCCTCAGTTTCCTCGTCTGTAAAACTAGTGGTTAATCTGTAAAATGAATGGGCTTAGGTAATCACTAAAGCATTCCTTCTAACTCTAAATATGATCCTTATCATACTAATTTTCCTATTTTTTTTTCCCAAGGAGAAATAGTTCAATACATATTGACATTCAGCAACTATCCTCCCAAATATTTGAATACTTTTCTCATATGATTTTAAACTTCATGATGATCTCAAGGTCAATCCTTTGAATGATCATAAATCAAGTGATTTTTTAGAAGCTAACAATAATTTGTGATATTTGTTATTTGTGGCTATGCAGATTCCGTTTCTAGAGCTTTTTATTCATTCCTCAAAAGGACCCTACCTTCACTTATAGTATACTGCCACCAGGTGGTGGTAGGACATTTTTTGCAGGTTCCAAACAGCAAGAACACTAGTTTATATTTATAATCAATTCAACAATGTAAGACATCGTGCTAATGTCTGGAGATATAAAGATAAAACAGTCCCCTCGTGAAAATTCCCTTTTACTAAGTAAGAATTTACATTCTTTATGGTTAACAATGTGAACACCAATGCTATGAGTCAGGCTTAAACTGCTGATTAAATCTACTGATGTAGATATCAACATACTTTCCAACCTTTTTCTGTAAAAAATAGTAAAAATAAGACTTTCAAAAAATAGTCATACATATCATTAAACAGTACCAGCCTTTTCCATAAATAAATATATATGTATGAAATATATATATGTATGTATATATATATATATATATATACATATAAAATATATTTAAAAATGCAGCAATTCTTACATCACCTCTGTACTAGAAGATATTGGATTGGATTTTTTATGGAATAGTAGATACTGAACATGATTTGATGATTTTTTATGAAAAATTAAGTCAATGAACATTAAACAGACAACAGTGCAAGGTAATCTACAAACATAAATATGGCATGGTCCCTTTACTGATGGAACTCACAGTCGACCTTGTGGTGGGGTTGAAGATCATCTTTAATGAACACTCATCATTGTGGCCATTGGGTTTACTGGACAGAGTACTAGAGTTGGAATCTAAAAAATTAGGCTTGATTTCTGCTTCTGATCTGTCTCTGGATGTATGACAGTGGGCAAGTCTTTTACATTCTCTGTGCCACATTTTATATCATCTTTAAAATGAACATTTTAATACCTTTAGCAACTAACTCAACAGGGCTATTATGGGCTTCATGAGATACTGTGTGTAAAGTACTTTGAAATTTTAAAACAATATAAATACCACCTCTTACTATAATAACATAACATATATAATTATATTATTATAGTGGAATATCTAGTCTTCTTTGCCCTTTGTATTGTTAATGTATTTTTAATGGAATTAATGTACTCTTAATGGAATGGGAAGATCTTTCCCATTCCATTAATAGGCCCATGTAACCTGCTTAAGTCACATGGAAGCTTAAGTCATGTGAGTCTGGGTCCATGAAACCGTGGTGAGAGGAGCTTGCTGAGTGGGTGGGAGGTGTTTACTGAACAGGTGGGAGGATCTTGCTGAGTGGGTGGGAGGAGTTTACTGAACAGGTGGGAGGAGCTTACTGAGTGGGTGGGAGGAGTTTACTGAACAGGTGAGAGGAGCTTGCTGAGTGAGTGGGGGAAGTTCACTGAGCGGGTAGAACAGGAAGAGGTGGAGCTGGAGCAGAAGTTAGAGGAAGTTGCTCAGAAGAGTCAGAGCTGGGAAGGACAGAGGAAGCAGGCAGCTGGCTGGGAGTGAGAGAAGGGCATTTTGCTTAGGGGAGCCTATTTGTAGCAGGCCTGCTAAGGTGTCTAGACTTCTTGGTTACTGTGATGGATTTGGCTTTCTGGTCCCTGAATAGATGTTTTGGTTCTGTCTTCCACATGGAGAGTCTGTTATATTTTGTGATTCAGAACTGCATGGGCACATTCGAAGCAGCTGAAGGCTGTGACTATCACATTGGTGCTACACCCTTATACTTAATCATCATCATTTTAGAAAATGTTACAGATCTCTTACCCCGGAGCCACTGGAGAGATGTCAGGGGATCCATAACTTGTTTGGAGGGGGAAAATATATCTTCATTTAGATTAGCCTCTAACTGAAATACACCATTTCCTTCAATTATTCAAAAACCTCATTCTGAGAAGGCATACAATACCAAACAGGTCCATGATAATCAATAAGATTAAGAACTCAACCAACTTCCTTCATTTCACAGATGAGGAAATGAAGGTCCTTTTCAGTTTATGTTTTTTCTTTGTAATTTTTTCCTTCTATCATAAGCTGCTCCTTCCCGTGAATGTCAGTGTACCAGACTGAAGCACCCACTCTCCCTGCTTCTAATTTACTGCTTCTAAATGATTATAAATATTGAGACTAGATTGTAAAGCATTGTATATGAAATATGACAAGGGTTCCTATGATAGCAGAAGCAGGATGCTATAATAAAACAATTGCTAAACTTGGATCAGAAGGTTGTAAGGGTCAGTTCCTTTGTTTCATTGTTAATTCATCATGGAGTGAGAGGCAAGGTCACTAATTTGTCTGATCCTCATTTTCCTAATCTGAAAATGAGAATGTTTTTATTGAAATTCTAATGAATTTGTAAAAAATGTATTACTTATCACAATCCTCCAAGTATTGAGAACAATGTGCTGTAATATAAATGTGAGCCATTATTATTAAGCTGGCATTCAAGTGCCTCCATGAAAGTTCCCAATCAAGTTTTCCAGCATTATTGCCTCATGTTTTCCATCAAGGACCTTGCAGAACAGGATAACCAAAAGGAATTTTTCCTCTTTCCTTACACATGCCTGGTATTTTCTGCCTTTGCCTCTTAGCACTAGTCATTCTAAATGGGTTATTGTTTATTCCCATCTCCCACCGCTCAATTCCAATCTGTCCTTTGAGGCCCAATTCAAAGAACAAAGACAATCTTTTTCCAAATCCTTTGATCTCCATCCAGAAATAATCTATGCAAATACAATGTAATCTCCTTGAAGGCAGAGACTTTCCTTTTTTTTCCCTTTATATCCCTGACATCTAGCAAAGTACTATTACAGTCCAAATGCTTAATATTGTTGCATGTTTAATAGAATAGAGTTGGATATATTCTTTACATAATCTCTAACAAATACACAAAGATCATGAAAGAAGCATACGTAAGCAATTCTGAACTTTTCTTACATGCATGTATGTGTCTTTTTTAGAATGTATTTTCTCAATTATATATCAAAACAATTTTTAACATTCATTTTTTATGTTTTTTTTGAGTTCCAGATTCCTTCTTTTCCTTCCTGCCTTTCCCCCTCCTTGAGAAGGCCAGAACTTTGACATAGATTATACATGCGCAGTCATGCAAAACAATGTATAGATCTTGTAAACACACACATACATACATAGCTGTAATGTGGAGAAGAGAAATCTACTCTTAGAAAGACCTGGGTTTAAGTCCAGCCTCTGTTAAATGCAAACTATGTGACCCTGGTCGTGTCACTTAACTTCTCAGTGTCTGGGGAAATGCTCTAAGACAAGAAGTTGCAAGGCAAGTGTAGATCTGCCTTGGTGAAGGGTGTTTCCTCACTTGGGAGTTTCCTGTATAATTTCAATCATAGGTTTAATCAAAATATCGAGCTTTGGAATTGCTTCATATGCATCATATTATCTAAACCTCACAATAGCCTTGTGAGGTAGCTATTACAGGTGTTATTGTCCCATTCCATAGCCTATTTCTGAAGTCCTTGACTGTTTTCCAATTAGACAAAACATGTCAGATGGCTGAATTCCAAATAATAAGTTATCATTATACCACTAATAGGATATAGTAGTTGCTATATATATATGTAAAATGTATAGATTTAAATTTTGCCTTTTACAATCTCCCATATTCTCACTTCTGAAGCCTACTTGCTGGTGTGTACCATAAATTATCTCCAGACTATTCTCCTCCTTCCTTCCTTCCCTCCTCCTGACCTTCTCTATTTTCCCCTCTTCTTGGGTTGCAATGGAGAGAACACTGGTTTGGAATCTGACAACCTAGGCTAAATTCTTACCCTGATGTAAGCACTCACAAAACTTGCACTAGACTCAGTTTCCTTGTCTGTAATATGAGGGAATTGGAATTGATGACCACTAAGGACCTTCCAGCTCTTAGTCTATGATCCACTGTGTCAATAATCACATTTCTCATACCATTGCCTATGGACCACTAGTGTTCCCTTCAGAATGAATAGAGTTTCCTGAGAAAATGTAGATGCTAGTGACATTTCCTCTCTAAACTATGAAACAAAAACATATATTTTCAAAAATACTTATGTGGGGCTTCTTGGTATGAAAATAATTTCCTTTATTTTTCACCAAAATATTCTCATCCTACCTTTATTCCAGGGGCATTTTATTCCCTAACTTCTTCCAAACCAGAATTTACAACCTTCATCATTATATTTCAAATCCAAAAAATTTCTATTGCCAAGTTAGCTTAGGGAGTGCTGCTCTACATTAAAAGCCACAAATATCTCACAACTCTACAGGCATATATATGATATATGTGTATATATACATATATTGTGTATATATGTACTCATTTAGAAATATGCAGCACAGTTTCTAAATGACAGTTATAAAACACTTATGTGAATTCGAATATGATTCTTATATAAAAACAGATGGAAACAATCTTCAGCTCAAGTTCAATGCTCAGCTAAAATCAATGAGGCTATCATTGTAGAGTTGCAAGGGACCTTCCTGGCCTAACCCCTTTATTTTACGGATAAGGAATCTGAATCGTAGAGTTTAAAGTTCCATCAGTAAGGTCATGGAAATAGTAGCAGAGGTGACATTTGAACTCTGGTTTTCTGATTCCAAATGCATTTCTTTGGGTCCACTGTACCATTCTACAGCCCAAATTATACCTATTTCTTCATATTTCTTATATCACTTTCTTAAGATTCCTCCTTTGCCATAATCCCTTTTACACATATTATAACTTACTCATGAGCATGTTGCAATTCCCCTTTAGACACACACCCTTGTGGATCAGGCACTATATTGTATAGCCAGCACAGTTCCTTTCATATGCTAGTTGTCAGTTTATAATGATGTTTGACAAATTGAATTCTACATTTATTAAAAGTTTCTAGAAGTTAATCCCAGTATCGAAGAAACTTGTTTTAAAATTTAAATTTCATTTTACTAATTATGACCATTTTTGCTTCCAAATTAGCTGAAATGATTTCTATATAATTTTTATGTGTCAATGAAAAAATTAACTAGATGATTTCAATCACACCAAAAAGTTTTAGAACTGGGAAATAACTTCCCTGGTAACTAAGTTTGAAATTAATATTACAAAAGAAAAGAAAAATGTTAAAGTGGATTCTTAAAGCATCATTTTTTCAGCACACCTTGATATAAAACGAATATGTCACATTTAAAAATTAACATTTATATTTCAAAACATTTGCTATTCAACTTCTAAAAATAAATTTTAAGAAAATAATGTGAAACAGATACTTGGTGAACGGGGAAAAGTGCTATTGCCAAGGCATATTTAGGAGCAATCAAGTTTTAAAAATTGAACACAAGTTTGTGGCTTTTTGCTGGGGATTTGGGGAGCAGGGGTGCCAGAGAGACAGACCAGTGCTTCTCTGTCTGAATTCAAAACAGAGAATAGGAGGGTATGCTTTTTGTCCGTTGCAGAAGTAAAAGAGCAAAGGTTTTCTTACTAGTCCCACTAAGCAAAAATTATAAAATAAGTAAAGTTTGTTTTTTGTCATCTCAATCCATCTGTGTTGGTCCCTCCCTCTCACCTCTTGGTATTACATCTGGACCTTCACTTGCTGAACATCACCCCCATGCTCTAGAGTCTTTCCAGTCCTCTCTCCCACACATCAAATGTACTTTTTTGTGTTCCATTCCTTTGAGGCCCTTTCCTCTTTTAGGTGATAATTAAATAACCTGATAAACAAATATGTGTTAATTGCTTATGCTACTCTTTGTGGAAGGAGCAATTTCCTTACCCATTTTTCCCTCCTCTTCCCCTCCGAAAGTTAGGCAAGTTTTTATTTAAAAGGTTTTGAGACATTCCTCAAGACTTGGTCGCCTCAGGGCACTAAAGGTTCAGACTGTTGACATCACTTTCTCACTGCCTCTGAAAAAAGGTGGCACAAGAAATTCTAAGCTCTTTGATGCTCTCCTGGTGGAAAATTAATGGATTGCTAAGGCAAGAAAACTTCACTCAGCTGAATCAACTTGAGGTATCCTCAATGTGTTTTCCTTTTTGAACATTTTTCTCCCGCTATGGCTAAGTTAATCTCCCTTTCTTAACTGTTGGATTACCTAGAAATGTCTCATTTTGTTCCAATATTGAACCTAAGCTACTAGGGGACTGTCCTGAATTAGGCCTAGCCCAGAACATCTTCCTATGGAACAAATAGTTTATAAGAACTATATCTGTGGATTTGGAGCCTTAACCTGACAAGCGACTAAGGGTAGAAATTACAAATGCCAAGGTATTTAGCAAGAAATATTTGGGGGCAAATGGCATTCCTTGGAGAACTTGTAACATCCGTGAATTACAATAACTTGATAGCTTCCCATTCAGCTATTTTTAGTACCATTTCTGATGTTAAGAATTCTGAAAGAAAGAATTACATAATTTATAAATGAGCATAAAATTGTTAGGGAAAGAATCCTTTCCTATTCTGTATCTATTGACCACAAAATTATACATTTTGGAAACTTGATAGAGAATTTTAAAGAATTTCCTCTAATTCTCAGTTCAAATCAGTTTTATGCCTAGTTAAGTATCAATCTCAATAGATCGATGATTTATCGTCAGGTGTCAGTAACAAAGAGAACTTTCAATAGGTATAATAAGTTTAATGGTCTGGTCTAGTTTTACCTTATTAAAACTTGAGTATTTGTTTATATTTATTACTTTAACTCATAGCATCTTTATTTAAACCACTTGAATATTTAAGAGACTTACAGGACTAATGACTATTATTATTTTAATTAAAACACATTTATGGATGATGACTTATACAAGCTGTGAAGCCTTGGATAAGTCATTTAAAGTATCAGTCATGTATAAGCTGTTTTTATGAGAAAATAAAGGTTATAAGTCATTGGCCTTATAAGTCTCTTAAATATTTAAGAAGGAAAAGTGAAAATGCTATGAGTTAAAATAATACATACAAACTCAAGTTGAAATAAAAAACCAGACCATTAAAGCACCTGGAGTCCAGGGTATACTGAATTCAATGAAGAAAGGCATAAGGAACCCAGTACAAAATCACTCTGGGGTGGGGAACCTACAGTCTCCCCCGAAGCCCCATGTGGCTTTAATTAAGGGGATTTGTTCTGTGAAGTTTGGATTCAGTCAAAGGGCCACACCCAAGGACCTAGAGGGCCATATGTGGCCTTGAGGACCCAGGTTCTCCACCCCTGATACACCATCCCTAAGGGGAATACCTTGAGAACTCCAGTAAAAGAACTTCCAAGACCTGGTAAATGTTTCACCACTGGCTCTTTAAAGTGTGGGAAATGTGACACTTTTAGGTCCAATCTGCATTATTAACAATTTCTTGATCACTTTCTTAAGTCTTAACAGTCAGCATTTACCAATTTCCTATGTATAAATCCTTACGCTGAAAATTCAACAATCAGCTCTCCAGGTTGAGTTAGCTCCAGCATACCACTGCGGGCTTTTGGCCAAGATTAGTGCTCTAAGCCTGAGTCCTCTTTCCTGGGACTCTGTAAGATACTTAAAGGAAAGCGTATCATAATTGTTGTTTCTGTGTGTGTGTGCTCAGGGGATGACTTGAGTCAACACACTACAGTAAAAATTCATTTCTAAAAGCCAATTAGATCTGGCAGAATACTTTATGCCAATTGATAATCAAGGGGGAAAGCAGAGGAAATGGACTCTTGACTTTACAGACATAGGATTACAGACAGTGAAAGTATATGGAATCAGAGGAGGCCATTGTTGGATTGAAAAGGTAGGAAGTGGTCCGATGGTGAAGGACATTAAATGCCTAACACAACGATTTCGTATTTGATCCTGGAGATAATAGAAAATCATTGAAATTTATTGAATGGGAGATAACAAGGTCAGACCTTCATTTTGGGGAAATCACTTTGGAAGATGAGTGAAGAAATACTTAAGGCAGAGACATACTGGAAGGCATCAGTCAAAAAGAAGGCCTATACCAAGGTGGTGGCTGTATATATGGAGAGTAGGGGATGAATAAGACAGGGTTGTCATGACAAGACTTGTCAATAGATTTGACATATGGGGTGAGCACAAGTGAAGAAGACACCAAGGTTGTGACCCTGGATGAGTGGGGAGGATGAAAGTGCCCTGGACAGTGATAAGGAAGTAAAAGAAGGGAGACTCAGAGGAAAGGAGAATGTATTCAGATTTTGACATGTTGAGTTTGAGCCATCTACAAAATATTAGATTGAAGATGTCCGACATACAATTGGTGATGTGACACTGAAGGTTAGGATAGAGGTCAGGGATGGATAAACCACCCTGAGACTATATTCACAATGATCATAGCAATGTAAATAGAAAGAAAAACCATAAAGCTATTAAAAATTAATGTTTCAAAATTATAAAGATAACTTGGCTATGAAGAAGAGATATGAGAGTAGACTTCCTCCTACTCCTTTGCAGAGGTGGGAGGAGAGACCATAATTGTGGAACATTGCAGAAAATGCCCATTTTAAAAAATGTATTGATCTATTTTGATGAGATATTTTCTCTTTCTCTTTTTTTCTTTCAAAATTATTTGTTAAAAGGGATGGCTGGGGGTGGGGATTGAGAAAGTGTGAAAAACAAAACGTAAATACAAATCTATTAACAAATATGTGTGTGTGTGTCAGTATACAAAAACAAAAACAAAATTTCCTACCTTTCAAGACTACTTTTAGAATCCTGAGGAGAGATACTGAATAGTGACAACTGAAATTCCTTTTGCAAATTTGTAATAGAGGATGCCTTGTTTTGAATTTTCTGATTTTAGAACACACAGAATAAAATAATTGTTTGGGATTTCCAACCAAATCTTAACCATTAGGTGTCTGATTTTGTTTGTTTTTAGCCAAACACAATTCTCATTTGAAGATAAAAAATTTGAAAAGGATTGTTAAAAGATTCTTTAAACTTCAAAGCACTCTTAAAAATGAACATTTTCACTGTTTAAATTCAAATGACAAGAAAGCATGTGGATTAAATTTTCTGTAAATTATCTGCAAATTAGGGGGAAATACACATGGAAAACTCATTTGGGGTTTTATCAGACTTTGAACTGAGTTGCCAACTGATCAAAAATGCCATTATCTCATTAAAAAAAATAAAACAGAAAGAAATTTCATTCAAAATTCAAATTCAATCCAATTCAAAAAAGAAAATTCAAATCAAAATGAAAAGTAAGTTGGCTACTTTGCATAGTATGTTATCATCTAAAATATTTAACAAAAATGCAAATTGCCCAGAGGAATGTGATAAATACTGAAGCAAATGCCATAGAGAGCTAGAAACCATAGAATTGTATCATGTTAGAACTAAAAGGAACTCCAGATATTATCTAGTGCAGTGCTTAGTGCAACGTCTGGCACCTAACAGGTGCTTAATGAATGGTTATTGATTGATTACTAGAAAGTTCACCACTGCCATTTTACATAAGAAAAAAAAATTGAGATCGGCACAGTTGAAGTAACTTCCAGAAGTTTATTTAGAGTGCGAAAGAAAGATCTAGGTCTCCCAAACCCTAGAATTTTTCTGTCTTGTTCCACCAGCAGGTGGCAGAAAACCCAAAGACCAACTAGACCAGCCCTTGGAAGGGTCAAATCTTTTCTGTGTTCTTCCAAGGACTGAAGGTGAAACTTCAGGATTAGGGCAAAAATGAACATAAATTAGAGCGCTAAGATGAACTGAAAACTAGGAACTATTATGGGGGCCTATTAGTGAACATCAGGCAATCAGAGAACAATTCTGGTGCAGAATATGCTACTGTCTTCCTCAATAAGCTTAAGTCATTCCAAAGCTCTCAACTATTCATATGGAAAGAAAATAGGGAGAAGTCCCTGCTCTTTGCCCAACTTAGCTGTGGGATTCTCAGTCAAATAATTTAATCTCTGGGTTTTCAGTTTCTTCATCAGTAAAATGAGAGGGTTAGATGAAATTGATTCTAAGCAGTTGGTCAGAATAGATCGTGATCTCACAGTGTATTTCCCTAGATAAGACAACAGCTCTTAGATAATTCACTAACTCAGCTTGTTGGCGTGTTTGTCCTTCCTTCTTGAGGAGGACCATGACATCCAGACGATGACATGACTTGCATTTGACTTTGATTTGAGTGAGGGAGGGCTGTGCAAGGTCACCAGCCTCTCTTTCTTCTCCTTCACTGACTCAGCAGCGTACCATTGAATATAATACCCTTACACCTTTGTAGCTTTCTTTGTTCAGTCATTCAGGACTGTCTGACTTTTCATGACTCCATGGAACAAAACACATCAGTGGTGTTCATGGGGTTTCCTTGGCAAAGATAGTGGAATGGTTTGCCATTTTCTTACTCTGGTGTTTCAAGGCAAGAGAGGTGAAGTGATTTGCTCATGGTCACACAGCTAGTTAAGGTCTGAGGTCACATTTGAATTCAGATTTTCCTGACTGTAGTCCCAAGGACACTATCCACTGAACCACCTAGATCCCTCCTTTGTTTTTATAACTTTATTACCTTCATGGATTTAGTAGAATTGTGTTTGTCCCTATTCCAAATAGCATGTATGTAACTGGGTAGCTCAACACAAGACAGAAAAGGAAAGTTAATTTGGTAGATTTCATGACTAGCATAATAAAATAGATCATGATGACACAAAATGTTCATAAAGTAGTGTTCTCACAAATGTAGACCTACTGACAATGACAGCTTGTTCACATCAATTTCCCAGGCACTCTAACTTTCCAAACAAAGTGGCTGATTTGTTTTCTATATATTTCATTCTCCACCTCCACATATTTGCATAAATTGAGCCTTCTGCCTGGAATGCTTTCCCGCTTCATCTCTGCCTCTAGGAATTCCTACTTCTATTCAAATCTGAGGCCTTTTCTGTTAGTACTATCTCCAGAAAATACTTTAAATTTATTTTTATTTTATATTTATTTACTTGTGTACATCCTCACCCACCACCCACCGTTATCCAATTCTCAGCTAAGTGATCTCAATAACTAGATATGCCCTCTGGAAGTTTAAATTACAACATTTATCTCTTTTAATGCAGTATGACTCTTGTTCAGATTTTCCCAGAAATCATATATGAGGCATCTTAGCAAGTTCCTAGGGTCTTCTAGTATCTTCTGCCATTGTGCTGATCTAAATGGAGCCCATCAGCTCCATCAAACTTTTCTATCTATTACAAGTTCCCTTGGGGAAGTAGTTATTTATTTTTCTCCATATCGTTAGTGCCCAGTACAGTGTCTGGCACATAGTAAGCACTTAATAAAGCTAACTGATTTAAATTAAGTTGTCATTCATTCCTCCCATAGCTACTGCCTGTGTCATCTGTTTCTCAACTCTCCACTAGAAAGCCCAAGTTTTCATTCTTTTGAAAGTATATAAGGTTAAAACTAGTACAAAGACTGCTAAAGAAAAATAAATCACAGAGTCCCTCACTAACTCTAGAAATAGACAGAAGGCTTAGGGTAGACCTCCCTGAAGAGTCAAATGCAGCAAATGGAGGCAACTTCCCAGTCAAGGATACAATTGTTTTTCTTGTTGCAAAGGTAGATTGGTTGAGGAACAGAAGGATAGAGAAACAGTATGCAATTTATTATTTTTTAATAGCACTTTGCTTTGGCAGCCATGTGTATTTCTTGTGTGGTAGACATAAGTACATATGGATTTAATCTTACCTTGAAATGTAATTTGTGTGCATAGCAAATGCTAATATAATTTACGAATGAATGTGGAATTCAACAAAATAAGTTCTCAATGAACAACAATAACAGTGAGATCTATTCTCACTTACCTTTTTGTTGATCTTATCAATTTCAGATGTCAGCACCTCTATCAAGTAGCCTATTTTAAATGGATTTAATATCATTTTTACCTATTGAAAAAAAAAACAATGAAATACAGTGATCAATCATGGTGACAGCAATAAGTAGTCTTTTCTGAACTACCTAGTGACCTGTGCATAACTGATTAGTCTATGGTTCTTTGGAACCATTACTTTTTAAATTCCCTATAATGAGTCTTCAAAATGCTATTGGATTTTAGTTTTTCAGATCTCAAAATATCCCTCTTAATTTTGGCTTTCTCTATAACTATGTCACATGAGCAATTGAATAATAATTTTAAGTTATAGAAAAGTAAAAAGAAATTCAAAGCTAGAATTTACAAAGAGGAAATCATGGAAATAGAAATGGATGACTCAAAACAGTGAAGTTAATGAAACAAACAATTTCTGAGGTTATGAAATTCTTCAGGTATAAATATGCCATTGCAACCAAAATATTGGTGTCCTCTTGTTCTTTGAAAAATTAGCAATTAAAAAAAATAAGGATACAAACTTTTCTTTATG
>CM053770.1:126075115-126107592 GCA_028658325.1 Potorous gilbertii | reverse complement strand
GGTTAGGAACTAGCATATGTGAATCTTTTTTTATCTTAATTTTTAAAAGACATGGAACCTCAGAATTGGAAGATATTTCATAGAACATTAATTTTCTCTATAACATAACTGATAAGGCTTTGTTTATAGATCCTTAGTGCAAAGGAACTTCCTATTGATCCTCTGGAGCTACCCATTCCATTTTCTGAGAGGTTTATTTTGTTAGTAATTTAAAATCAAATCAGTCTCTGTGAAACTTCAACATATTACTCCAATCTATGTATTCTAAAATTAAACAAAATAAAGTATATGCCTTTTCCATGTAATCACCCTTCACATACTTGAAAAGAGCCATCATGTTTTCTCTCCTCTAGGATAAATATCTCACAGTTCATATAACCAAAGCTCATATGGAATGACTTGGAATCATTCCACTATCCTGGTCACTTTCGTCTATGTGTTTTCAGTTTATCAGCATTCTTTCTAACCTTTCTTTTCCAGAACTGAATACAGTATTCCAGATCTGAAACTCTCCCCTCCCCCATTAAATTATGGTGGATCTTACTTCAATATTTTCTTAATATTTATTACCACAATAACTCTTCCCCCTCATATTGAATTTCTTCCTTTTGTTCCTCCCAAAATATGCTCTTGCAGAACCATATCATTATGGTGAATTCTATACCACCAAGTTTCCTTGATAGCTAGAAAGTCAAATTTTCCTTCTTACATTGGAATTTCTAGTTCACTTTTCTTATTGCCCATCCTTAATATATTTATAGATAGAAGTCTGAGACCAGAATTTTATTGGGGCTCCTTCCTTGGATTTTGTCTCTTATAAATTTCTTGGCATCTCTGTTGTTACTTTTCCAACATTGTAACTATTCTCCATGGTAACTAATGCCACCACAATGGAGGAGATTATGAGAGGTTGCCAACAGCTTCCCAAATGCCAACCTTGAGTAACCAAGCAACATTTTTTAGCTTCCCATCGTGGGACAACCCTTCCCATTCAATATTTATCAAGAAACAAATTGACACTCCATGATTTCATCAGGCACTCAGAATATGCTGACTGTCTGTTCACTGTATGGATGAGACCCAAATGTCCCAACCAAAATAACCACCCTGAAATTCTTTGACTCTAGAGCCCACGTGAACAAAACCACAACTATGGGGAATAGCTTTACTGACATTCTTTAAGATGCCCTTTCCTTTCCATAGTTCTTGCCAAACTTCTACACAGAAGGACCCCTGAAAACAAACGCCAAACCCTCACTTTCCTGATATATCCTTGAACAGCTGCAACCCCTTAAGTTTGGAGTGCAGCTGCCTTAAGTAGTGCCATTGCAAGATGCCACAAAAGCAGATACATAGAATTATAAACTTTTAATGGTTTACTCACAATGATCAGAGCATGTAGTTATTATATTAAATCCACTAGCAAAATTACAAAAATCTTTTAATTGATTTTTCAGGGATGTATTTAATGCATCTAATGGTAATCACATATCCTTAAAATGATTTACCTTGTTCAGATTATATTATTTATTCACAGGGAAGTAAGACAATACACCAATACCCATTTCAAACAGTGTGCTGGAAAACTGACTGTTGAGGTGGTTGTATTCTGTTTTATGCTTTTAAAAGGAAGCTCCAAATGAATGGCTAATTCCTGAAAGGCCTGGAGCAATTCCTGACATAAACTTCTTACTAGGGACATAGAATGAAAATCTAAAAACAGTAATAAAGGATAGAACCTACCACAGACATCTGAGCCATACCATATTAAAAAGAGGGGAGCTATGGCAAATAGGAACAGCCCATCTGATGGGATTAACTTAAAACATATTTTCTCTTCTAGTACTTTACAATTAGATTTGGGGGCATTATTCTCTTGTTTCCTGTCAAAGAGTCCAATAAGTTGTTAATGCTATGTGATTTTTAATTTACTTGCTTTTTTAATTTAAGGACATTTTCCCTTTGATCTCCAGTCTTCTTTCAGTTCAGTCATTCATTGTTCTTAAATAAATAAACATAAAAAAAGACAAGACCAAGTAAAACCTATATATCTTCCAGGAACTGCAATATGAGACTGCTTTTTCTTTTTTTCTCATGTGGCCATTTCTTGAGAACCATCTCTCATTCCATTGGTATGTATCATCATTTTTCCTTTTCTTTCAAGTAACTATATTCAGAATATATGGTATCAAAATCTGATATTGCATAAATGAATAAGAAGTGGTTATCATAATGCTTATCAAGGCAGCTAAGTGTATAAGGAACAGCATGAATGAATGAACCAGTAGAAAACTTGAGTGCCACCTCAGACTAGACCAAGAAGACTAGACCAAGGCCTGTACATGAGTCACATGATTCAGTTGAGGCAGAGTCGATTCAGTGTGAAATTGTGGGTGACAGGGACTGTTTCAAAACTACTTCTGACTTTCAATCTTTCTTTCCAATCAGCAACTTCCTCCTTCATTGTTTCCTCCTATTCCATTCAAGTTGACCGATATGATTTTGACTCCCAAATTTCTTCCCTTTCCCCTCATATCTATCTTATCTTTCATCTCTCTAATCTGGAATTTCTGCTTTCCTGATAGATGCAGGTGGGAGGAAAGGAGAAATTCCAGATTAGAGAGATGAAAGATAAGATAGATATGAGGGGAAGGGGAAGAAATTTGGGGTCATCTCCAATCATCTTGCTGAATATCTGGTCACTGGAATCAGATGACTCTGGAGGATAAATGAGGCTGGTTACCTGCACAGCTCTCCTTCACTTTAAACAAAGTCAACGTCATGTCATCATTTCTCTGATGGCATGGTCTTCTTCAACAACGAAGGACAAACACAATCTATCTCCTCCAATGCTAGTTTCATGTATCTCACACAGACTGATATCCTTACCTTTGCCCTAATTCGATAGCTACATAACCTTACTAGCCATTCACTTCAGAGTCCTATGTTTACCTTGATAATTTGCACATGCCCAGCTGAGGCAGAAGTGCTAAGTAAGACATGCATTCTATGATTGCCATGGAATCACAGGCTTTCTATTCCTCTGCTTTACCTCGATAGGTGGAGCTGATTCATTGTCAGGAGCTATGTGGATCTCTGAATTAGAGCTTAACTCTGAGTTCCCAAACCACAGAAAAGGACAGGTTTACCATTTTTGAATGTGCTATATTTCAATTAATAAATCAACAAGCATTTATTAAGGACATACTATGCGACTCTGGATTTCAGTGATTACTAGTTATGTAGCCTTGGCATAACAGTATTTGTTTTTCCAGGTGCAGACAAACTTGTTTGGATACTACATAATATTCATCATAGAATCTATAAACAAATAATACTTAACAATATATAAAACATCTGCCAAATGGTTTTGAGTCTGCTACTCTCCCAAAATTTTGGAATTCCCCCAAACTAGTACCAATTACAGTCCAGGAGTCCTAAGAACAAACTGAATTTTGTTGACAATAGCTATGCCCCCTATGATATGGCAAAGACTTTATAAAAACAGATTCCCATGACTCTTCCAGGAGGACTGATGATCAGAAGCAGAGGCAGAAACTGGAGAATATCAGCTCAGCCTAGTGGAATACAGTATCTGATGAAAATTGGAACTCAAGAAGATTACTATTTCCTAAGTCTTGTTTCTGCCATCAACTCACTCTCAAGGGAACTCTAACCTCACCCATGATGAAGGAAGAGAGTTGATTAAGAAGTCAGTCACATCGAGGAGAATTATTCCTCTGCCATAAGTACTACATTCATGTTTCTGACCTTAAGATTGAGACTTATCTCTATCATATTTACATTACTTCTTACTTTTTCTCCCACACTATTTCAAAACCCCTAGATATGAGCAGCAGGGTCAAGGGAGAAGAGACAGTGAGGACACAACCTCACTATCTCCAAAGTAACTAAGGAATTATCTTGGCTTTCTCTCTAGCTGCCATTAGATTCAACTCTCTCCTAGAACAAGGCTCAGCTTCTTCCCTGGTGCTCCTCCATGTGAGGTGTCTACTCCAGCTAAGTAATCAACTTGGAAAAATCATGAAATAGTCTGTCATCTTTCTACCAGCTGTGTAGACAGCGGTCTTAGGTGAATGCTGGAGACTAAATTCAGGGCTTGGTTAATTTGGTTTATACATTAGTATTAAGTATTGTGTATAGAAAAATCAACCAACCATTCTGTTAGCTGCTGATGTTGTATTTACATTTAACCTAATCAAAAGTATGAGTGGGGATAATAGCATCGGAACTGGAATTCTCCCCTTTGCCTTTTTTGGTTCTCCTTGTCATCTTTAATGCTCAAAGCATGTGTGTCTTCCCTTGCCTCCTAATACAGATGATCATAAATAGTGAAATGGTCACAGGACAGCAGCAGAGTTCCATAAAAAGGGGAAAAGGGTGCTGACAGTCTCACAACTCTTGTGTAGTATTGTGTGTGTGTGTTGATTTTCTATATTTGAGATGTATCTACTGATCAATGTACGACAAATGTATCATAGCAATATTCTCACTCTTGATGAAACCAGAATCTATAAGAAAGTTGCAGATAAGGAAAAGGATGGTATATGAGTTTCCCCTGAAAAAGGAGATATATGGGCTGAGTCTTGATGGAAGCCAGGGAACTGAAGAAGCCAAGGTGAAGAGAACATTCTAGATATGGATAATGGCATGTTCAGAGACAATGAGATGGGTATACAATGCTGTGTACAGGAACAACTAACAAATCAGGGTGAGTGGAATATAGACTTTATAGAAATTAAAGTATCAGAGGAATGGAAAAACTAGGAAAAAGTCAGTTTTTAAAGTGCTTTAAATGCCAAAAGAGAACTTTATAGACAATAAATATTAGAGACAATAGGGACCCTTTGGTATTTATTAACTAGTGTGATGCCATGGTCATATCTATGCTTTAGGAAAATTTATTTAGTAACTCTTTGGAAGATGGATTAGAATGTGAAGAAATTTAAGGTAACAAGATGAGAAAACCATTTCGGTAGTCTGAGAAGGCTATTTTAGTAGTCCAAGAAAGAAGTGATAAATGCTTGAAATAGAGTCTTGGATATGTGGATGGAGAGAGAACAAGATATTTGAGAGATAAGTTTTAAAGTAGAAATGATAGGATTCCACAACTGTTTGGAAATGTGGGGTGACTGAGAAGTCAAGGATAGCAATGAAGTTGTGAATCACTGAGAACTGAAGGATGGTGGTTTCTGCAATATTAATGGGCAATAAAGTGGCACAGTGAATGGAGCACTGGGCCTAAAGTTACAAAGACTCATGTTCATTAGTTCAAATCTGGATTCAGATACTTACTACCCATGGGACCCTGGGTAAGTCCCTTAACCCTGTTTGTCTCAATTCCTCATCTATAATGAACTGGAGAAGGAAATGAGTAACCACCCCAGTATCTTTGCCAAGAAAACTCTAAGCGGAGTCATAAAGAATCAGATATAACTGAAATGACTGAACAACTATAAACAATATTAATAAGGAAATTCAGGTGATAGGATGACTTTTGAGGGAAAGTTAAAGAGTTCTATCTTGCATATGTTCATTTTAAGATGCCTAGAGGACATCCATTTTGAAATGTCAAAAAAAATTCAGTTGATGATGTGATACTAGAGCTCAGGAGAGAGACAGATTATGGGGAAGCATCTATATGGAGAGGATAATTGACTAGATCAACAAGAGAGAGTATAAAGGAAAAGAGAAGAGGGACAAGGGTAGATATTTCAGTACTCCCACATATTATGGTCATGGTCTGACTGAAGAGCCAGGATACAAGACTGAGAAGGAGTGGTAAGACATGTCAAAGGAGAATCAAGACAGAACAGAATTATGCAAAAATCAGAGAACAGGGTGTCCAAAGATGGTTGATTAACACTGTCAAATCCTCCAGTGAGTTAACGAAAGATTAAGAATAAAGAAAAACCAATACATTTGGCAATTAAGAGATCAGCAACTTCAAAGGTAGACAGAGGGAATGATCCTACACATTGTGGAATGTAAGTCATCAGATTACTTTGTTAAAGGGTCAAAGACTTGTCTAGTATACAGCCACTTGGTGGACATAAGTTGCAGTGTATTGCCAGGGAAAACTGTGAAGAAGTGGTATAAAACATCACCAGAGAGAAGTGGGATTAGGAAAAAAAAAAGGAAAAGAAAATTATTCACTTAGTGAGAAGCAGGAGCCTGCTGGCTACAGTATCCTAGTAGACACATGAAGTCAAGGAATTTAAATTAGAACAAAGTAGGATCATTACTTGAGAGATAAAATGAACCTTAACGGACATCAGATCTAACACTGAATGAGGAAACGAGGAAACTGAACCCCAGGGGACTCCAAAATTTTGTAAATTTTGTAAATGTCAGAAGTAAATTTTGAATCCAGGCTTTGTACCATGGAACCAGTGTTCTTCCCCTGCACATTCTTCATAAGGGTCTCCAGCACGCTAAGTGCCTTCCTACATAAGATTTATGGAAAATCATGGATAAGAGCAACAGGATGAAAAGCTGTGGCTCTATTGCTGTGTGTACTGTTGGAGAAATTACCCAAACATATTGATGAGATGAGTGTTACAAAGTATACAGAAGTATGCATGGGTCCCTCTGACTGTATGGGCCATACTATGTCACTACATCTTTTGGTCTGGACTTAGGATTTTGTTGATGATGGATCTCCCAAATGAGGAAACTCCTCGTCAACACATACTGAAAGCTATTCTTTGACTTCTAGTCTCTGAGAGCTGCTGGGAGTCTTGAGGGATTAAATGATGTGCCCAGCGTCACACAGGCATAGTTTAGCTCAAGACAGAACCCAAATCCAGATCTTCCTGGTTCTCTACTATGCCAGGCTTTCTCTCATTCTACCATATGAGAAAGAAATGGACCTGTTTGTGATACGAAGTTATATTTCCATTTTTATTTTTACTGAATATCTGCTTAAAACTATGGACTTTTTTAAAGCTTTGTGTGTATCCATTACTATGGTTACATCAGATATGCTCTATTATAGGAATAAATCCTATATCTTTTAACATGTGGCTGTTTTCTGTGAAAAAGGTCCCCAAAGCCCACTGAATTGTCTTTTCACTAAATATGTTAATTCCTGCCAGAGTTAAATTTCTTCCTCTCCCTTTTCTTTATATGTTTAGTGATGTGCCCTTGGTTTAGGATCTTGCAATCTATTGAAAATAATGGGATGTTTTGTGTACATTTAACTGCACATTTTCTACCTAATTACCCCTTTTGTTTCCTAAAGTTTTGCTTTAACTGCTTCCATTCAGAGTCTATAGCTACAGACACAGTAGTTTTTCAATATGATATTAACTCACTTAGGTGAGTTTCAAATATTGTCTGTATGATATGTAGGGTAAAAATGTTTGAATACTTCTTGAAGAGCTCATATTAAGATTAGTTTTAGATCTTACCCAGCCTAAAATTTGCAAGCGTATTTATAAAAAGAGATTCGTTACTTGTAGGGAAAGTATTTCATGAATTATAATCACATTATGTTACTTTTTCCAATGCAATCACTTGTTTGTTGAGACTTCAATCCAGTTTATCCCAGGCAATATGATCAACAAATATGGAATTTTAGAAGCATGAGTGAATTTCACCACATTCTCTTTGTTAGGAAGGGATAAATGTCATTTTTATATTTGCCCATATTGACCATTTATATGTAAACACATGGTTTTGCCTAAGCTATCAAATTATTATTCTTTACAAAAGAAAACTATGAACGAAACCTTGCATTTACTAACAATAGCACATCTATTTGAAGTTCAACTTCTTCCAAACTCAGTTTTCTGGCACATGGCCACAAAGCTGGATATTATTGAAAAAAGGCCCTGAATATTAAAAAGAAATAATAGAAGCTGAGGTCCTTTACAGTGAGCAAGGTGCTTTACATGCATGATCTGTTAAGCATCATGAGAAAATGGTGAAGAAAATTATCAGTCCTATTTTAGGAATAAAGAGACTAAGGCTCTGTGATATAAAGGATTTACCCAAGGTTGCAGTACTAGTGAGTGGCAGAGTAAAGAACCAGGTCTTTTGACTGCAAATCTAGGACTCTAAAAGTCACAAAGCCTATTCATTTTACTCTGTAAGAAAGAAACTGATGCTACTCTCACCCTGACCTCAACTTATTGATTTTGTATGAAATGGAACCTATTGTTGAATAAGCTGCTTGATACAGCTTCTTTTGTCAACAAATAGCAATGAGAAATGACAACTAGCATTAGGGAAAAGATAGACTGATGAGAAAGTAGAATAATATAAAGGATTAAATCCTTCTATTGAAGGGACATGTCAATATGGCCTTAGAACATTACTGAAGGAGCAAAGTTAATTTATGTCTTTGTAATTGAATGTAATTGAATCATCAGGAAAAGTTTCAACTATATTTTACATATTCCATCCAAAAAATCAAGGAATGGGTAATCTATTTGTAACTTTTCACCCCTTGTGGTCAAAATAAATGTCTGTTTTTTAGAAAATGCACTCATCTAGAGAATCCCATTTCCCCCAAAATGCCATATTAGTAATGCATTATTATAGTTCTTCCCTGCCATAAATGTAGCGTTCAGTCTAACTTCAATAGCTGATAAATACATCTCAACAAACATTTAATGAATATTATGTGCCTATAAAATCATTCCTATCCTCAAGGAACTCAAAAATTTAGGGTAAAAGAATAATTTATGTACACAAATAAATGTAACACAAAAAAGAATGTGAAAATACATAATTTGACTCAATTGATTGATTAGTTGTCATCCTTCATTCTTGAAGAGGATCAACATGACTTCCCTATGCTGGGTCAAGGTACAGTGTGTCTGACTGTTGCTGATCAGAGTGATGTAACCTTGGACGACTGTACCACAATTTGGGCACAAATAGTTCAAATGAACATTTGGAATGTACAATTCTCAATAAGGCAGAGCAAAATGCTTTGTAAATTCAAAGAGGAGAGCAAGTCATAATTTCTGATTAGAGTCTAATCATCAAGGGCAATATGGAGAAGCTAACACTTGAGCTGGGTCTTCAGAGAAGGGTAAGACATCCAACTAGTAGTGATATGAATGAAAGTATCACAGGTTAAGAGAATTGTATGAGCAAAGGCATGAGAGATGAGAAAAGACACATAATTTTCTGTTAATAGTAAGTAGTCTACTTTGGAATATTTATGGAGGAGACTGAAGTGATAAAGTTGAAAAGAAAGGTTGGACATCTTTTGAGGAAGACGTTGGTCTCTGTTTTGAAACTTGAAAGGATATGAGATAATCCTCATTTTTTTTTCTGGACCTGAATTTCTTCAAATCTAGAATGCTTAAACAACTTTCTCAGTGTCATACACATTGTATGTATAAGACCTGAAGTTTAAAAACCAATCCTTTGATTCTAAATCCAAGGCTTTTCTTTTTCATTGTGTCATATTGCTCTCAGATCATAAGAAGTTTCAACTTCATTCAGTAATCAACAGGGATTCGCTGACAGTGGTGTGAGGGGGGAAATGCTGTGATCACATCTGTGCATCAGAATGATTAATCTTTCGTAGACGTCTGGGATGAATGGCGAGGGAGGTGCAAGAGGCGAGGAATATTACATGATACTAAATATCCTTATAAAATTTAGAACAAAATCCCCACAAAAATATTTTATTTATATGATGCCAAACATCTGTGTATTTGTAAAGATCCAGATTTTTTCGTAAATCCAGATGTTTAGAGTCATGTAGACACCACCAAGAGCTTGGGTTTTAATTGGAAATGCTTTTGGAAATAGACAATTACGTTGAAATTTATTTTCTGAGTAAAACCTTAGAAGGACCAGTTAGAAGGACAAGAAGTCTTAACTGCTTAATTTTAAGAAAGTAGCACACTTGGCACATGAAGATCCTAGTATGAATACCTGGACTAGGGCTATCACATTATCTGTTTTGTGCTTTGCCTTGACATTTTTTCCGCAATTGGTCACCATATAAGTTAGGAAACTCTAAAGTTATTTTCCTTTAAGGTTTAAAAATAACTTCTCTGATGGCCTGAGGCTAAGATGAATTTAAATTATAACAGATACTTGGTCTCTCTGTATGTAAAACATATGTCTTGGGTAAAAGGCAAAAGGACTAACATAAGGGAAAAGCATCGTTCTGTCTGCCATGTCTTGCTAATCATTAACCAAATGGAGGAGAGGAGTTTTGAATTTGTATTGCCTCCACATCAGGCTTCAAATGACCCAAATATAATACAGCCTCACTTGCTGTATTTCTGTGCATTGGCCACTTTTTCTCTTTTATAATATTTATAGAGGATAAAAAGCAGATGGCAGTAATAACCAGGCATCATTGGCAGGGGGTTGGAGGATGGGGTGGTGGTAGTGATGGGTTGTGAGTGTTCTTTTTAACTTGCCATTAATGAGATACAAATGTCACCTACTCTTCATCTTTTTCTTCAAGGTGATAGAAAAAACCAAAAATGACCTTCTAGAGGGTCACAGATTTAGAGTTAACAAGGATATCAGTGATCATATAATCTAACATTTATGAAAAGGTGGTACCTAATTCTATAGGCAGACAACTTGGAATATAGTATGAATATTGACTTTAGGGAAGAAAAACAGCTAATGCAAAAGGAGCTTTTCTATACCTTATGAATAATTACAACTCTCTGTCCGCACCCCCACCAAAAAAATATTAAATTTAGCAGAGCCTAACATGTCCAAGGTACTGTGTAAGGCTTTGAAGATAAAAAGAGTCCAAGAAACAGTCCCTACCCTCAAAGAGTTTAAAGTCTACTAGAAGAATATAGCACGTATTCGGTTCAATTATTTATCAGTTATGTTCAACTCTTTGTGATCCCATTTGTGGTTTCTTGGCAAAGACAATGGAGTAGTGTGTCATTTTCTTCTCCAGTTCATTTTATGGATGAGAATACTGAGACAAGCATATATACATGAAATATATATACAAAGCACAGGAAAATAATGAAGTCATCTGACGTGGACACGTGTTCAAATGAAAGTCCATATTGCCATCATTCTGAAGCTAATTGCCAAATTTTATTAATTATAATTTGGAATACTGTAAGTTTAAATAATACTACCACTTCAGTGGATTCATTATTCATGCTAATTAATATATTTTAACTTAATATACTAATGTATTTGTGGTACTTTAAGCTTAACAAAATGTTTTCCTGACCAATAGTCTATGAAGTACAAGATGGGTAGGTGGTGCAATGCATAGAGCACTGGGCCTGGGGTCAGAAGAACCTAAGTTGAAATCCAGCCTCTGATACTTACTCGCTGTGTGACCCTGGGCAAGCTACTTTACCCTGTTTGCCTCAGTTTCCTCATCTGTAAAATGAGCTGGAGAAGGAAATGGCAAACCACTCCATCTTTGCCATGAAAACCTCAAATAGGATCACAGAGTTGGGGTAAGACTGAAATGACTGAACAACTCTGTGAAATAGAAACAGAGGGGAAGGAAGGGGAGAGGTAAGTCAGTAGGATAGATATTATCATGCTGCCTTTATAGCAGAGAAAATAAAGCGCCAAGAGGTTAATTGACTTGCACATGGTCACATAGAGAGCTCCAGGATTCAAAAACAAATCCCTTGACTCTGAGTCTAGTACTTTTTTTTTTCTATTGTATTACCCTGTCTAGAACTACTCAATATGCCCCTACATGGGAATGTTTTTTTTTCTTTGACGTGTGATAGAAATGGAAATTCAGAGCAGGCAGAGTAAGACAAGTTGATTGTAGTGCAAGGCATGACATCGCCCCTATTTGAATTACCTCCATGGTTCAATTTAGTTTTCTGATTGGTTCTTTTTAATCCATAGTCTCATAATCCTGTGACCTAGAGAAACTAGGGCATTTGAACTTTCACAAAGTTTCTCGACACAAAATGAACCATCCTATGGGATACAAAGACAGAACTGTCATTTTTTCTATTTTTATATAAAGTACATTCATATATTTCTTACCTCAGAAATACTATGCTAAACTATCTAACTTATAATCCACTCAACATTATAGTCAGTCACATGCAGTAGCACCAAGGAATTGAATCAAAGAAATATAAAAACTGTGGCAGAAAGAAATTAAAATTGAATAATTTCTGGAGTTAAATAGAAGAGAAGGCCATAATCTCTGAATTTATTAATAGACACAGGAGACTGGCCTGGTTTTCTAAATAATAGTATGAGCCATAGTCTCCCAGTATCAAAATCTTATATGAAACAAATGTAATGTCTTTGTTATAGGGAGAGAATTATATTATTGCTTACCTGAAAAACTGCTTTATACTGTCAACTGGACAGAGAAAGTTTAGTGAATGTTAGTAAATGTACTAGTGTACTGAAGTACCATAAACATTTACCCTGGGATAAAAGTTAACAAACAATGATTACTTGGTGCGTTTCTTATCCTTCACAATATATGTTAAAGTATGTATATATAAATATATGTATATATATATATTTTATATGTTTATATTAAATATATACACACAATACATGTCCATACTCATGTGCAGAAATGCATACCCACACTTATTCATCGTTAGACTTCATTACAAGACAAACAGGAAGATGACCTATATGTGCCTTGTATTTTGGTTGTATATTATTTACTAGTTGGGTCTTAAGCCTGTGCTCTTCAAACTACAAAAAGGACACACTAACATGAGAAAAAGAACTACCTCCTTCCATATTTCCACAATTTTAACTGCATCTCTACTATGAATATTGGCTATCCTTTCTCCCAACTTTTGAGTTATAATCACCTTGTCACACCTTGAAATATAGCTCCTCTAAAGGCACAGAGCTCCAAAAACTTGTTTATAAACTATCCTCTACAAGAGGTTAGAAAGATACTTGTCATTAATATAGGAAGTATTAATTAATTTAATAAATTAAAGACATATATACCAAATTAAATGGAAATTCATAGCATGTGTTAGTTATAACAAAATAGTTGCTACTTTGAGTATTTATATACACTACTAGAATTATATATATATGTATATATATATAAAATTCTACTTGGGAATAAGATCCTGGAACACAGCAGTAAAAGAATGAATTTTTAATAAACTGGTGTTAAAATATTTTCCCAGACAATCTATAAAACTTCATAACGGCAAACAAATGCTGATGTCACTGAGTTGCATAATTTCGTGGTTTAGGACTGCCACATAAAGGTCAACATTTAATGTTGAGGAACGTTATTCATTGAAAGAAAAGGGAAGAGCAGTTGAATCAGGTTTATGATACTATTTTTTTTTTTTGGTGGGGAAGCCAAGCCACAAAGAACTTAAAAAAAAAAAACTGAGCACAAGATTCAGACCTTCATTTGTTCATATTATAATTTTTTCCAGCATTACAAAACATGATCAACCTCAATAGTGCTAGAGCAATACCTTCTTGCCAATCTACCATTTTTTTAAATAAAGTCCAGAATTGGTCTGCTTTTCCTTCTGTTTTTCTTTTGTGCCCTCTTCCTCTCTCATTCTCCTCCCTCCTGATCTCCCTCCTTCCTCTTCACTACTTCTCCCTCCTTTTTCTTACCAGGTGCAGAGCTGAAAGCTAACATGGCAAGCTCTGAAGTGTGTTCCTCACTCCCACCCTCACCCCCCACCCTGCCCCCCACCCCCACAACAACCTGCAATGATATTTGTATCCACACGATTTCTGTTCTTGCTCTGTTGTTTTCTTTCTTTTTAGCCAGCCAAATTTTTGGCCTTGGAGGCAACTGTAGACACCACATGGACATACTATTATATGAAACCATTCTTCACAATCTGATTCCCTTCAGCTCGAAATCTTTAAAGTCATAAACCAATGCTATCAAGGGACCAATTTCATTCTCTATAGTTAGAAAAATGACCAGACAGACCTTTTAAGGTATTAACTTAAGTGTAGGTTACTTCATTCCTTTATTTGGTATATTAACTTGAAACTAGAATTCAAAATGAGATCCAGGATTAGAAAAATAAAACCTGTCTTTCTTCTAAACCAAAATCCTTTTGCCATAAAATATTAAGTCCAATTTCTAGCTCACAATGCTTCAGAAGAAAGCCAACATATTCTCTCAAATGTGCCAAACAAACCTCTAAGTTGTGTTAAATTCTTCCCTTGTTCTAATACGCTAAAATTACTGGAATCTTTTTGATCATGGCAATCCATGGTTTGAGGAGTTATCCTTAGACACCAAATAACAGTTCAAAAAAATGTATGGGTGGTGGCATCTAGTCATTTATATTAACAATAAACAATTTTTGCTAGATAGATATTCGTGTTTTAGTCAATATGAGTGTTTTCTTTGTATAATTGAAAAGTGGATTTCCAAATACTGGTATTGTTCTACAAAGTTCAGTCTCAGCTGATACTGGTATTATAATCTTTCCAGATTGCAAGAGTTTCTGCTGAAATCAAGCTTGCTGCCATTACATCTGATTATCAAACATGGAAGTTGGGAAATTTCAACTTGGTATTTTCTTTGGTTTTATAAAATTCAGTTTTCAGTATTTGAAGGACTAATAAGATATGTGTTTCTATTAAAATTTAAAATATCACTGGACACAAAGTCCCACTCTATTACTTTGAAAAATTTTTTTCTGATTAATAATTACAGTATTTGGTCAAATTCGTTAGCTTTTCTTTGCCACAGTTTCCTTATCTGTGACATGAGGAAAATAATACTACATAACCTACTACCCAACAGGATGGGTATGAACAAAATCTTTGGTAAACCAGAAAGTGCTTTCTAAATGAAAACTGTTGTTATTAAGACACATTGAAGAATTTACATCTGTGACTGTGGAATACAAAGCTGAAAAGTAACATGTCAAGCTTTCAAATATGTTCTCCACTCCTACTTCCACACTCTCCCCACAATCAGCAAGAACATTTGAATTCAGAAGAGTTTTATTCTGGCTATTCAATTCAAGCCCATTCACTAGAACTATCAAACTACTTTTCAGGTATCCCGTAGACCAAAAACTGAATGGCAATTTAAAAAAAGAAAATCATCTTTTGAATAGGTGTATTGGTGTCTTCTAGACAAGTCTTCAGATAAGGTTTTTGGAGATTGGAGATAGGTCATGAATAGGGGAATGGATAGCCTCCAAGACTGAAATAAACTTCCTCTTTACCTGCTTCCATCAAAACATGTTTTTTCTTGCTCAAGCACCATATTCCACACGGTCTTGAACCCCCAATCATTAGTGTCCTCCCTCCCAAATTACTTTATGATTGCTCTATACTTATTTACATTAATTCTAATTATATTCTGTGTAGAATTATACATGTACATGTCTTCTACATTGAACAGCAATAGTCATAATGTTCAGCATTTACAGAGCTTTAAGACTTGCAAAGCACTGTATACCTGTATCGATATTCATACACACACATGTACCTGTAGTACACACACATACAGACGGACATGTGTGTATGTATAAATCTTACTTGATCTCTTTAGCAAGGTACTATTATTAGCTCTTTCACATATGAGAAACTGAAACTTAGAGAAGTCAAATAACAACCCCCCAGTTTAACACATCTAAATAAGTAACTGAATCAGTTTGAACTTAGGGCTCCCTAGCTCACATCTAGCATTGTATCTACTGAATGTAAATTCCTGGAGAGTAGGGATTATTTCATTTGTTATACCTTTATGCCTAACACTTAGCAGAGTATCTGGCACATAGTAGGCACTTATTAAATTCTTGTTGATACAGCTGATCAAAACATTAGGAGTAAGGTCTGCCACATCACCACAGCTTCATTTTATATTCATAGATTGATGGCAAGTTGTTTATGCTTCATTAATCTGCTAACGTGATTAATGATAGAAGAAGGAGGATATAAGAAGGAAATGCTCTTGGAAAATCTGAGTGCAGACAAAGATAATTTTGTTGGATGACTGGAACTTCTACGAAAGCAACTCGATAAACGCTAAGGCAGTGTTCAGTCATATTAAATTTCTAAGAATCAAAAAATTGATATTTAACTGAGTAACACTCATTTTCCGTGAAAAATGATAGTGAAACATTTTTATGTTGTTGCTCTATTAATGACAATAAGGCATTTTGGCTTTTATCGTTATTTTTGCATTAACATACTCAGATATGATTAAACATGCAGCTGACATCATCTACATCAACCATGAGGGTGGCCTGGAATTGGGAAGGCCACAGTGATATAGTACCCCTGGAAAAACCAATAAGAATAACTCATCACATGCACACTCCTCTGTTTGTATATGTGTAAATTACATATCTCTAAAGTTGACCACATCTTTAATATTAATTATCTCATGTGATCTTCACAACAACCCTGTGAGATAGATTATGACAATATTCCCAGCTTTAACTGTGGGACCATTTTGTTAAATGGCCAAAAGAGTTAGTCTATCAGAAAGCATTTATTAGCATATAACACTTATTAAATGTATTAACATTTATTAAACACCTACCATGAGTCAGGTTCTCTATTAAGTACTATAAATGTGAAGGAAAAAACCAAAGCAACCTTTAATCTCCGAAGTTTATCTTCTATTAGAAAGACAACACATTTTAGTAAAAGCATGTTAGGTAATTCCAGAGTAGTTGGAAGATAACCTTAGAGATGGAAGTAGCAATTGGGAAAGGAAAGAGGGGAGCGAGTAGGGAAGGTTTTCTAGAGGTTAGTTTTAAAAGAAGGCCAGGGATTCTAAGTTAAAGGAGAAGGGGGAGAGAGAGCATTCTAGGCATGGGTAATGGTGTGTGTGTGTGAGTGTATGTGTGTACATTAACACAATCAATAAGGAAAAATATTTTTTGTAACTATATATTTATTATAAAGAATTTTTTTTTCTTTTTCTTCCAATGGAGTGAAGTGTAAAGGGAGAGAAAATAGATTTTTTTAATGAAAAAAATAGCATTGATCCATAAAAACATGCATATATGTACATATGTATGCACGCAAACATACCTATATACATACATACAGTAGAGTTAAGAAATGGAATGTCATGTGCAATCAGTATCAGTAAGTTAATATAGTTGGATCACTGGTGTGTTGAGAGTAGAATGTAAGAAGAGTTAGAAAGTAGGACAGGGCTTAATTGTGAAGTTTTAAAAACAGTGTTCTATTTTATTTGGAGGTAACAGAGAACTACTGGAGTTTATTGAATAGAGAGAATGTTGTGGTAACATGGTCTAATCAATGCTTTAGGAAAATCACCTTGGAAATTGAGTCGTAAATGGATTGAGTGGCAATGGAATGGGCTAAGACTTGAGTAAGTGAGACCAGTTGTTTCAATAGTCCAAGTGAAAAAGACGTGAGTACTTGAACTAGGGTGGTATTTGTGTGAGTAGGGGAAAGGGATATATGTGTAGAGGAAGAAATGATTAGAATGGAAAATAAATGAAAACATAAACTAAAGTGCTTATTGTATGTTTGCTCCCCAAATGGCTGATCTAACCCTATTTCTTATGGATGAATACAGGTGTCTGGAAAAGACTGTCTCTGTAATTGTACACTTCTAAGACTGATATGAGTTATAATCCTAAAGAAAATGATGTTTTCCCCCCAGAAATGTAACCACATAAGACTTCTAAATTGATTTTCCACTTTTAGTGTCTATTAAAATATACTAAATCAGTCTTTTAGTAATTCCCACTATTCCCAGGAATATTTCCACATCAGTGGTATAATATATTTTAGATTGAGATTTCCTACATTCCTTCAGTTTTGCAAGTAGCTGTTAGGAGGTACCTATTGTTAACAAGGCATTGTATATACTGAGGCAGGACTTGAATGTAAGTCCTCTGAGCAAACTTTTCAAACATTAAAATTAGAAGGAAAAATTAACAGGTAATAGTTTAAGTAAAAAGAGATGGACATTTGAGTTAAGATATTTATCAGTGAAATTGGAAAGAATGGTACAAATTCAAGATACGTTGGTGAGGTATGATCAGCTTTAAGTGATTAGGTACAAAGAGTGAGGGAAAATTCAAAAATAATTCATTGGCTCTGAGTCTGGATGACTGAGAAAACAATCAGATTTTTAAAAATTAAAATGTACTTTATACGAGGCACTGAAGAAACAAAATAAAAAGTAAAATAATCCCTGCCCTTAAGAAGCCTACATTCTGCGAAGCAAACCTGAACATTTACACACACACACACACACACGCACACACACACACACACACACATAATTTATAAACAAAATAAATCAAGATTTCTAAAATTTTAAAGATTTATCTAGAAGACCTCAAGACAACTGTTCAAAAGATGAAAGAAATAAATAAAATGTGGTTACTTGGTTTTTGGCAGATGAAAGATATACCTGTATAAAAGGTAGTGCTGGATCTGTGCTTTGAAAGAAACTATGGATTCTAAGAGCTTGAAATGAGGAAGGAGAACCTTTCAGACTTGGAGGACAAAGCAAATACATGGAGATGGGAAATGAAATGTTGCAAATAAGGAACAAGGTCAGTTTAGCTTGAGTAAATAAAGTGTAATAAGCTTGCAAAGATAAGTTGGGGCTGGGTTGCAAAGGGTTTTAAATGTCAAACTTACATGCTTACATTTGATCTTGGAAGGAATTGGAAGCTGCTAGAGTTTATTGATAAAGGGTGTGATAGGATCAGGGATGAGACCCATCCCTTAATGAGGTCATTACGGCAGATGTGCTGATGATGGAATGAGAAGGAGGCAGACATGTGAAGGGAAGATTCATTGGAAAGTTATTTAAATGGTCCAGGCAAGAAATTATGAGGTTCTTAAATATATAAATGATGCTAAAAGAAGACAGATAGATGTGGAAGTAGAATTGCAAAACTTGGAAACTGATTAGAACTATGTGTTGAGGGAGAGTGGGGAGTTGAGGTTGACTCTGAAATTGAAAACTTCAGTGCATTAAATAATGGTGGGATTTTAGACAGAAATAGGAAAGTAAGGTAAACATATGCAGTTTGGGGAAAAGATAATAGGTTGTGTTTTGAGTTTGAAGTACTTATTAAGTGTGTAGTTTGGAATGTTCATTAGGTAGCTGGTCATATGATACTCAACCTCAAGAGAAAATGGATCAATGTACGGAGCTAGAGAGTCATCTGTATGATTATGACAATGAAGCCCTTGTAAACCAGTGAGGTCACTAAAAGCAATATGAAGAGGTAATAGAAGCATGTGTTAATAAAAAGAGAGAATTAAGAGGCAAATCGTTTCTGAGGTTAAAACTCAACCCTGTTGAGTTGAATGAACATGAAATGTAATAAGATATCCCAGTAGAACTATCCAGCAGGTAGTTGGACATATAGACTAGAGCTTCTTGGGAAAAGCTGAGGGAGAATTTATTAATTTGACAATCATCTGCACAGACATGATGATTGAAGCCATGCAAGCTGATAAGGAGGGAGGGAGGGAGGGAGAGAGGGAGAGAGAGAGAGAAAAAGAAAGGAGAGGAGAAAGGGAAGGGGAGGGGAAGGGAGGGGAGGGGAAAAGAGGGCAAAGGAGAGGAGTGTCTCATGGTAATCCAAATTTAAGAGAAGGAGGATTCTCTAATAAAGGGAAAGAGAAACAGAGTGGTCAGAGCCAGAGTGCAATATCATTGCAGGCAAGGGACCAGAGGGCATAAGAAAGCAAAGGATAGTCAACATTGTCAGCTGTAACTCAATGAAGATGGGTGCAGAAACACTTCCATTGATCTTAGAAGAAGATCGTGTGTTAGTTTGGGGGTGGGGGAAGTCTGTTTCAGTGGAGTGGTGGTGGGGATGAAAGTCAGATTACACAAGTTTCTATAAGTGTTGGGAAAGTAGATATTACTCTTCCTAGAAGTATGATAGTGTAAGAAAAACTTGGGATAAAAAGCAACAAATCATCAGGTTTAGATTCATAAGACAAATGGTTCAATCTTTGGTTCCAGATGTCTTTTCCCCCTTGCTGTGCTAGCTATCTTCCCAGCGCAGAGCACATACAGAAGATAAAACTGGGTGGGAACCTGACTCACTGATAAGCTATCAGGAAGCTTTTGGTCTGGAAAATCCCTCAAAGGGAGGCACCAAGCCAAGGTGGAAATATAGAAGGTAAACGTAACATGCTGTGTGGGGAGTGAAGGTGCTGCCACCCACACCTGTGTTCATTATCCTGTTCCCTGCCAAAACATTAGTACACTGCTGATGTATGTTGAATGATAGCCAGAGAATTGCAGAATAACCTTAGACTTCCTAGGTGCCTGGTAGAAAATTAGGTGTTCTGTGAGAAACATACTTCCTTAAAATCCTGAAGCCTGTTTCAGGAAGTAGGTTAAAGCCAGTTGATTGCATACCTTTCCAGATAGATGAGTTATCTCCATCAGCTGAAAATAATATACAAAATAAAAACCACTGACTACTGAAATTGGAATTCTGGAGAAATTAGAAGATTTTCTAAGAGGCAGCTCTGGACTTGGATTCAGGAATAACCTTTGCCTTACAATCTTACCCACTGTACAACCCTGGACAAGTCATTTAACTGATCTTAATCTCAAAATCCTTGTGTGTAAAATGAAGGAGTAGGACTCAGTGTCCTCTACAATCCCTCCTATTGTTGCTGCATGATGCTATGATGAATCCTCATATAAAAAGTAATATTAGTGCTTCATATTTCCAATTTATTTGAGGGATTTTTGAGACTTACTTTTACTTGTCTTCACTGAACTCTCCATTGAAATTAGTAAACATGATTTTTCATTATTCCCAGAACTCTGTCATGTATTAGCTTATTGGCTATCTGTCTGTGTTGGTCTTTCGTTTTCAAAGAAGACCATGACATCAGAGAAATGATAACATGACTTGCACTTGACTTTGTTTTGAGTGAGGGAGGGCTGTGCAAGGTCATCAACCTTACTTTCTCTTCCTGAGCTATCTGGGTTCAGTGACTAGATAGTCATCAGGATGACTGGAGATGGCCCAGGATGAGATGGGAGACGTTGGCCTTTTCACTTAGAGGGAGATCATGCCCGTTGAGTGAATAGGCCTCTTTGAGAAGTAGTCTGGGAATGGCCCTTTTAATGAACAAAAGAAAAAAATAAGTAAATCAACAGAAACTGTTACTAGTGATAATCACTCTAAGCCAGTCATTAAGTGGAGCTTGGACAGGAATCTATTGTTGTACAGCCCATGGGCTTCAGATAGCACTGGGTTTAATGTTTTGGGAAATGGCAGGCAGGCAGGCAGGAAGGAAGGAAGGAAGGAGGGAGGGAGGAAGGGAGCAAGGAGGATGGAAGGGAGAGGATGAGCTGAGGGCTATTCCTTGACTACTTCTTAAAGAGGCCTATTCACTCAGTGGATGTTACCTCCCTCTAAGTGAAAAGGTCAAGGTCCCCCATTGCATGCTGGGCCATCTCCAGTCATCCTGATGAGTGTCTGGTCACTGGACTCAGGTGATTCAGGAGGAGAATCACCCAGGTGATTCAGGTTGGCCACTTTGCACAGCCCTCCCTCAATCAAAACAAAGTCAAGTGCAAGTCATGTCATTATTTCTCTGATGTCACGGTCTTCTTAGAAAACGAAGGATGAACACAGACTGTAAGTGGAACGAGCTGCCTGTCACTTACCAGCGCTTATTCAGATCACTGAACCCTTCAGTGTAAGATGAATTTTGGGGGTGGGGCAGGGCAGAGAAGCATGGTATTGTGGATAAAGCATTGGACATGGAGTCAGGGATACCTACATTCAAAGTCCTATTTCACCAACTGATTGAGTGATCCTGAGCAAGTAATTTAACCTCACTCTGCCTCAGTTTCCCAATCTGTAAAATAAAGGGCATGGTTTCTAAGGTTACTTGCAACTCTGTGAACCAAAGGAGCTCTAACCTCCTTTACTGTTCTAATTGTTGTTATATTTTGTTGACAAAAGCACATGGTAACAAAAGGCTAAAATCATTTTTTTTAACATAAGCGTATGAACTACCACAGAAAGTAAATGACTTTTGATATTACCAATCCAAATTTAATGAGCACGTTTGCAACTCACTGAACTATTATCCGTTTAGAGTAGTCATTTCTTTGTTTTTACCATTTATAGAAAGACTAAGTGGGAAGAAGTAATGAAAAGGCAACAAAATATAAAAACATTTAAAAAATAAAAATATTACACAATAATTCTGACTTCTGTAGATATACAAATTTAAGATATGCCTTTTCCAAACATGCAATAGAAGAAAAAATGGAAAAAGGGGATAGTATTTTTTGTAAGCATCAAGTTAGATAGTAGTGTTCCTTTGTGACAAACGTATGTGCATATTCTATTTGATATCACTGATCCTGTTTTGAATGTAAAAAGATATAATGAAAAGGAAAATGGCCTGCAGAGTTAGACCATCCATCAAAAGTAGCATATGTTGCTGTACTTTCCTAGATTAAAGTCTGTACCATATACATGTTTTTGTATTTCAAGTAGGAGATAAAATGTTGCATTCTCTCTGAATAAATAGAAACTGGTTTGAAGCTTCACAACAAAGAAAAATTAAACTCTTAAGCTATGTAAAAGTTATCAGTGTTTATTTTATAGCTAATCATCTTGATGATTAAGATAAGTTCCCATATAGTCTGATGGTATAACATATTTAAGCAAGATACTTTTAATGTCAAGTAATTACTATACATTTTCATTTAATTTATATACATATATGTATGCATGTATATATGTATATATGCATGTCTGTATATGTGTGTATCTGTATGTTCTTTTTAAAAAAATTATTTATTTTTAGTTTTCAACATTCATTTCCACAAGATTTTGACTTCCAATTTTTCTCCCCATCTCTCCCCTCTGCTCACCCCAAGACAGCATGCATTCTGATTACCCCTTCCCCCAAACTGCCTTTCCTTCTGTCATACCCCCTCCCTTCCCTTATTCCCATCTCCTATATTTTCTTGTAGGGGAAGATATATTTCTATACCACATTACCTATATATCTTATTTCCCAGTTGCATGCAAAAACAATTTTTGACCTTTGTTTTTAAAACTTTGAGTTCCAACTTCTCTCCTTTCTTCCCTCCCCACCCATCCTACTGAGAAGGCAGTAATTTTTTTTATATGTTACACATGTGTAGTTATGCAAAACATTTCCATAAAAGTCATGTTGTGAAAGATTAACTATATTTCTCTGCTTCCTATTCTGCCCCTCTCATTCTATTCTCGCTTTTGACCCTATCCATCCTCAAAAGTGTTTATTCCCAATTCCCCCCTCCTCCCATTTGCCCTCCCTTCTGTCATCCCCCCTCACCTCCCTTCTCCCCTACTTTCCTGTAGTGTAAGATAGATTTTCATAGCAAATTGAGTGTGCATATTATTTCCTCCTTAAGTCAAATGGGATGAGAGTAAGATTCACCTTCCCGCTCTTCCCCTCCATTGAACAAGCTGTTTTTTGCATCTTTTATGTGAGATAATTTGCCCCATTCTATTTTTCCCTCTCTTTTCCCAATATGTTCCTCTCTCAACCTTTAATTTTATTTGATATCATCCCTTCCTATTCAGCTCACCCTGTGCCCTCCATCTATGTGTGTGTATACATATATGTGTGTGTGTATATGTATGTATATGTATTTATATGTATACACACACACATACACACACACACATATATAAAATCCCTCCAACTATCCTAATACTGAGAAAAGTCTCAAGAGTTACAAATATTATCTTTCCATGGAAGAAGGTAAACAGTTCAACTTTAATAAGTCCCTTATGATGTCTCTTTTCCGTTTACCTCTTCATTCTTCTCTTGATTCCTGTGTTTGAAAGTCAAAATTTCTATTCAGCTTTGGTCTTTTCAGCAAGAATGCTTGAAAGTCCTCTATTTCATTGAATTACTATTTTTTTCACCTGAAGTATTATACTTAGTTTTTCTGGGCAGGTGATTTTTGGTTTTAATCCTAGTTCCTTTGACTTCTGAAATATCATATTCCAAGTGTTTCAATCCTTTAATGTGTGTGTGTGTTCTTCCTTTGTTGCCAAAGAAGACCAATCCCTTAATGTAGAAGCTGTTAGCTCTTGTATTATCCTGATTGTATTTCCACATTACTTGAATTGTTTCTTTCTGGCTGTTTGCAATATTTTCTCCTTGACCTCGGAGCTCTGGAATTTGGCTACAATATTCCTAGGAGTTTTCCTTTTGGCATCTCTTTCAGGAGGTGATCTGTGAATTCTGTCCATATTTATTTTTATCCTCTGGTTCTAGAATATCAGGGCAGTTTTCCTTGATAATTTCTTGAAAGATAATGTCTAGTCTTTTTTTGATCATGACTTTCAGGTAGTCCTATAATTTTTAAATTGTCTCTCATGGGTCTATTTTCCAGGTCAGTTTTTCTTTCCAATGAGTTGTTTCATATTGTCTGCTATTTTTTCATTTCTTTGTTTTGTTTTATAATTTCTTGATTTTTCATAAAGTCCATTAGCTTCCATCTCTTCCATTCTAATCTTTTAGGAATTATTTTCTTCAGTGAGCTTTTGGACCTCCTTTTCCATCTGGTCAATTCTGCTTTTTAGGGCATTCTTCTCCAAATTGACTTTTTGGATCTCTTTTCTCATTAGGTATTATTTTCTTCAGCATGTTTTGGGGTCTCCTTTAGCACACAGCTGACCCATTTTTCATGATTTTCTTTCATCACTCTTATTTCTCTTCCCAATTTTTGCTCTACTTCTCTTACTTGATTTTCACAATCCTTTTTTGAGCTCCTCCATGGCCTGAGACCAATTCATATTTTTCTTGGAGGCTTTGGGTGGAGGAGCTTCGATTTTGTTGTCTCCTGTTTGCGTGTTTTGGTCTTCCTTCTTACCAAAGTAAGATTCTGTAGTCTCATTCTTTTTCCTGTTTTTGCTCTTTTCCCCAACCATTTACTTGTCTTTTGAGCTCTTTGTCATGGTAGTCCTCTGCTTCCAGCGGTGGTGGGGGTGTACTATCAACCACTCTGACAGCCCCCCACTATCTGTGGGCCTAGAGCTCTAGAAACAGTGGCCGCAGCTGCCTCTGCCCCTACTGCTGCTGTGGCTGCCTCAGTTCTTCTGCCCCCTCCTCTCTTCTGCTGCCCTGGGGCCTGCCCCTACCATTCTTTTCTCTCCTAGAGTCTCTACAGGTTTTTCCACTGACCTTCCAATTTGTCCTCAATGTTTTGGGGTTATGAAATCTGGAAACTGCCACAAGTGTGAGAGATTCAGTGACCCCAAGGCCTCTTCAAGTCCTCTCTGTGTCAACGTGGCCCACACTGGACTGGGCTCTGCTCCCAGGACAGTGTGATAGACACTTCCTAGTGACCTTCTGGGCTCTCTTGGGCTTGAGATTTACTTCACTCTGTCATTCTGTGAGTTTTACAGGTATTTGGCTGGGCTTGGGAGTGCACTCTAGAAAGTCCATGTTGTTACTCTGCCATCTTGGCTCTGCCACCCTGGCTGTATATATACATATACATACAGATACATATATACATATGTGTGTGTGTACATTCTTGACCTTTATGATTCCCATGAAAGAAATATTCAAGAGAAGAATTTTAAAACTTGGAAACATTTAGGTCTCTTACATCATTCTATCTCTTTTCAAACATGAATCTTCCTGGTTTTTTCTTTCTTACTGAATGCTGGTCAAAAATACAAACCTCCTACATTATACCACTGGATAGTTATACACATGTGTGCATGTTTGTACATGTATCTGTTTATGACCATCTGTGTTCTGATATGCTGCATATCTAACCTTATCTCCTTTCACACTTTAACTCTGGAGATTCAAAGCCTGCTAAAATATGATTCCACCCTAGTTTTCTATGCTTATCTCCTTCTACTTCCCCACATATGATGAATGATGCAGCTAAACTAGACTGCTCTATCTCACAGTGGTGGAATCTGAAAGAAGAGAGGGTATTCCTTTACAGAGGGTAATCAACAGTGTCAAAAGCTGAAGTCCAGAGGGGTGGAGATGAAAAGGCCATTGCATGGAAACACTAGGTAAAACAACCTTTGCTAATGATTTTGAGAGGTGGAATAGGAGAAATCATAATGGAATGCCTGAATTTTTCCAGTAAAGAAGGCAGCAGTTCTAGCTATTATTCAGTTATTCAGTCATGTCCAACTCTGTGACCCTATTGGTCATAGCATAATATATTGTACATGAGGTTTTCTTGGCAAAGATACATTTGTATAGTGTCATTTTACTCAGGTTATATTTAATATATTTTCACATATTTGTAGAATGAAACTCTCATAAAGGAAATATCCAAAACACTCTTCTATATTTCTTCACTTGCTGTGTATGTCACCATATCTTACGTGGATGATGCTCTGTTTACATATCAAAACAAATAGTCCAAAGTTAATGACTCGGTCACCTAATTTTGGGGGGGGTGTAGGGTGTCTGTGCTACCAAAATGGATTTGATTCTCTACTCTTAGCCTCATTGTACTGACTTAAACAATGATAGTGGACATCCTATAGGCATAATTAAAAACTGCTTTTATGGATATTTTATTTAGATTTGGTTTGCACCTGGGATTTCATTTGTGTGAAAAATTCTCAGTGTGGAAAACTCCATATACTAATGTAGATTAGCAACTCTGTGACTTACAATTTTAGAGCAGTTTCAGGAGTACTTGAGATATTTAATGATGTGACCATGGTCACATAGTGAGTTTCTGTTACATACTCATGTCAGAGGCAAGGAAAATCTTCCTGACTCATTTGTTGGTCTTTTGCCAATGGGTTCTACTATGTTTTTATAGAGTAAGGATAGTCAGTCGGTCAGTCAGCAAGAATTTATTAAATGTTTACTATGTGTCAAGCATTGCATTAGGCTGGTAATAGAAAGAAAGGCAAAAACTGTCCATGCCCTGAAGGAGTTTACATTCAAATGGTGGGGGGAAACACATAAATTACTAGTGACATACAAGAGACTGAACCCATAATTTAATCAACCAAAAGAACTCCCAAGGAAGAAAATTCTCCTTACTAATTCGAGGTAGAATTTTAACCCAAATCTTTCTCTACTGTATTGACTCTCTCTGTGTGATGCAAAACTGAACCTGAAGTTTGCAGAAGGGTATGAACATGTGATATGGATAATACTGTTGTTGATGTCTTACTGACCTGTATTAACAATGAAGCTTGACCACAAAAATCTTCACAACTATTTTAAAATGGTACTTCAACCTATCTCCGTAGACATTTTAATTTTTACATGAATATAAAAATACACTTTGAAAAATTATACTATCAGTATTCCTTACAGTGTTACACTTGTCAGTCTTTTTAGAAAAATGAATTCAGTAGGAAATTCTTCACATTTTTTCCTATTCATTGACTAAATGACACTTACTTGCTTAGAATCTAGACTTTTGGTTTGTTAAACTGTGAACATCAATGTATAAATGATGATCACTTTCATATTTGTCAGCCAAATATGGCATTTGCTTTGTTTCAACCATATGTTCTCTCCTTTATAACAATCTTGTTTTTTTTTATATGTTCATTGGATCTGGCAGATAACTAAGAAAATCTGAATTCCAGAGTAGATTCACAACTTACATTATATCTATGACCAATGTCAAGTCTGAATTTCATCTAATATAAATATTGAGTAACCTCATGCTAATCTCCTCTATATGCCGGAGATGACTACCCTCATGAACTAGGTCAAATTAGTATCCTTCATAGATTGCTCATCCCCCAAAGTTTTCTTTCACAAGCATCCACCCTAGGGATTCACCCTACCTTCCCAAATCAGGGTAGCTTGGTGCAACAAGATATGAAATCTATATACACACCCTGTAATTTAAAAATCTTTTACTCATGGTGCCAGGAATGTAACTGGGCTAAACCACTGCACTGGTAAACACTTGTTCCCCAGATAATTTTATGTATTTACATATTTTGATGTTGTGTTGATTTACCAACTCTCCAAAATTCTTAGAAAAAAAAGTTATGCATAACTAAAATCTTTAGAACAAGTCATTTTAAACCACATCAAGAACCCCTAACATACTACTCTCTGGAAGAGAATAAACAGACTTATGCATGGGTTTAAAGTCATATTTATGAGGAGAAAAAATTATTTGATGTAAATATTTTTATTGTGCAGATGTTGTGTTATAACAAAAAGAAATGCATAGGCTATTACATTTTTTTCTGTTATAAAACCAAAGAAATTAAAACTTAGAATAAAAACAAAATAATCCTTAGCCTGCGTTGCATAAACTTAAACTGATAGTAATCAACTATGATGCGTGACTAAGACCCACATCTGTCCATATGATTTATGACAGAATACAACCAGAGTAAACTTTTTTGTGAACTGTAGTTCATTGTAAGAGGATCTCTTGTTTAGAAGGTGGTATGAACGTGAACATTTTCCATTTTCTTAAACTTTTTCGTCCGTGTTTGCTTGCTTATTTGTTTGAGGGTTTCCTCCTATCTGCTTCCAAAATTCACTGCCTTGCAATTATAAGAATATCACAAGATATTTTACCTTAACTTAAAAAGGATGTTCCTCAAACAGTCTACTTTAGTTGAAAGTGGTCTGTCATGCTTGGCAGGCTTGTACACTACAGCGATGAGTTCCACAGGAACATGGAGAAAGAGCTATTATTGACAAAAGTAACTTTTAGCAGAGAACACTTAATGACACAATCGTAGTGAATTTTAATTTCAAGAAGAGGGAATGAATTAAAAGCCACAGAGAATAAATTTCAAGATTGACATTCATGTTCCAACACAGAAGCAACAGTATTAACTTGTTGAATATTGCTCTATTGGAATCTTAATCTTTAGGGACCATTTGCATGAAAGTGACTAAGCATGGATGGCAAGGTCTTAATAATAGGAATGGAACATCATAATAAATAACTGTGAGGTTGGAAGCAACTTCTGAAGTCATCTAGACCTAAACCTTCAACTTAAAGATGAGGAAACAGACTTGTAGAGGCTAAGGAACTTGTCCAGTCTTATATTCTTGTATGAGCTGTAAGTGCCGTGGAAGTATTTGAATCAATATCTTCTGACTTTAAATTCTATACTTTCCTTTGATTTGTCACTTTCCCATTTTATATTACACAATAATATATTTGTTATAAACATATTTTTCATAGACTGCATTTGCCCTGAAACCTCCATTTCTTAAAGGTACTACCCTTGGACCTGGTAACAGTAGAGCACTTGATGACTAGGATGGGTAGGAGGTAGAGTAGAGGATGGAAAACTTTTTGTCCTCATTTTGTACAGGAAGCCTTAGAACCGGTAGGGTCTAGAAAGAAAATATGTTTTAATCTCCTCCTGATTTTCCATATTTCAGTTCAGAGTTCAGTCCATACACAAGACTTTTTGTTGTAGTTTGCTGTTTTATTTTTTTAAATGAAAATCAGAGTGTGTGCTGGAGAAAGCAGTTGTGTGCTAAGGTCACATGCGAACTTTAGGAAGGTCATCCCTGAAGTGGACAAGGATGCTCAAAAATTCCATTTCTCCTTACATTTCCCTAGGCTAATATATTTGGATTTTCCTGGACTCTTTTCTCTCATTCTTTCTTCATAGCCATTTATTTAGTCAAGCCTGTCACTTCTACTTAGATATCTTCATTCACATTGCCACCACCCTGTTTCAGGCCCATGTCACCTCTCACCTGGGCCATCAGAACACCTTTACTATCAATCTCCATTCTTCCAGCAACCTTTTACAATCTGTCTCCCACAAACACTTCTTTAACAAAGCCTGAGCCCAATTATTTGAGCACAACACTCTGAATGTAACCCAAACCATATTAAAATTTAATTGGAAATTAATTAACAGAATAAACAGAAATACAGCAAAAATGTAGAAAACATCAACATGTATTTTTTTCCTAAATCAATATATAGCTGGAAGGAATCTTACAATGGTCTAGTGGCCCCATTTCTGAGTTTGACACCTCTGCCCTACATGGTTGCCAAAATTTTCCTAACACATAGATCTAACTATCTTACTTCTGTCAAAAAAAAAATAGATTCCCTATTGACTGGGATAAAATGGAACCCCCTTGCCCTGGCATTGAAAGCCTTTTCTTCATCTTTTTCCAATTTCTCTTTCTATATTTCATATAACTCCCTTGAATACTAACTTCTAGTCAAACAGGGATACTTTTCTCAAGCCGGTGTCTTAACTCCTTTGTCATTACATAAGCTGTGTACTGAATGTGCTTCATTTTCAACTATCTATTAAGTAGTTCATAATATGAAGCCTTCCCTGATTCTGTCTCATTCCCATCTTTCCCAGAAGTCTATGTTCTTTCCTCATTCCTCAAAATATTAACTTATCTATGTGCATTTTATATACCCTTAATAGAATGCAAACCCACTAAACTCATTTTGTGTTTTTTTTCCTTATTGCCATAGCACCTAGCAAAAGACTTTGCACAAAGTAGGCATTTAATCAACATTTATTCAACTGAATTGCGTTACTGATTTTCATTTTAGGTGAAAACTTCTTGAAACTACTCTTTGCAAAGCTCTTTGTATTGAATAACTAGTGTATGAGTCAAGGAGTAGATTTTTTTTGCTATTATCTAAGAACTTAAAGAATGAAAGCTTAAATTTAAAATATCATATTTTTTGAAATTTATAATTTCAGTACAAATCATTAATAATGAATAATAACTATAAAATCATGAATGTCTATAATAATAAATATGAACTTATCCCAGTGGAAAGAGTGCTGGCTTTGGAATCAAAGCTAGTGTGTTCAGATATCAGTTCTCTCACCTCCTATCTGTATGACTTTAGGCAGTTAAATCATCTACACTATTTGGAGCTTCAAATTTCTTGGCCATAAAATGAAGGAGCTGGATTAAATGAACTTTGAGGGCCTTTTTAGCTCTACATTTATTATTCTCTATTCTAAAAAAATGGAGTAAAGTACTCCAAAGGCTTAGAGTCTGATTCTGGGCAGGGAATATAAATACCATGTATCCTATAGGGCATCAAAAACTCATATAAGTGCATTGCTCCCACACTTTCCATTTCCCTCTTATTTTAATCATTCAGTCCACTAATACTTATTTACTATGTCCCCTGCTCTAGAGACTCAATGACAAAAGTAAAAGAGTCCCTGTCCTAACAAATTTTGATTCTACAGGAAGACATGCACACACATAGGAAAGAGGAGCAGAATAGACACATGGTGATGAATTCTTTTGAATGATAAGAGGTAGTAGCTAGAGTGTAACAGGAATATATTAAGCTGAGACTTTATAAACAATTAGGTACCTTAAGAGGTGGTGATAAAGGAGAGTATTCTAGGCATGGGCAGACAACCAGCTAAAAGCCACCAAGATGGGAGATGGAGTACTATTTATTAAAAAAAAAAATCAGAAAGTGATTTAGGGTAGACCAGTAGAGTACATGAAAAGAAAAAATTAAAGTCAAAAGATATGACTTGTAATTATTTAAATCCATATTTTCTTATACTTCTCTTCATCTACAGGAAAACTATATATATATATATATATATATATATGCATATATATATATTTTTTTCCAAGTTTCGGTTTTATAGGTGGAACTATATTGTTTCTTCACTTGAATTTTCTACAAAACTTTTAAAAGAGGAAGCTGGAAATTTTTCACATAGCTCCAATATTAGGATATTCTGAGGTAGCTGTATTCTTTTTTGACCTAAGAATCATTCTGCAACAGAGAATATTTATTCAGTTAAATAATTTATTGTCAAGTCAGTGACCATAATAGGTGATGAAATATGGTGAGACAAGGAAATAGTCAAATACAGATAGCATGAAAAATATATTGTGAAATTCAGACTAGGAAGAGGAAATGTCAAGAAATACGAAGAATTTATGTATGCACATACAGATTTGTGAGTGTGTGTGTGTGTGTGTGTGTGTGTGTAAAGAAGAAATATCTTTTTATTTAAGCTGTTCAAATTCAGATGTAAGGAAAACTACAAATATTAAGGAAATATAAAACTATTGGAGGAAAACTCTCCTGTAATAAAACAAATTTTAAAAACTAAGAATTAACTTCTCATTCATTATATTCAAAAATTAAATAGAATAAAAAACTTTAAATATATATGTTGTCACTGAAATGTGCAATACTATTACAAGATCACTCACTTTATCTGTTTTGACTTTTCTATGCACACACCTTATACCTCTAGGAACTCAAGGAATAAGGTGGTAAATTAAACTGAGAAAAAGAAGTGGCATTTCTCTTTCACCTTTATTGTATTTGCATCTACCATCAGATTGACCCAGTTTCTTCCCATGAGAAGCTGGATATAACCTCGCTCAAGTTATGTGGGTCCCTCAGGGCTACATGTGACTTGCTGCTTCAGGACAAATGTAGCCTGAGGGCTAGACAGAGTTTTTAAGGGGTTCCAGAAGCTGCATCTATCATTAATATGGAGAAGTATCCTATTAAGGTGCTGGCTATCAGATAATAGTACAACTTCCTAAAA
>CM053770.1:126053239-126074615 GCA_028658325.1 Potorous gilbertii | reverse complement strand
CTTGTTTCTTTTTTATTTTTTTTCCCTGGAGATGGTCCCTAATGGTCAATCAGGATGGATCTTGGCAATTTAGAATGGGACTGACACCGTGATACCAGTTATTTGAAAGAAAATAGAACTTCATTGTTGCTGGCTGTCATTCAGACACTTCTAACATACAATGAATTCAGTTATAGAAATGTGTAGCATGCATTTGCATATTTTATTTTTACCATGTATCTCAATTTTATTCTTTCTGCTCTCAGGAATTTATAGAGAATGCTAATTGTATCATATTTGAATTTTCTCCCAGTCTCTTGTTTTGTTTACCAAGTTCATTCTCTTTGAGTTTCCTTATTATATCCAGAATTTACTTTCTGATTGTCGCTGAAATCTCATTGGTGTCTGTCAAGAATTTGAAAGGCTATTATGTGGTAAAGAAATTATACATATGTATATATGTATGCTTGGCCTGTTGATGAAATTATACATATGTATATATGTATGTTGATGAATCAGAGAGCAGAACCATGAGTAGTGACTAGGTATTCCAGAAGGTGAAGGTTCTACATCTTTATAAGTGAAGCAAAATTTAATGGATGGGGTTGGTAGCCTCTGAGATCATTCATACTCAGTTGAGGGCCCCTCATTCTCCTGTGATTAGACTCTGTCTTACTTTAAAGTGATCCAAGAATATGTTATAATAACTTATGTTTTATTAATTAGTAAGTTGTCAACCTCTTTCTCAATTTGAACTCCAGTCCAGTTTATCAACATTAATTATTTCATGTGTAATTAATAACTGTGTTAATTATGTAATGAACTGATGAAACCTCTTTTTCCAGTGGTAGTTACTCATCTACAATTTATTATCAAAGGAAAGTGATAATCATGTAAAGTCATATATTACTATTTACAATACTTTGGCTAAGTGAAAGTTTTTAGTCAAAGTCAACTTCAGGGCTCGATACATACATCCTCTGCAGTTGTCTAAAAACACATTGTTTGTTTCATTCTTGATATAGATTAATGTCTCTAAAGCTCTTCATATCTCTGTTCAAGAGGAATTAAATTCAGGCTCTTTGAAATTAAGCTCTGTTATTCCTTTTTCTTTGTTCACCTTTTCAGCTGTTACAGAGAACATTCTTTCCATAATATATATGCCAGTTCTTTACATGCTCTTTATAGTATTCTTTTTAAAAACTTCTTCTTGAAAATTAAAGTCATTCAGTTTTGACAGTTCCAACAAGGAAAAAGTTTCATGTCAATTTTTCTCTGTCTTCTTCACAAATTCATAATAGTTCCACTATTATTGATGATAAAATGCATGATTTCTCCTTGACTCCAAAAGGAGAAGCCCTTCATAGAGAGACATTTTTAACTAATACTTCAGGCTATCAGCATAAACTGCTTTTCATCAGTATTACATTTGACTTTTAAAGCTGCAGGATGGGGGGGAGGGGGGGCAGAGCCAAGATGGTGGAGTAGAAACACACACACACTAGCTCTTCCCCTACAGCCCATAAAATACTTGTAAAGAAAGACTGTCAACAAATTCTAGAGCAGCAGAAGCCAGAGAACAACAGAGTGGAGGAGATTTCCAGCCCAGAGTGACCTGAAAGGCCAACAGGAAACATCTGTTACATAGGACACAGAGCGGAGCCTAGCCCAGCCTTGGTGTGCTTCTGGGAGGAGGACAAGAGCAGACCTCAAGATGTGAATCTCCAGTTGCAGTAGCAGTGGTTCACAGATCCCTCAACCCACAGGTGCCAAACATCAATGACAGGGTTTTTACAAATGGCCAAGAAGGGAGAAGGGCCTTTCCATATCACGACCTCAGGCAATGGCCTCAGAGGCCACATCTGGCAGGCTGCAGCAGCTTCCATCGCAGCCCCTACAGCAGCCTGCATCTATTGCTGGATCATAAAACACCTGGGGGCACTGAGCAGCTGATTCTTACCTCAGTCCTGTATAGAGGCCCTGCACCCATCTAATAATCCTGGGGGATTTGAGCAGCTGATCTTTATCTCAAACTGAATGGTGGCCCTGCCCTTGCAGTGTATTTCAGCCTTCCAATGCTGGCTTGGAGGAACTGGAGGCTAGGTGGTTGTGAAGAGGAAACTCTATTACTCAGATCTGGGCACAAAAATTTCTGCTTGCTCCCAGAGCAGTATACATGCTTGATTGTACCACCTTGGAGGAACTGAGATCTTACCCTCAGAGTGTACCCTATTCTTGATATAGGACCCAAAAGTCAAGTAACTGGTTGAGAAAATGCCCCAAAAAGAGGGAAAAAATAAGACTATAGAAGGTTACTTTCTTGGTGAACATATATCTTCTCCCATCCTTTCAGATGAGGAAGAACAATGCTTACCATCAGGGAAATACATAAAAATCAAGGCTTCTGTATCCCAAACATCCAAAATAAATATTCATTGGTCTCAGGCCATGGAAGAGGTCAAAAAGGATTTGGAAAATGAAGTAAGAGAGGTGAAGGAAAAATTGGGAAGAAAAATGAGAGAAATGCCAGAAAATCATGAAAATTGAGTAAACAACTAGCGAAAGAGACCCAAAAACATGCTGAAGAAAACAACAACTTTAAAAATAGTCTAACTCAATTGGTAAAAGAGGTTCAAAAAGCCAATGAGAAGAAGAATGCTTTCAAAAGCAGAATTAGCCAAATGGAAAAGGAAGTTCAAAAGCTCATTGAAGAAAAAAGTTCTTTAAAAATCAGAATGGGACAGATGGAGGCTAATAACTTTCTGAAAAACCAAGAAATCACAAAACAAAACCAAAAGGATGAAAAAATGGAAGATAATGTGATATATCTCATTGGAAAAACAACTGACCTGGAAAATAGATCCAGGGGAAACAATTTAAAAATTATGGGACTACCTGAAAGCCATGATCAAAAAAAGAGCCTAGAGCCATCATCCTTTATGAAATTATCCAGGAAAACTGCCCTGATATTCTAGAACCAGAGGGCAAAATAAGTATTCAAGGAATCCACCGATCACTGCCTGAAAGAGATCCAAAAAGAGAAACTCCTAGGAACATTGTGGCCAAATTCCAGAGTTCCCAGGTCAAGGAGAAAATATTGCAAGCAGCTAGAAAGAAACAATTCCAGTACTGTGGAAATACAATCAGGATAACACAAGATCTAGCAGCTTCGACATTAAGGGATAGAAGGGCGTGCTGCAATAGGATATTCCAGAAGTCAAAGGAACTAGGACTAAAACCAAGAATCACCTACCCATCAAAACTAAATATAATACTTTAGGGGAAAAATGATCTTTCAATAAAACAGATGACTTTCAAGCATTCTTAATGAAAAGACTAGAGCTGAAAGGAAAATTTGACTTTCAAACACAAGAATCAAAAGACATGCAAAGGTAAACAGGAAAGAGAAATCATAAGGGACTTACTAAAGTTGAACTCTTTACATTCCTACATAGAAAGACAATATTTGTAATTCTTGAAACTTTTTTCAGTATCTGGGTAGTTGGTAGGATCACAGACAGACAGACAGACACACACACACACACACACACACACACACACTCAAAGAGACAGAGACAGAGAGCACAAGGTGAGTTGAATAGGATGGGATCATATCTAAAAAAAATGGGGTGAGAGGAATATATTGGGAGGAGAAAGGGAGAAATAGAATGGGGCAAATTATTTCTCATAAAAGAGGCAAGTAAAAGACTTCAGTGGAGGGAGAAAAGGTGGGGAGTGAGAGAGAAAATGTGAAGCTTACTCATCACATTTAACTCAAGGAAGGAATAAAATACACACTCATTTTGGTATGAAAACCTATTTTACAATACAGGACAGTGGGGGAGAAGGGGATAAGCAGGGTGGGGGGTGATGGTGGAAGGGAGGGCAGTGGGAGGAGGGAGCAATTAGAAGTCAGCACTCTTAGGGAGAGACAAGGTCAAAAGAGAGAATAGAAGAAATGGGGGGCAGGATAGGATGGAGGGAAATATAGTTAGTCTTATACAACATGACTGTTATGGAAGTCATTTGCAAAACTACACAGATATGGCCTATGTTGAATTGCTTGCCTTCCCAGTACAGATTGATAGAGAGGGGGAGAGGAAGAGAAGTTGAACTCAAAGTTTTAGGAACAACTCTTGAGTATTGGTCTTGCATACAACTAGGAAATAAGAAATACACTTAATGGGGTATAAAAATTTATCTTGCCCTACAGGACAAGAGAGATGATGGGGATAAGGGAAAGGAGGGATGTTAGAAGGGAGGGCAGATTGGTGATAGGTGTAATTAGAATGCTCAGTGTTTTGGGGTGGGGGGAGCGGAGAAATGAGGAGAAAATTTGGAACTCAAAATTTTGTGGAAATGAATGTTAAAAACTTAAATAAATGTAAAAAAGCTACAGGACAGTATCAGTAATATAAAAAACATTCATTTGAATGGAAGATATAGAAGGGGGTAAATCTACTAGACCTTTTCAAGTGGGTTGGCCTATCTCAGAAAGTAATAGATTTCCCCATCCTGGATACTTTCAAATGGAGGCTAAATAATCACTTGTCAGCAAAGTTGTAGAAGGAATTTTTGTTCAAATGTGGGTAGGACTAAACAAATTCTCTGTTTCAATTTTGTTTAATTATCTGGATTATTGCCTTTGTTTTTAACTTCCTCTTTTGGATCGGCCATTTTGTGACTGTAGTAATCATTGAAGACACATTTAGCAAACTGAATGATGGAAAAAGTATACCTTTCAGCCCTTCTATAGATCTTGAAGTAAGATAGTGAGCCAAATTATGCTATTGGGTAACGTTCTACATTCTTGAATCTAATATAGCTTCAGGGAACCTCAAGACTCTTCTGAGAGTTCAGATGCAAATGGAGAGTCACCAAAGAAGATCTTCTAAGGGGTTCTGCTTCTAAAATTAGGATCAACTTTCTTTCTTGAAGTCCTTTCCAACTCTGAGCTCCTATGACTTCAATGAAGGTCTACTCCAATAGATTGAGGCATCCCATTTATATGTGTTCCATCAACTATGTTATACCAGCTAATTTAGAGTTCTTTTAGCTCCCTCCAAACTGAAAACATTTCAAGTTAGGACCTGACTCCTCACCAGCCCTCAGAAAAAAAAAAAAAAGGTCTAAAAGTCAATCTAGCTAAATTCAGTTAAGTTTCTCACCACAAGATAGCAACACATGAGGTATAAATTATTTTTGGCATTAGGAAATAACTTACAAGGGAATGAAAACATAATAATTTTTATTAGGAGTGAACACACCAGTAAAATTAAAATTTTTCAAAGTATCTCTTCAAACTAACAGTATTTATGAATTAATATCAGTCAATTAAGAAGCATTCATTAAGTGCTTACTGTGTATCCAACATTGTTCAAGCTACTAGAAAGGCAATAGTTATTACTCTAGTGTCAGAGGACCCTCCTTCAAATCTTGCCTCTGGTTCTTACTACGTAGGTGACCTTGATTTTAAGAAAAATCACTTAACTGTCCTAGATTTTAATTCTTCATCTATGAAATGAGGAGGTTGGACTAAAGGATGTATCATGTCCTTCCTAGCTTTATAATCATGGTCTATATGTGCATTTTCTCCTCAGGATAGTTATATATGGCTAGGGTACCAAGAGAGCTCTTTAGGGGATAAATTCTTTTTCCTCAACACCAAAAATATACTTTATTGTCCAGTAATTTTCAGTCATGTATCACTCTTTGTGACCCCATTTGGGGTTTTCTTGGCAAAGACACTGGAATGGTTTGCCATTTCCTTTTCCAGCTCATTTTACAGATGAAGAAACTGAAGCAAACAGGGTTAAGTGACTTACCCAGGGTCACTCAGCTAGTAAGTGTACGAGACCAGATTTGAACTCATGAAGTTAAGTAAATCTTTCTGATTTTAAATGCAGTGCTGTAGCCACTGTAATGCCTAGCTGCCTGTCACAAATTTTGTCACATTATGAATATTAATAACTTCATTGCATATTTTGATGATCTAATTACCTGATTAATTGACAATATATAGTCCAGCAAACCCCGCCTTCACACACACACACACACACACACACACGAAATAAATTTGCATATGGTAATCTAATTTGTTTTACTCTTCTCAATCATAGCTCTGATCTGGAGAGACACAACACTGCTTTTACTAGTTCAAGGGAACTGGCTTTGTCTAGATCTGTACCCTTACATTCTGAATGACTCAAGAAGGTTGAGGCTATGTCTGTTTAAGAGAACAAAAGGAGCTGAAATGCTTTATAAATATGCCAATATAGGGTAGGAAGACCCCAGGTACATGTTAATATACCAGTCATAAGTAAACAGATAAGAATGTATGCAGGGTTGGTCAAATTCCTTTGATGGTAAGAAGTTGCACCCAGGGGCTCATCAGTCATTCTAATTATTTATGTCTACTTTCTCGCAGCACCCAATTCCTTCTAGGGAAACTGTTTTTTTCAAAGAGGAATAATTTATCACAGCAAGACTTAACTCTCATTCAAAAATGACAGTTCTTGGTAGCATCTTCTTTGGAACTCAAGTTCAGAAAAGATATATATTGCTTCATGATGTGCCAAAAATTATGCAATACACTGAGCAAGATACAAGTGTATGGAGTAAATGAATTTGACTATAATTTAGCAAACAGTAGGAAGACACTGAAAATTTTTGAGCAGGAGAGTCACATATCAGTAACTGCACATAAGGAATGGGCAACAGTGTGAATGACGGGTTCCAGGCAGGAAAGAAAGATAGTACATAGATAGGAAGGGAATATGAATTTATATAGTATTTACTCTGCAAGGAACTATGATAAGCACTTTAAAAGTGTTATCTGATTTGATTTTCACAACAATCCTTCAAAAAAAGGCCTATCCCCACTTTACATTGGAAGAAACCAAGGCAGAGGTTAAGTGACTTGTTCAGGGTCATAGAGGTAATGAGTCTCTGAGATTGGTTTTGAATTCAGGTCTCTCTCCAGGTTCTATTCAGTATCTCACTGACTACCTCTTACCTCTTATAGGAGCCATTGCAGTAATAGAAGTGGTTTCAAGTGAGAATTTGCATGTTTTGGGCAATGGCAGTAGGCAGGAGGATATGAATGTGATGGATTTTATGGGGGTTTGTTCATTGGGCATGTAAATTAATATAATAGCAAAGGAAAAGTCATATGCACTGTTCTATATCCATAGTTTGACCTTCCCACCTATGTGAAAAACAGAGAGATTCATGTTTTAGCTCTTCTGGATGACAAACCTTAGTCATAGTTACATAAAGTTGGATTTCACCTTTGTTCTCTCCATTTTCATTTTATTAGTTCGACTTACTTTGCTTCATATCTATTTTTCTAAATCTTTCCATGTTTTGCTGAATTCATTATTTCTAGCAACACAGTAGTCATATTTCTTAAATTCATGTAAAACAATTTGTTGACTCATTCCCCACTTTATGGACATCTACATTGTTTCCAGTTCTCTGTTATCATAAAAGGGGTATTACCAATAATTTCATGTATATGGAATCATATTCGTTTTTTCTTTTTTGTTTGACCTATATTCCTATGAGTGAGGTCCCTACATAAAAGTTTTTTGAAAGACATTTTTTGTAATTTTTTAAATATAATTACGTTATTTTCTAGAACTTTTTAAAAATCATGTCTTTACTAATAATGTGCCTGAGATATGATATTACATTAGCATAAATCATTTCCTAACTTATTTTAAATTACTGACATACACTTTACAAAAATGAACATATGTAGTTGCTTCCATGTACATAAAAAAGAAAAAGAGTAACTTAGGTAAAACTATAAATCTCTGTTGCATGGAGCTTTGTAAAAATATATCTTTAATTTAACATGGTAGGAACAATTCTGCTTCACCTGTCTATGCCCCTTTTGAACTTCTGTTCTCTGTATATTTTTTGACATGTTTCATTGATGCTCTTTCTTTTTTCCTTGTATCACCATCATTCCTTTTTCCCACTTTTTCCATCTAATAATTTAGGATAAAAAAAGAATCCCTCACTTGGTTAGTGTGTTAACTACCTTTATCTGAAAGATCCATACATAAATTAAATTATCCCAGTAATGATGATATTTCCTTTATAAATTGTTTTACAGTATGTAAAGCACAGCCACCCTATGTACCACATACTAGTAACCCTGTCCCTATTTTGTTGTTGCTGTTGAGTTATTTCAGTCATATCTGACTCTTTGTGACCCCATTTGAATTCTTCTTGGCAAAGACATTGGGATGGTTTGCCATTTCTTTCTCCTGTTCATTTTACAGATGAAGAAACTGAAGCAAAGAGAGTTAAATGATTTCTTGCCCAGGGTAACGTAGCTAGTAAGTGACTTAAGCCACATTTGATCTCAGAAAGACGAGTCACCCTGACTTCAGACCCAGCACTCTATCCACTGTATCACTTAGCCACCCACCCCTATCTTATTCATGAGAAAAACTAAGGTGCAGAAATGAAGTCTGAGGAAATCAGATTTTGAAACTAGGTCTTCTGATACCCTTGTACCACAATACTTTTATAAGAATCTTAAAACTATAATTGCATGAAGTCAACATTTTACTTGCTTATGTATTGACAATAGTTTACATTTATAGAGTGCCTTAAGATTTCAAAGCATACTTAAATCAGCTCATTGATCACCACCATCCTATAATCAAACAGTTATTGTCAGAATTAAAGTGACTTGCTCAAGACACCCACTTGGAAAATGGGATATTCATGTTCAGATATTTTTAAAAATTCTAAATACAGTGCCGTGATCTCAGCATAACATCCTGAATGGTGGATTTTGAAAATTGTTGAAGGGTTAGCATGATATAAATGTCAGGTGGAAAGAACACTGGATTTGCAATCAGAAAATGTGCATTTGAATATTCCATTTATGAATTGTGTGCATTTCAGTAAATCACTTTAGCATACGTAAAATTTGGTTGAAATAATTACCTTTTGATTTTCTTTTCCATTATAGCATAGAAGTGAATAATTGCTTCATCAATTCATAAATTTAGAGCTGGCAGGGACCTTTGTTTGAAGTGATTGAGTACATAGAATCTGTTTCCATTTTATTTTATTTATTTTTATTTTAGCCAGAGTGTTTAAGTAATCTACACAAAGTCACACAACCAGTAAGTGGCAGAACTTGTAACTGAACCTGTACCATAGAACTAAAGATTTAAAACTGGAAGGGACCATAGAAAATGTCAAGTCCATCCTCTTTATTTTACAGATGAGGAAACTGAGATACAGGGAATTTAAGTGACTTTCCCTGGATTGAAGAGCTAGTAAGTTTCAGAGGCAGGATCAAACTTCGGTCCCCACACTTTCTTCCCATGCATTTTCCATTGCCTCATGCTGCCTCTTGAATCTGGCATTCAGTTTGGTAAGAAGAGAATGGAGAGTTTGAAGTAGCCTTTGGGAGGTCAATTTTGAGCAGATGGAGAAGCAGGATCATGAATGGAGACCAGCCTAGTAGAGTGGAAAGAACAGTGGTTTGAGAGTCAAAGGACTTGGGTTCGGATGTTGCCTTTGCTGCATATTTCCTTTGTGACTTTAGGGAAATCATTTCACTTCTGTGGGCCTCAGTTTCTGCATGTATTATAGATGAAGGAGTTAGACTAGAGATGGCCTTTGGGGTTCCTCTTAACTTGATCAATATTGCAAAACACGTGATCGCAGATGGAAACAAAAACATTCTCTCAACTGCAGGATAAATACATTTAACCATAGTCAATCCAATCCAGTGGGAAAAAAAGCCACCCACATCTTAAGCCCAGTGACTATACTGATCTGGGTCTTAGAAAAAAGCAAGTAGGTGAATCAGTTCACCAGGAGGAATTATACTGTACTTTGCTTACGTTTTGGAAAGCCACTCCAAATTTCACTCCCTTTTCAAAAGAATGAAAGATTAAGGTTATGGTTACTTAAACAAAAACTTCTACTGAAGCTTCATAATCCAGAGTGACTTAAGAGGCAGGTAAATGTTTGGGGAGTGACTTTAAAACTCCAATTTCATAGGAGAGTTCCAAAGCACCTGTCAGCTGACACTCTTTCCCAAAGTGGCTAAAAGGTGTTTCAATGCTAGGTAAGCTGGTGAGAGATTTGTTTGAATGATTTCTTAGTCTAGTTTACTCAAGCTAGAAGAAACTGCTGGAATTTAAAACTCCTGTTTTCAAGTCCAAAGTAAGTGAGTTTTAGCAAAGGAAATGGATGGACCTCTAACTGTTAGCATTTAAAATGATTCATTTAAATGGTTATTTTCATTGTGCACAGGTGGTAAACTTATCTCACATGTTTTTTATATAACAGCCTGGAATAGAGAGCCCTGAAAAGCAGTATCTAATGGTGTCATTAAAATGATTGTAAACATGCCTGTTGTGGCAGATGTGTGCTTTCTTTCTGTTGATATACATTCGAATTGTTGGGTAAGATCAAACAAATGCAGACTTTTAATATGTCAAAAAATGTCTGCATTCTAATAGGTTCTGTTTTTAAGGAGATCTGTTTCCTGAGGAGCCAGGACAGCTATAAAAGAGCCAGACTTCAAGATCAGATTCAATGTCAGCCCCCATTCTCTTTGATTAGACCAGAACTCTTTGTATCTGTCTCTCTCTAGTCTGTATTTTCAAATGAAAAAAAAAAAGCATGTTGAATCATAGGAGCTTGGTGAAAAGTTACCACAGACCAAAGAAGTCATCAATGCAAGAAACTGATTTAGCCATAAGAGAATATGGGTGTGTATGCATGTGTGGGTGTGAAACATCACATATATTTTTGGTTATTTCTAATTGCCAGAGTGACTTGTCCGTCACCAAAAAAATTTTTTTGGTTATTATATGTCAAGTCATTCCCGCCTATTTTAGAGATTTCTTCATTAAGGTTTTGTATATACCATAAAGAAGTAACCAGGTGACACAGTGGATAGAGTGCTAAACTTGGAGTCAGGAAGATGTGAGGTTAGATCCAGTCAGACACTTATTAGCTATGTAACCCTGGGGTTGTCATTTAACCTCTGCCTCTGTTTACTCATCTGCAAAATAGGGATAATTATGGTACCTATCTCCCTGAGTTTTTATGAGGATAAAATGGAATGGTTATAGAATACTTTGCAAGCCCCCCCCCCAAAGCTATACAAATGCTATTATTACTGAGTTGCTGCTGTTATTGGTTTGTTTTTGTTTTTTGTGAAATAATGCTAAACTTACTGCTGTTTTCTTGGAAAGGGTGAAGTAGCTATTTGTTTAAAGATTAATTTGGTTGAGCAAATAGTGCATGCTTTTAGTTCTGGTTTCAAGCAAAGCAATTCAGAAAGGGTCATTAATTTGGTAATCACAAAATAAAATGAGCTTGCTCAGGAGCTGCTAGGGTGGTAATTAACAAAACAATTGGGCTCCACACATCTTGCATATGAATTCTGTTTCCCAAATGACATTTTAGTTGGGAGAATATTAACTATAGAGATTTATATTTTTCAAATCATAACTATTTCATATCTGTGCATATTTGTAATGAATATAAGGATTTAGGAAAAAATAATGTTATTTTCTAATTTCCTCAAATTTTCACAGTCTTTCCTTTAGTTTTAAGATTCAAAGAGATATACCTAATCCTTTTTCAAAGACATACAGATGCTTTCTGTAATCGGTACTTTACTCAACCCTCACTTGTGTATATGTAGGTACATATATATAGTACGCAAAGGAATTGTGATTTTATTAGCATGGTGAACCTCTGGTGTGGAAATCTTTGCCATACTAATATTCCACCAATTCAGACTGCAGGACATCTATGACATAGTAGATGAAATCCTTGGAAGTTTCCTGAGGATCACAGATATTAATTGACTTGCCAAAGTTACTATCCTAAACTGAATCTGAAAATAGTTCTTCCTTATTCCAAGGTCATGATGCCAAATGTTTGTCCATGATAGCTAAACATTCAGCTAGGTATTTGTGTCTGGCGTGCTTTCATTTGTTTCAGATCTCTAGATGAATCTTGGGGTTCCAAGAAACTATATTCATTTCTCTCACCCCTTGTCTTCCCAATCCCTGTCTTTCTCAGTGATAGCAGATCATGTAAATTATTTGGTGACTAACTTGAGAAAACACTGGAAACAATAGGAGGGGGGAACTGAGATAGTGATTGCTCCTCTAGCACTGATGGTTGTATGATACATGAGGGTGGGATGTAACCCTAATAAAATGATGAAGATTTACATGCTTGCTGCCAATAAGATTAAGCTAAAAAAATAATAATTTGAAACTAACTTGTGGCTGTCTTTCCTTTTCAGTCATGCAGAAATATTATTACTTGGGTGAGGAACTTTTCCATGCCCCTATTTGCAAATGAGATAGTTGTGCCCTAGAAACATCCACAAAATGATGACTAATGAGGTTCCTAAATATGCTTAATTGGTGGTTAAGAGGATGAATTTAACCAAATGTGATCCTCCTCATAGATCCTTAATAAGGTTATAAATGTGTTTTGTTTTGTTTTTTACTCCTATAATATAATGAATTCAGTATAATTGATTTGTAGAGAGGTCAGACCAATAGAGGAGTCCTGAGGCATTTTTATCTTGACCTGACAATAATAAGAGAGAGATGTGTTGTCTTTCTGTGGCATGTAACCAGGGTGAAACAGAACCTCCCAAGACTTGTCAAGCTGGATGATTAACACCCATTTTCAGTGATTCACCTGGACACAAATGATATTGCCAGAGGGTATCTAGAAAGCATTGCTAAAGATTTTAAAATCTTAAGAAAAGGAAGGGAAATGAGTGGTGTTTTTCTTTGGTGTTCTTGATGAAAAGCAAAGGTTTCAGAAAAGAAGTTCAGAATTGAGTAGCTGGTAAAGAAGATGGTATCTGAAAATGGAGATTAGGTTTCTGGATGATAATTTAAAATATAGAAATACTGGGCCAATGATAGAATAGATTTAACAAGGGGTGATAGCATTATATCTGCGAATCTAGTCAAAATCATTTTAAAGGGAAAAGCAAGGGGAAGAGAGTAAAATTCATATAGGCATACAAAGTCTGTAAATATTCATATGTTTATATTTACATGTGACTATGGGTTTCTTGATCCATATACCATTAGAAGAAGGATTCTTACTGTTTTTTGAATCATGTTTTCCCTCTTCAGAATAATGTTTTAAGATACATAAACTAAAAATATACATGATTACAATAGGAACCACTTATATTGAAATGAAGATATAATTTTGTTTTCCTAGGCAAGTTCCTGGACACACTGAAATCTATTCATGGATACCTTGAAACTCCATGAACCTGTAATTAAGATGCCCTGGCATAGGGAATGGCCAGTCTGTGTGAGGGAGACTAGAGATGCCCCAAAATTCCTATGAAGAAAAACCCAAGAATGTCACCAGTAATAAAATCCATGAACTCCAATATCTATAAACATCTGCAGATGTAAATAATAAACAAGGTGAATTAATGATCATGACACAAAGAGGGAAATGTGACCTTAGTATCACTGTGATTAGATGGGATAATAAACAAACTTAGAATATGACCGTGGAATGGAATATTTTATTCATAAGGACAAGGTAGGTAGTAGGGGAAGTAAAGAGTAGGAGCACTTATTGATATATTTATGAAAGCAATCCAGGAGTGAGAGTGAGGAGCCATGGTGTAGGTCATTTGGATGATATCCAGTGTAGCCAGAAACTGAAGTGGTCAGGTCTTTGGAGGATATTATAGAATGCACTGAGAAAATGGAAAAAGAAGAGGGGTTCAAGGAACAGCTGTCATGGAGGCATGATAGAGTAGTGATAGTAGACTTTATTTATCAGGACCTGTGCTGGAATTCTTTCCCTACCAAGATTACAACTAATAATTTCTTGCATTAATGATCATTTCACTATTCTCAAGGTGGAAAAATCAACATGGGGAACTGCTATTGTATATTTGATTTAGAGTAACAAGAAAGAACTAGTTACTGGTATAACTGAAGGAAATCTTGAGAGAAAGGAACTACTCCATCTTAGAATTTGTGACAAAACAAAAGGGGTTGCCAGATTTTTTTAGAGCACAAATTTCACAAAATCTATAGAAAAAAATAGATGGGGTTTCAAACCCTGAAGTTCTTTAGGAAGGGTCAGCCCAGGATGAATAGGGATGCTTTGCAGAATGAATTCTAAAGTAATAAAGATGAAAAATTCCAGTGAAATGAAAAATAGGCATTAGTCTGTAGAGACTATTGTGAATACAAAGAAAAATTATTAACTTAGACTCATGCAGAAATGAAGATGAATATAGATGGATGGCCAAGAAGAGTGAAAAAACATTTTGGATTAGAGAAAAGTCAGACTGGATGAAAGGTCTCTTTAACTCTATATTAAGAACTAGGAGAGGATCAAAACAGAGATGATAAAAGATGAGAGACAAGGAACTGTTCCATTTCGTTTTACTTCTGTTAAATTGAGGAGGAAAATGATCTCTAGAATGGGAAGAACAAGATAAAAAAGGACAAATAGAGAATTATAATCAAAAATAGTTAAAGAAATAGGGAAGAGAATCCCTAGACACCTTCAGTTATATCATATTATTGGACTCACAGCAACTTGATCCTAGAGGATTAAAAAAAATTAATTATTTATCAAGTCACTGTTAGTGATCTCAGAATGATCAGAACAGAAGGAGAGGAAAAAACCTGCATTTCTGTGAAAAGACAAATGATTTATTTTTCTACTGACTAAATTCTAGACCATAGTATTTTTAAAAATGATATTTAGAAAAGACACTGATGGTCATAAAGAGGTAATTTAGGTTCAGTGGGATAGTAGAACAATGCTAGATATCACATTAAGGAGATTTTGAATCATATGCTTATGAGTTAGAAGACCTTGATCATCTAACTTTTGAAACATCAATTCCTCATCTCTAAAGTAGTGATAGTAATTCCGACAGTACTTTCATCATTACTTGAGTTTTTGTGAGAATTAAATGAAATAATGTATCTAAAACACTTCATAAACCTTAAAGCTGGTCTTGTAGACAACTTGGAGATGTGTCAGCTAGATAACAAAATGTACAGAGCAGTAGAGTCTGGTTCAATGGTAATATCCAAAGCATAGTAATTAATAATATTCTGTCAACATGGGTGGAAATGAAAAGGAAAGGATGTCTTTTGGAAAGTACCAGCAGTCTGTGTTTGGTCCTGTGCTGTTAACACGTTTGTCAATGACATATAAAATAAAAGATGTTAAGCTTATCAAATTTTCAGGGAGGATACAGATAGGAGAGATAGATCATATGTTGATTGGCAGAATTATCATTCAAATAGACACTGACAGGATAGAACATTGATCTGAAATTAAGGAGAATGAATTTAATTGGGATAAATGTGAAGTCTAACATTTGGATTCAAAAAATTATCTTCACTGCTTCAAGAAGAGGAAGTTATCACTAGGGAATTATTTGCTTGCAAAAGATCCAAAAGCTCTAGTGGGCTGCTAGTTCAATTTTGATGCAAGGGTGTGGTACAACAGTCAACAAGTCCAGTGCAATCCTGGATGGCAGTACTGAAAGTATGTTTTCTAGAACTAGTGAGACAATAGCACGTGTCCTTGGCCTTTGACTGACCACATCTTTAGTAATTTGTACAGTCCTGGTCATTATACTTTAGGAAAGATATTAATAATCTGGGCAGTATCCAAAGGATGACAGCCAAGATGGCAAAGGGCTTGAAGTTCATGCCATATAAGGATCAATTGAGAGGAGACTTTAAGGAGACATAGTATTTGTCATTAATTATTTGATGTTCTGTCTTGTTTAAGAATGAATAAACTTGTTCTGTTGGCCTCAGAAGGCAGAACTAGGAATAATATTTGGATGTTCTGAAAAGGCCAAATGTAGCCTTGAGGTAAAGAGAAAATTCCTAATAGTTGGAGGCTTCCAGAAGTAAGATGAGCTTCCTTAGGAAACAGGAAGTTCTGCCTTGTCCTATGTCTTTAAGCTCCAGGACCACGTGTCCAATTTGATGAAAAGTGTTCCAATTCACTTATGAATTGGCTTGGGTAGCCTTTAAGGTCCTTCTAACACTGAAATACTTTTTAAAGGATGAGTTAATAAATATTTTACAATCCAGTCTTTTGATAGTGCTAATAAAATTAGATTCATTGTTTGAACTTTATTGCACAAGCTTATTGTTGGTCTTTGTGGGCTGAATTTCTGTTATACTTCCAGTAATACTTAATGGTGTGTATGTGTATGTGTGTGAGAGTGTGTGTGTGTGTGTGTGTGTGTGTGTGTGTGTGTGTGAAGTTAAATGTCTATAGCAAAGTAGCAAAATTAATTAACTTGAAGTGAATGAATGATTATAGTTACCCTTCTGTTTTGTTTTGTTTTTTTTTTCCTTTGGACTGATGCTGCATTTTCTTTGTTTTAGAAATACTATGTTAATAGCCACAGTTGGTTGAAACACAACTAGCTGAAATATAGAACCTCCATCTCCCCCCACCAAATAAGTCAATTAATAGTTTGTCATTTTGAACAGAAGTCTTTACAACCATATTAAATATTTTTACTTTAACAAAAACATGTGGCTCTTCCCAGACACAAAAATTGGCACTGTCTGGTTTATACCTTTACATTTTTTTAATCTGATCATACCATTCCTTTAGTCAATAAATAAGTTTGTCCCCTCTTTGATTTTGGGCGGGGGGGGAAATGTAACTTTCTCTGTTTTGCATAGAAAGCCCTTCATAACCTGGCCGTGACCCATCCTTTTGGCTTCAACATACATAATTCCAATTCTGATGCTAGAGGCCAGCCAAACTGGCTGGATTTCTCTTACACAGCATTCCATTTAACTCTTCATTCCTTTGCACTAGCTGTCTCCCACGTGTGGAATGTCCTCTCTCTTCATTCCTTCCTCATCAAATAATATTTTCTATTTTCAAGGTACAGCTCAGGCAGCCCCATCTAGATGAAATCTTTCCCAATCCTGCCATCCTCCGGTGCCTTCTCTAGCTATTTTATGTTTATATACTTTGTAATTATTCTCTTTTTTAATCATATATATATATAATATTCAAATTATATATTAAAATTGAAATCATCTATATAATATATAAAATAAAATCATATATAAATTACATTATATATATTTGTTGTCTACTCTGTTAGAACATAAAACCATTGAAAAGTTTTTTTTAATTCTTTTTGTTTATATACTCAACATCTACCACACTGCTTGCAGCACAATAAGTGCTTAATTAATGATTGCTGATTGATAGCCCTGCTATGTTCAGTGTGATCAGTGAGGCCACCTTTATCAAATGGCCAGTGATACATTGTCCAGAGGGACAACTAATATATTGGGTGAAAGGATAATGGTTCAAAAAGATTAACAGCAGACTAGAATCATGGACCAACAGTAGCAAAATGAAATGTAATAGGAATAAATATATATAGTTCTATACTTGAGTAAAAAGTATCAATAGTGTCTGGGCAAATAGTAATCACTTAATAAATACTTATTGATTGAGTGTTGATTGAATTGGCCTTATAGAGCATCAGAGGGATAGAACTTAATAGCACTTTACATAAAATAGACTTGATGGTTTTCATTGACTTCAAGCTCATTATGAATACTCACCAAAACATGCCTACTGAACAGATATTGCTGCATTTGTGGACTGAATTAATGGAAACCCAGTGTCCATAACAAGGAATACGGTGGTCTCCATGTACTCTAACCTAGTCAGATGACACTTGATGTATTTCACTGAAGTTTTGGTCCTGCAGTGTTGGAAGATCATTGATAAAGTGAGGAACATCCAGGGATGGTGACTAGATTGGTAGAAAGTTTGGCGATCTTATCAAGAGAGAAGGTTAGTTGAAGGAAATTGTTAAATAGAAAATTATGTGAAAGGCAGTATGCACTTCTCCACTAAATCTATTAAAGGCAAACACTTTTCTACTGAATAGATATTTTGGATCCATACTGAGAACCTGAAAGTTGTGTATTTAGAAAGCACAATAGAGATTTTTGGGATTTAGAAAACCTAATGTTCATGTGAGTGATGGACTTGAAGAATAAGAAAGATGATCTGTAAAATGTGGATAATATCAGCATCTGCCTTACAAGATTATTAAGGGAATCAAATGAAGTAATGGAAATTGCCTCACAAATCTTAAAGCCTATTATCAAAGATAGCTTTATATGTGTGTGTGTGTGTGTGTGTGTGTGTATACACATGTATATGTATGTATATATATATACAAGCATATATATATGTATATATGTTGATACCATATGTATTAGTTATTATAGTATAGGCAAAGTGAAAAATAATTCATCACAGAAAAATCTCATGAACATAGATTTAGAGTTAAAAGAGACCTCAGGGACCACTGAGGTAAAAATTGAATTGAAACATTCCAGATTCTATCCATTACACCACTTTTTGCTCTAATGGATTTTCTTTTAAAAGACTCTGATAAAGCAGAGAAAAGACCATTTTAAAAAATCCTGATTGTTTCAAATTCATACTTCACCATTTTTTTTTGTTCAATCATGTCCAACTCTTTATGACACCAGGCCATCTTATCCTCCACTCTTTCCCGAAATCTGTCCAAGCTCATTTACATTGCTTCCATTTATCCATCTCATCCTCTTCCATCCATTTTTTTGGCCTTTTTTCTTTCCTGTCATCAAAGTCCTTCCCAAGGAATCCTGTCTTCTCCTTGTATGGTCAAAACATTAAAGCTTCATCTTCAATATTTGACCTTCCACTGAACAGTCTATATGAATTAGTTTAAGTATTGATTAATGTAGCCTCCTTGCTCTCTAAGGGACTCTCAAACATTTTCTCCATGCACAGTTTGAAAGTGTTAATTCTTCAGCACTCAGCTTTCCTTTTTCATAGTCAGGCATTGCAACTGGAAAAACGATCGTTTTGATTATACAGGCCTCTGTTGGCAATGAAACGTCTCTGCTTTTTAGTATGCTGTTCAGATCGGCCAAAGCTTTCCTTTTAAGGAGTGTGTTTTAATTTCATGGATGAAATTATTGTCTGGGGTGATCGTTGAGCCCAAGAGTATAAATCTGGCACTTCTTCCATTTTTTCTCCCTCTTTTTGCCAGGAAGAGATGGGACCACTGGATGCCATGGTCTTGGGATTCCTTTGGTTGTTGTTTTTAAGCTTCAAGCCATGTTTCACACTCTCCTCTTTCACCCTCAAGAGGCTTCTTAATTCTTTTTCACTTTCTGTCATCAGAATGGTGTCATCTGCATATTGTTGATATTTTTCCTAGCAATATTAATTACCACCTTTGATTTGTCCAGCCTGGCATTTCTTATGATGTACTCTTCATTTAAATTAAATAAGTTGATAACATGCAGTCTTGTTGTAGTCATTTCCCAATCTTAAACCAAACCCATTGTTCCATAGTAAGTTTTGACTATTGCTTCTTGACCCATATGCACAGAGGTTCCTCTTGAGACAAGTTAAGTACAAGATTATACTCCTATCTCTTTGTCACATTGTGATGTGATCCACACAACCAAAGACTTTCATAAAGTCCGAGCCGAAGTGAATACCTTGCTTTCTTCTGCTAATTCCACATTCACATATTGCTGAAATCTAGCTTGTGTAATCTTAAACATAACCTTACTGGCATGTTAAATGAGTACAATTCCAGTAACACTTTACCTACTTGTATAAATTAATTCACCAAACGTCCTGGGTACTTCTCCAATTCTGTTCAAAATTTAAAATATTGGTGTTTATATTTAAAAAGTCACTTGCTAGAACCAGTTGTTATCACCAAGTGTTATCACCAAGTGATTGACTTAGGACACTCGTACTTCCCCTGAGGGCTTATGAAACAAAAGCACCTACAACAGAAAATAAACATCTTTGATGTTTTCATTTGTATGTGAAAGATACAAACAGATTGGCAAAAGTTATTTGAAAGAAGAGATCACTTAAGAGGCTATTGCCGTGATCCATGTACAAGAACGTGAAGTGGTGTGGTTATAATGTGGTTAGGGAAAGAATGAATGGATTTTAAATATATGGAAGTGGAATTGTTAAGGATGGAAGGGAAGGAAAAAAAGATGTGGAGAGAGAGGAAAAGGAAGACGGAGGAGGAGATGATAATGACAGCAATGACTGCCACAGGGCTTGCTGTGTTCTAGGTACTGTGCTGAGTGCTGAAATGGATGGTAGGAATCCAAAATTAGGATAGATGATCATGGTACACAGAGCATAAAGAGGGGTGTTTGAAGGAAGGATGGAGTTTGAGAAGGAGAGAGTGTATGCTGAAAACAATGAGTTAGGTTTTGCATGTTTTGCATATGAGATACCTATGGGATGCAAGCCATATAGATAGAAATTTTTAGCATGCTCTTGGGGAAATATAATTGGAGATCAAGAGAGATGTCAAATATAAAGAGTTGAGTCATCATCATAGAAATAAAAATTGTTCCCACGGGACCTGATTAGATTCCCATAGCAATGGCATATGGAAAGAGAAGAGAAGAGGTGAGGTCCAGGACAAAGTCTTGGGGTACACATATGGATGGAAGGCAGAATAGGAATGATAAGCTAGCAAAGAAGAATAAGAAGGAAACTATAGAGGAAAATTTAGTAGTAGATGATTCTTAAAGTCAATTTAAGGAGGAATTGTTAATGATGTTCCAAGAACATCTTGTTATCAGGTAGTTTCAAGTAGAAAGAAATTATTCATTTATAGAATATTTTAATATTGACAAAGTATTTTTCTTAATTGTGAGGTAGATAGGAGAATTAATATTATCACAGTTTTACAGATGAGAAACTTAGGATCACAAAAAATAAGTTACTTATCTTAGCTCACAGAAATAGTAAAAGTCGGGGTGGAGCCAAGATGGCAGAGTAGAAAGACTCACATTTGCTAGCTCCAAACCCACAGCCCATGGATTCCCTCTAAAAAGAACTCCTGACAAATTCTGGAACAGTGGAAGCTGCGCAGAAACACAGTGAAGGAGATTTCCGTTGCAGAGAGCCCTGAAAAACCGACCGCAAAGGTACCCAGACGGGAGCGAAGCCCTGCCGGGTGGAGTGCTCCCCTCCCCCGCCCCGGCCACGCGGCACTGAGAGGAGCGAGCAGACCCCAGCAGGCGTCAGGGACCTGAATCTCCCGCGGCTGCGAAGGTCCCTCCACCCACAGACGCACAGGTCAGTGAGAGAGATGGGCTGAGAGGGGAGCGGGGTATCTCCGGGAATCGGACCCCCTCAGGAGGCGGCAGCCACGGCAGAGGCGGAGACTCCCGGGGCCGGCAGGGGCGCCGCCACAGCTTCATTGCAAGAGATCTCTGCATAAACCCCCTGAGGGAACTGAGCCTGAGAGGCAGCCCTG
>CM053770.1:126035916-126052739 GCA_028658325.1 Potorous gilbertii | reverse complement strand
CAAATGGGGAGAAAATTTTGGAACCCAAAATCTTGTGAAAATGAATGTAAAAAGTTAAATAAATTTATTTAAAATAAAAAAAAGAAAAGAAATAGTAAAAGTCAGATAGGACCTGAACCCAGATCTCTTAACTACAGAAATAGCATGCTTTGCTTTTCAGAGTGTCATGTTATTGCTCCTGATAGTTCCTTGGGGACATGTGGTTGAAGACCTTGAAGGCCAATCAGCAATTTATAATTTATTTGGTAGGCAATTGAGAGCTAATAAATCATCTTTTGGAATGATGTGCTTAGAGTAGAACATCAATAATATTATTGGGCTGTGATGTGAAAGCTACTCTGGAGTGGGATAAAAGAGTTTTGGGAAGAGAAGCTGTGAAGATAATATACTATTCTAGAAAAAAAGAAATAAAATTGTGAATCTTAGAGGTGATGTGGTACAGTAGAAAGAGTGCTAAATTTGGAATCCAAGAAACTTAGTTTAAATCCTATCTTCTCCACTTAATTGATTTATGAACTTGGACAATTAATTTAATGTCTTAGTTTCCTCATCTACAAGAGTAATAGGTTAGACTAGATGATATAAGAGATATTATGGAGATGAAAATAATAAGTATTGCAAACTTATTGGAGGTCAAAGAGAAGGAAAGGTAAAAGATATTTCTGTTGACATTATCCTGGAAGAATAGAAGATTTGTGGTGCTGTCCAAAAAATAAAGTAGAAAAAGAAAAGGATAAGTGTTTTGGAAAGAAGATGAATTCTGTTTTAGACATGTTGAATTTGTGATGTCAACAAGATATCCCAGCATTTACAATAACTCTGTGAGGTGAGTACTGATATAATACCCATTTAACAAGTGAGGGAACTGAGGGTTCAGACACAGAATGGTTAAAAATAACTGGAATTCTGGAGAGGATTGGGGAATAGATATATTTATATCAAATACTGAAAATAGGTCAAAGAGGAAAAAGATCAAAAAACAGTTTTATCATTTTAGTTCTATTGTATTTCATAGAACACTTGATACATCGTGTGCCAGAAAGCAATTTCATTTGTTTCACGTTCAATTAAATGATTTTAAGCAGGGGACTGTTGCATTTTTGTTTTTGTTTTCTTTTTGCTTAATACATGTTTATTGATTGTGACTTTGATGCAGAGGAAATAAACAGAGCAAAGAAAACAATATGCACAATTAGAACAGTGCAAATAGAAAGAAGAGTTACCAGAAAACTTTCCAGTGTGAGTGTAGCCAAATTATAAAGATGAAACTTTGATCCAAAGAAGAGATCCGAGAAGATGCCTCCTTTTTTTGGTTTATTTTTATTATAAAATTTATTTATTGATAACTTTAAAAAAAACTTTTGAATTACAAATTCTCTCTCCCTTGTGCCCAAACAATGTGATATTAATTATACATATGAAGTCATGCAAAACATATTTCCATGTTAGTCATGTTGCAAAAGAAAAAAACTAGAAAAATAAAATGAAAAAAGTAAACTTTAATCTGCCCTCAGAGTTCATCAGTTCTCTCTCTGGAAGCCGATAGCATTTTTTCATCAGGTGTCCTTTGTAATTGTATTGGATCATTCTCATGTAATCAAAATTATGTGGATTTTGTCCCCTGATTCTCTCTTCCCTTATTCATAAATCTGAGACGTAAATTCTTCCGTGCTCCTCTAATGTAGCAATGATATCACCCTTTACGTATAAACAATTTACCCATTTTGACCTTATGTGGGTATACAGTGTGAAATGTTGGTCTCTACTTAGTCTCTACCAGATTGCTTCCAATAATTTTTGTCAAATGGTGACTTCTTGTTCTTGTCCCAAAATTTAGATCTTTGTGTTTATCAAATACTAGATTACTACTGTAGTCATTTACTGTTGTGTATTGTGTACTTAATATATTTCACTGATCCACTACTCTACTTCTTAGCCAGCAACACATTGTTTTGATGATTACTTCCTTATAACATATATGTAATTTGAAATCTGATATCGTTGGCAGCCTTCCTTAACATTTTTTTCACTGATTTCCTTGATATTTTTTACTTCTTGTTCTTCCAGATGACTTTCATTATTATTTTTTCTAGCTCTATAAAATAATTCATTGTTAGTTTGATTGAAATTACAATCCAGAAATGGGTATGGACAATGGAGTTACCAAACAGCACTCTCTCCTGCACTCAGTGTCAGCAAAGAGGTCCCCTGCAATCTCTTCTGACCAGTTAACTGCCTGACCCCTTTCCCATCTCTGGCTCCAGAGCTCTTCAAAGTACTGCTGCTGCTTTTACTGCTCTCAAGTACAACTAGTTTTGTCACCACATGAGCTCAAGGCATCCCCCACCCCAGTGCTACAGACCTCGTCTTCTTTCCTCTTAATGTTTTGAGCTGGAAAAATGTCTTGCCCTGCCTTTGGTTGGTTCTGCTGCTCCAGAATTTGATTCAAGGTGTCATTTTAAAGTTATTAGGAGGAGAATATTGTGAGAATTCAACTGAAGGGTTTCCTCTAGTCTACCATATTGGCTTTGCCCACCTGCACCCCTTTCTCTCAGGGTATTATAGTACTTGACAATGGTTATTTTGTAGCATTTTCTTACCCCAGGAAGTAAGGTTGAACCTTATTTTTACAATGATGACATAAAATTACTCTGTTTTCAGTATTTTCTATACGAGTAATAATATTTTAAATAATAGTACTCTGAAGTTTGTAAGTCCTTATAACAACCCTGTATGGTAGGTATTATTTATTATCATGCCCATTTTTCAGATAAAGAAACTGAGCATGAAAAAGGTATACTCAGGGTCACATAGGTAATTAAGTATTTAAATAGGTCTTTCTAAGTCCAATTCCCACACTCTCAACTGTACCCAACTTCCCCAATACATTGATGTGTATAACAGAGAAAGTCTTGAACTAATAACACTCTGTTCAATCCTCAGCTCACCAAACTCTGACTTTGTCTTCTTGGTGAGATTACCTCACTTTTCTGAAGCTCAGGTTGCTCATCTATGTATTTAACGTATTTACCTCCATAATCCCTAAGACCTTTGACATGCTTAAAGCACCATGATAAATGCTAAGTGAAAACAAAGCCGACTTTATCAAACACAAATCATAAAGATAAATAGAATAGCTATAAAGGCAGCTAAGTGGCCCAGGAGGAAGAGTGTTGACCTTTGAGTCAGAAAACTTGAGGCTGAATTTTGCCTGTAGGTCTGTAGCTTTGACTTTGGAACTTGTCTCTGCCTTGATTTCCTCATCTGTAAGTGGTATAGTAATAGCCCTGGATCAAATGAGTTAACATGAGTAAACATGTTAGTAACTAAGTTCTTTGCAAACATTAAAGTGCTATGTAAATGCTAGCTATTTTAATTTATAATACTTTGCCAAAGCAAAATGATTTTGAGTCATAATACTTCATGAATCAAATACAGATCTTAAACACACCTGGGCTAACATACCTATTCTTGTCCATAGTTTGCCAGATGCTTAAACATTTGTTACAATAATCCCTCTGACATATCTGTGTTCATTTAAAAAAAAAAAGAAATACCCAATCTATTTCCTGATGAATTAATTTTTGCATAAGATAAACTATTTGAGCTATCTCTGCTGGATTTTGAATTTTTTGGGTCTGCCAATGCAAGATCTCCATAGATAACATTTCATTTTTTGAAACCACATAATGATACCAAAATTGGTAAATGGAGGACAGATGTATTTGAAGGAATAATTTCATTCTATAATTTAAGTGATCTCTGATGGTAAAAAAAGGAAAGTTCAAGATTTTGCCTCCACTTATTCCCAACAAGCGTATTTTCTAAATTGAAGTTTTGTCTACATGACATGACTGAACCAAGAGATTTCTGAATAATTGAATGGATTAACTGTGGCTGCAAGGCCAATCAGTATTTAATGTGGCCTAAATCACTGAATCATCCATGCCTCTGCTTGATTCTTTTTGATACATTTATAGGGACACACTTTTCTTTCCCTACATCCCAACAAAGCAGAATCTGAGAACCACTAAAATGACATTTATGTAACAAAGAAATAAAAATATAAAGAAAAATGTCTTACTGAATAAGCCTAACATTTAAGCTAAGTTATCTGTATTTCATTTGTTTCTCATTTGAAAACAGTAATTCACATATCTATAGGCACTTGAGATTTAACTCCTATATTACTACAATGCATCTTAATAGGAATCCCTGCCTCTAGTTTTTGCTCCCTTTCTTTTAACCTGTCTACTTATGCCAGAATAATCATCTGAAAATACTACTTAAATCATTTCTTTGTCTAAGTTCCCTCCTACTTACTGTATCAAGTCTGAATTCCTCCATTTATCTTTCAACCTTTTCACTATCCACCATTGCTATACTTAGCCAACATGCCTGATTTCCTACCACTCAATAGGCAACCTCTCTTACAGTTGGGCAGTTCTTCTTGCTCTCCTGTTTCAAAATGAAGACTTTTATTTTGGTTGGGTAGATAAGACTAGAGAAGCATGGGAGGAGGAGTCCAAACAGAACCGCAGCATTGGGTAAAGACCAAGGCTTACTTATTCTATTAAGACAGCCAAGAATTCTGAACCCAAGGGCTTTGGCAACAGCAAAACTTCTAGTTCTGTATCTAAAGTCATTATCCTGGAAAGTAAATCCTGTGGAAGATGTGGCCTGGCAGCTGTTCCTGCAGATGCTGTAGTCACATCTATTGAAGACCCAGACAAGAACATTCTTGTCACCAAAGTCTTTGGCCCTGCTGGATTCTTCAAAATCTGGAACTTTGATTTTATCAATAGAAATGACATTAAAGCAGATTCATTACCATTAGCTTTGCCAATGCACCCTAGGAATCATGGGGCCTTTCCATTGATATGCAGCTGAAACCTTTCATGTATCTTGTCTTTTCCTGTTAGAATATGAACTTTTGAAATCCAAGGACTATTATACTTTTATTTTGTATTTCCTTGGCTTAACTCAGTTCTTTGCATATAGTAATCAATTAACAAATGATCCATTCATTCTAAGGATGAAAATGCAGATATGAGTCCAAAGACATTTCTAACATTGGGAGTTCAAGAAAATGGAGAAAGAATACATTTGTTAATATAAAGATAGGCATAGTTTGGTGGCATGGTGGATGGAGCACTAGGCAAGGAATCAGGAAAACTTGTCATGAGTTCAAATTCGGCCTCAGATTCTTGCTATCTGTGAGACTGTGGACTAGTATGCTCTCAGCAATAATAAAGAAATTTGAAAGAGGTGGGGGAGAGTTCAGGGGAAAAGATAGTAAGTTCAGTTTGGGACATGTTGAGTTTAAGCTGTCTGCTAAACATTCCATTAGAGATGAGTGAGAAGCCTTTGCAGATGAGCTATCATCAAGTCAGCTGAGATATTAAGACTGTATAAGGGGATTTGAGGATCAACAGTACAGAAATGATAATTAAATCTACGAGAACTGATGAATTTACCAAGTAAAGTAAATATAGGCGGGGAAAAAACACAGCCCTGTGGGACATTCATGTTTAATGGGTATGACCTGGATGAAATTCCAACAAAGGAATCTGAGGAGGAATCAGTAGAGTACAGTGGACAAAATAACATAGATACGGATTACAACAATGTACATGGAAAGAACAAAGATACACATAAAATCAAAAATGAATATTGCAAAATTAAAAAGAACAAAGGCAAGATAGCAGAGTAAAAGCAGGGACTTGCTTGAGCTTTCCCCTCAAAACCCTCCAAAACCCTATAAAAATGATTCTAAACAAATTCTAGAGCTGTAGAACCCACAAAATGATGGAGTGAAACAAATCTCCAGGCCAAGAGAGCCTGGAAGATTGCCAGAAAGTGTCTGTTGTACCAGGCTGTGAGAGGAGCAGAGCACAGTCCAGCATGGGTGGGATCAATGCAGAGTGGAAGCAGGTCTCAGGTAACTGAATCACTAGCAGCAGTTATAGTTTCCAGATTTCTCAAACCAAAAACACCGAAGATAGCATGGAAGATCAGTAGGAAAACTCTGTGGGGCCTGGTCTGGATGGGGTCTGGCCCCAGCCCTGAGGGTGGAAAAGAAAGTGGCACCAGCAGGGCTGTGGTGACAGCAGTAGCAGCTGCTTCCAGAATTATGGGCCCACAGAAGGTAGGGGGATTGAATAGCTGATATAAAATCCCTGAAGCCCACACCCCCACCCCAACTAGAAGCCAAGTCCTACCTTTTAAAAGAGTTAGAAAGTCAAGTATTTGGCTGAAAACAGGTGCACCAGCATAAACAACTCAGACTGTAGAATCTTATTTTGGTGACAAAGAAGATCAAAACATACAACAGGAAAAAGACAACAAAGTCAAAGATTCTACATCAAAAGCCTCCAAGAAAAATATGAATTGATTACAGGCCATAGAAGAGCTCAAAAAGAACTCTTCAAAATCAAGTAAGAGAAGTAGAGGAAAAATTGGCAAGAGAAATGAGAGTGATGCAAGAAAATCATGAAAACTGAGTCAACAGCTTACTAAAGGAGACTCCCCCAATAATACTGAGGAAAATAACAAATACCTTAAGAAATAGACTGACCCAAATGGCAAAAATGTCCAAAAAGCCAATGATTAAAAAGCAGGATTGGTCAAATGGAAAAGGAGTTTCAAAAGCTCACCAAAGAAAATAATTTCTTAAAAGACTTTAAGAAATTATAAAAACAAAACTAAAAGAATGAAAAAATAGAAGACAATGTGAAATATCTCATTGGAACAACATTGACCTGTACACTAGATCCAGGAGAGATAATATAAAAATTATTGGAGTACCTGGAGGTCATGATAAGAAAAAGAGCCTAGACATCATCTTTCAAGAAATTATCAAAGAAAAATGCCCTGATGTTCTAGAATCAGAGGGCAAAATAGAAATTTAAAGAGCCCACTGATTGCCTCTTGAAAGAGATCTCAAAAGGAAAACTCCTAGGAATATTGTAGCCAAATTTCAGAGTTCCCAGGTCAAGGAGAAAATATTTCTAGCAGCTAGAAAGAAACAATTCTAGTACTGTGGAAATACAATCAGGTTAACACAAGATCTAGCATCTTCTACCTTAAAGGATTGAAGGGCTTGGAATATGATATTCTGGAGGGAGGAGAAGCTAGGATTAAAACCAAGATTCGCTTACCCAGAAAAAAAAACCTGAGTATAATACTTCAGAGGAAGAATGTTCATTCAATGAAATAGAGGACTTTCAAGCATTCTTGCTGAAAAGATCAGAGCTGAATAGAAAATTTGACTTTCAGATACAAGAATCAAGAGAAGCATGAAAAAGTAAACATGAAAGAGTAATCATAAGACTTATTAACTGTTTAAATTCCTACATAGAAAGATGATATTTATAACTCATGAGACTCTTCTCAGTATTAGTGTAGTTGGAGGAGAGAAGAGAGAGAGAGAGAGAGAGCGCACAGAGTGAGTTGATTGTGAAGGGATGATATCCTAAAAATAATATTAAGGGGTGAGAGAGGAATATATTGGGAGAAGGAATATTGGAAAGATAGAATAAGATAAATTATTTCACATAAAAGAGTCAAGAGAGTCATCCCAGGGGATGTGAGGAGTCAGTAGTTTTGCTGACCGGGCTGAGAGAAGTCCCTGATGCTCTGCCTTACCTAAACCGACTAGGATCAGCAGCCCACCCAGCACATGCATCCCAGTGCACACAGCTCAGGTACGTCCCGTGTCAGCCCTTTGCTGCACCAGTGTCTGATTGTAGCTAAAGAATAGCAGCTCAAAAAAAGAAATCTGGAAATCTGTAGTGTTCAAGCGAACACAAAATTCACCTTTCAAACCCAAATATCTCAGAAATGAAGGAAGATATTCTTTACCATTTCAATCTTGGAACTAAAACCCATGATTTACAGGCCATATTTGGAGATGTAAAGTTTGTATGTGTTGGAGGAAGTCCTGCCCAGATGAAAGCTTTCATTAGCTATATTGGTGAAGTGTTGGGACGTGCACAACTTGGCATGGACCATCCTAACATTTATGAAGGAACTGACCGCTATGCCATGTGTAAGATTGGACTTGTGTTATCAGTTAGTCATGGTATGGGAGTTCCTTCCATTAGAATCATGTTACATGAACTCATCAAATTACTGTATCATACCAAGTGTTTGGATGTTGTCATTCACATTGGCACATGTGGTGGAATAGGTCTGGAGCCTGGTTCAGTAGTGGTAACTAGAAAGGCTATGGATTCTTACTTCAAACCTGAATTTGAACAAATTGTATTGGGGAAATGCATAGTGTGAAATATGGAACTTAGTGATGACCTAAATCAAGAATTAATGGCATGTGCCAATTTGATGAATGAGTTTAATACTGTTATTGGAAACACCATGTGTACCTTAGATTTCTATGAAGGTCAAGCTTGGTTGGACAGTGCTTTCTGCTCATATACCAACAAGGATAAGCAGGAATATTTACAGGCAGTTTATGATGTGGGAATCAGAAACATTGAAATAGAATCTTCTATCTTTGCAATCATGTGTGGTGCTAGTGGCATCAAAACTGCTGTTGTGTGTGTTACTCTTCTAAATTGTCTCTGTGAAGATCAGATTAGTAGCCCCCATGAGGTCCTTGTTGAGTATCAAAAAAAGACTCCAGAAGTTAGTAGGTACTTCATCAAGAAATGTCTGGGAGGGAAAGCATGAAAATGTTGGGGTTTTTTTAATAATTTAAGAAAACACTGTGATTGTTTGCTATTAAAATGTATCCTAGGTGTATTATTTCTAACATTTTGTAAATCAAATATCAAACAAAGGTGACTTGTTCTTAAAAAATAAAGAGGCAAGAAAAAAGGTTTCACAATGGAGGAGAATGGGGGGGAAGGTGAAAATAAGTGAGTGAACCTTACTCTAGTTGGATTTGGCTTAAGGAGGGAATAACATACACACTCAACTGGGTATCTTACCCTAGAGGAAAGTAGGGGGAAGGGGATAAGAGGGGGATGATAGAAGTGAGGGCAGATTGGGGAGGGGGTAATCAGAGGCAAACACTTTAGAAAAGAGAAAGAGTCAAAGGAAAAAAATATAATAGTGAGGGGTCAGGATGTGTTTGTCCTTCGTTCTTGAAGAGGACCATGATATCAAGATGATGACATGACTTGCACTTGACTTTGTTTTGAATGAGGGAGAGCTGTGCAAGGTCACCAAACTCACTTTCTCCTCTAGAGTCATTTGGGTCCAATGGCTTATATTCATTAGGAAAATTGGGGATAGCCCACAGGAGTGTTAGGATAGGATAGGATGGAGGGAAATATAGTTAGTCTTTCACAATATGACAGTGAAAGTGTTTTGCATGGCTGGTGTGTATAGCGTATGTTAAATTTCTTGTCTTGTCGATGAGGGTGGATGGGGAGAGAAGAGGAGAGATAATTTGGAATTCAAAGTTTTAAAAACAAATGTTAAAAATTATTTTTACATGCAACTGGGAAATAAAATATATAGGCAATGAGGTACATAAATCTATATTGCCCTACAAGAAAGTAAGGGGGAAGGGGAAAAAAGGGAGTGGTGACAGAAGGGAGGGCAGGCAGGGGGAAGGGATAAACAGAATGCATGCTGTATCAGGGTGGAGGGGAGGGGAGAGATGGAGAGAAAATTTGGAAGTCAAAATCTTGTGGAAATGAATGTTGAAAACTAAAAATAAGTTAATAAAAATATTTCTTTAATTTTTTTTAAATTATAAAGAACAAGCATGGATCAAAAGAAGGAATATGGCAAAACACTTCCAACCCATCCCTTCACAGAATGGAGTCTCCAGGGTGTTACACATTGCACATCTTTCTTTTTTTTAACTCTCTCAATATATTAATCCATTACCCATTACTTTTTTTCTTTAAAATACTTTCTGTTTTATTAGATAGCCCTTTTGGAGGGAAAGGGAAAAATACTGGGGAAAACTATGATGATGTAAAAAGCAAAAGGCATCAATGAAACCTTTTTTTCTCTAAAAAATAAACATAGTTTACAGGAATAAAGATGCAATAATCTGTCTTCTATCCTAATTAAACCACATCTGGAAATGCTATGTGCTTTATTCTGGTTACCACAATTTAGGAAGGAAATTGATAAGTTCAAGAGTCTATAAGAAGTCAAAGAGGTTGGTGAAAGGTCTTGATTTCATGTCATGAAAATCAATCAGTGGAACTGGGGATCCTACAGAAGACTCATGGAGAATATGTGAGCTCATTTTAATTATCTCAAGGGCCATCACATAGAAAAAGCATTAAATTTCTGCTCTTTTGTCCCAGAAAACAGAACAAGGAACAACGTATAGTAATTGAAAAGCGGCAAATCTAGATTTGAGGTCAGGAAGAAGGGCTTAACAATTAGAGTTACCCCAAAACTAGGTCTCCTAAGGAATCGTGAACTCTTCACTATGGAATTCTGAAATAGTGCTGAGTGATCTTTTTTGGGGGTATTTTGTCACCGGGATTTCTTTACATATACAATTTGGACTAGATAGCTGTTGAGGTTCATTCTGACTCTATTTCTGTGGTTCTGTGAGATCTCTTTTTTGCCTTCACAAATTCTGTGTCTTTATTCACCCCGGGCTTTTCTCTTGTCTTGCTTCTGGCCAAGACTTTTGTATTTTCCTCTCCTCCCCTCTATTCCAGTATCCTTGTTGTATCAATCATGTCTTTTCTGGGGTTTTTATCTTCAAATTAAGTCTTCTTTATTAAAAATGAATCTTCCCTACTCCTATCTTGAACTATCCTCCCATGTTTCCTACCCTTCAGTGCCAACAGCTCTTCAAAGGATGTTACATTGCTTGTCTCCTTGGTTTCATCATCACAATAACCCATTTCACTCTGGACTTACATCTCTTATTGCTACCAAAACCATTTTGTTCTAGATAAGCAGTGACATAAAATTACTAAATCATTAGATTTTTCCCGAGTCCTCATCCTTAACCTCTGTATCATTTGCTAATAGTGACTATATCCTTCCTGATTTTCTCTTCTCTCTTGGTTTCTGTCAAATTTTATTTGAATATATCTCCTTCTGTTCTACTAAGGGTCTCCATTGAGGACTTCTCTTCTTCTATGGGAGCATGATGTAGTGAAATGAGCATAACATACAAAATCTGAGAACCATCATTTGAATTCTATTTACTGACTTTCAACAAGTTCACATTGATTTTCTGATTCTGTTTCCTCATCCGTAAAATGAGATTATTGACCTTTAAAGCAACTCCTAGTATAAAACTACATGAAACTGTGGACTCATTTATTTCTTAAGGGTCTCTTCTTGACCCATTTCTTTGGTCTGTGTTTCAAATACTCTTTCTGATGTCTTTTTTTTTTTACATTTAAGTCATTTCTAAATATACTCACACATCATTACCCCCCATGAGTACTCCTTTTATAAGCAAAACATAGTTTAGTAGAAACAACAATGACAACATTTTATTCATAAAATTCATAAAATTATAAAATATTCAGCACCTACATTTATATTCTTGCACCTTTCTAAGAAAGGGAAGGAGCTTCTAATTTTCCCTTACAAGAAGAAGGTTGGCCATTATGATTGCTCAGGATTTTTCTTTGATTAAGTATTTATTTGTTTCTATGAAATTCTAATTGTGCATACATTTACAAGATTACAAATGTAACTTTGGTTGTGTTTACTCCTTCTCACTTGAGTTGATAAAATTCTTGCCATTTTCCCATGAATTATTCTTATTTGTCATTTCAGATAATACAAAATTATTTTATTGTTTTAACGTAACACGTTATCAATGGACACCCTCTTTGATTTTATTTTTTATGTTGCAACAACAAAAGTATTGCAGTGAATATTTTGGTTTATCTGGTGTCTTTCCTTGTGCCTTTGACCCATTTCTCTCTTCTTTTTAACAGGCATTAACCTGGAGTCCATGGAACCCCAAAAGGTTCATGGACAGATTTTAGGGAGATCATGAGCTTGTAGTGAAAAAATGTGGCTTTATTTACATTAACTTCTGGTTTCTTTTGTGATCTGATGAACTTTTTATGACTGCAAAAAAACAGCATTCTTAAAAGGGTAACAGAGGTTTTACCAGATTGTCAAAGCAACGGAATCCTAATAAAGTGGCTCCCAGCCCCAATAGTCTAACTTGAGGTTTCATGATGTGTTATAATGGAATTGTCTCAAAGAATTCAGTCAGACCACCTCTAATCCAAATACAGGCATTTATTGACACTCATGAAGCAAGGCTAAGTTCCAAGAGGATCTGGCAACTTCAGAGAAAGCGAGAGAGATTTTTATAGGGTAGAGATGCAATTACATAACAGAAATTACAAATATTAAAAAGTCAGGAGGGGTTTGTTAAGGGGATTAGGTAATAAGGGAGGGGTCCCAGACATGGTGGAACTTCACATGTGATTCCCCACAATACATACAGAAAATCCCATTTCAGGGTGGGAGGAGGTATGTGTGTATGACAATGGTATTATAATAAGCCTCTTTACATCATAAATTCACTCTAGGTCAGTTCTTTACTATTACTGGGCAGGTGCTTACTTAGAGAAAGTCCGATCTATTGTTCTGGGATCCACATCCTGCTTGGGCATCCTGGTGGTGCTGCTTTCTGATTGGCCGAGTATTATAATCCTGGTTGAGACTAGATGGATGTGGTTGTGGGTGAGTGCATGGACACACCTGCTGTTTCTGTAGGAAATATGAGAAATGGGTCTGGGGGCAGTGGCTAGATAGAGGCAGTGACTGGAAACCCATCACATGGACATGCCTGCTGTTTTGTAAGAAATATGAACAGGACACACCTGTTCTAGTGAACAGTGAGGCATATATGTAGAAGTTAGGAAATCAAGTGTGTGTGTATGTGTGTATGTCTGTGTCAAGATGAGTGGCTAGTTAGGGGCAGTGGGTTTGCTGTTCAGTGGGGCCTATCATGAAGTTAGAATATCAGGGCTGGGGCAGCTTTATTAGCATTCCATTAAAAGGGTTCCATAACACAATAAAAAGGGAAAAAGTCACTGCTAAATCAAAGCATACTATTTTCTCTTTCTTTTATATTTTTCTGGTTGTCACTAGAGAAGAAGACTACAAGATATGTTGGAATGGGTTTGGTGCTACTAAACTCCAATAAAGCTTTAAGTGGAGACTTATTTCTTTCCCTCTCCACTATCCTTCCCTCTCTCTCCTTTAAAGTACTTAAGCCTGATATGCTTCCTGGAGGTATGAAGAAGGCTTATATTATTTTCTTAAAAGTTTGTTTCCCCGTTTTGTTTCTAACGTTTACTGTGTCTCTGATGGCTGAGATTGTGATACCACTCACATCTGTTAACCACACATCAATTAAGCGTGGGTGGTTTGGTTTTAATATAGAATGGAAAGGGACAGTTTGAGATCTTCTGGGAAGGAAAAGAGATTTTAAACTGAGGTATTATTTGCCAGACCACAGTCACTAGGTGGGGGCTTAGAGGTAGAAAGATAGTTATTGTTTCATTTTTACAGTTTCCTATGGCAGAAGGAATCAAGAGGAGAAGCCTAGTTTACAAAAAGGTGGGGAAAAGTAATAGTGACTAAAATCTCTGCCTGCATGTTCAACAGTCCAACACAGCGACCACACCTGCTACATGTATAAACTTGGCAAGTGTAACCACATAATTCTCATCTGAATGTAAAACTATAACCTTTATTTTACCACCAAGCCTAGTCATAGGCATGGAGAAATGCATGAAACCCTACTACAATTGCTCTCTAAACAGCACTGAACCACTCTATGTTCTTAGAATTGATCCCACTGATTTCTGATCCCTCATTTCTCTAATAAACTGTTTTCTTGAATTCCAGTAATTCTACCTGTTCTATCATTCCAGGACATCTGAGTTTCTATCAGTCTCCTCATTAACCTAGTATGTGAGTTTCCTCCCTCCAATTCCATTTCCTCCAATAGTGAGATATTCTGCCTCCAAGCAAATATTTTCCTAAAATTGAATACCCTTAAATCTGATTCTAGACTATTCTGACAACAACCTAGGCCTCTCCTATTTTCTTGTTGCTTTAATTTCTGAAAATTATGGACCTTACCCTTGTTTGGGACATAACTGTGATTTGTACATTTTGTTAACTCCCACCCGGAGGATCATAGATTTATGGTTGGAAGATACTAGAGAGGTCATCTAATACAACCTTCCTCATTTTTGATGAGAAAGAAGAAACTGAAACCCAGAGGGTCTAAGTGATATGACCAATGTCATAAAATAAGTAGCAAAGATAGGGTTTTAAATTAGGGCTTTGTAACTGCAAGTTCAGTGCTTATTCCACTGTGTCCTGCTGCATCAAACTAGCAAATAAACAGCAATCACAATGAAGCTGCTGCTGTGCTGCAATGTTAATAGCTTAGATTGTTGTTATTCAGTCATTTCAGTCCTGTTCACCTTCCCATGACTCCACTTTGGGATTTTCTTTGCAATAATACCAAAATGGGTTTACCCTTTCCTTCTCCAGCTGATTTTATGATGACGAACTGGGACCAACAGTGTTAAGCCCTCCAGTCACCCAGCTCTTTGACATCTTTAACTTCACACATTCTTACCCACCCATAGCCAATCTATTTTCCAGTCATGTCAATTTTACCTTAATAATATCTCTCAAATATTATTCCTTTTCTCCTCTGATACTATTACTATACTTGTGCAAAACCCTCATCTCCTCATACTTGGACTATTGCTATAGACTACTGGTTAGGCTACCTTCCACAAGTCCTTCACCACTCCAGTCCATTCCCCATTCAGCCGCCATAGTGATTTTCCTAAAATACAGGTTCAATCATGTCATCCTCTCCCCCTACTCCAGGGGCTCCCTATCGCCTCCAGGATTAAATACAAAATCTGTTTGGTATTCAAGACCCTTCATAAGTAGGTGCAACTAAATATCTTTGGGAAACTGTTCACAAGAGTCATTCTTTTGTCCACAGAACTTCTTTTTTGAAAGTTTCTCATCCTTTCTGTTCTCAGTTGCCCTAAGCAATGTTAGTCAATGGGTCCTACTTCTCCCTCAGAATTCTTTGAAATCTACTCTCTCAAATTTAGGGTATATGTTAGACTAGACCAGAATTTCCTCTCCTTTCATTTCACAAACTCCAAGAAGGAATGTGACTTCTGCCCATCATTCATATTTTTCTTATCCAAACAACCATCTTCTCACTTCTGTGGAGAATTATTTACAGATTAGAATTGTGTCTTGGTGGCACCTTTTGTATGGCAAAATAATCATTAAGACAAGTTTAAAATGTCCTATACTGCCTTACTTTGATAGAAAGGCTGCTCCTTCAGATGCCTGGATAACTGAAATCCTCTGTCAATACTATATTATACCCCTGTGCTAATAAGCTCATGATGTTTCCTAAAGCCCTCTAAATCTTTCATTTCAGCTTGTCTGCAGCACACCTCTGTAAAAAAAATAGTTTTCTTTTTTCATTCTGTTAATTACACATATTTTTCCTGCCATGGCTCCCTCCTCTAATTCCTTTATACTTTTATATTTGAAGAATCTCATTTTGGATGATTCTATTCTTATTAAAGCAGGAGGCAAAATCATGTCTTTAAAGTAGTAAAAAACAAAGGTAGTCTCTGATTTCTTGGGTGCCATACATTAGACATGATAAAATATTCTAAATACATTAAGAACCATTAAGTGGGTCATATTCATGGTACTGTGTGGTTGATAAGTTGAAGGTTTCTAAAGTATAACATTTTACATTCATTCTCATTCTAAAACCATTGCTTTGATTTACATTTGTAACATATGAATCAAAAGAATCAAGGATTAGTTGCCAAACAAATCTAATTTATGTTTTTAGCAATTTGTATGTGAGTCATGCTGACAGTGTTTTTGTCTTGTTACAAATTGTCCCTAATTGAGAAATACAGCAAGCAGTAAAAAATGGAGAGCAAAACCACAGTTTCTTTGAAGTTTTTGTTACAAAGATTGGATAGGTTTTCTCATTTTAATTTTGATGAGTTTTTTTTTTCTTGTAGCAGAATTGTCACCTCATTGCAATTATGACATTAGCTATGATTTTCTTTCCACCCAAAGAGCAAACGATATTTTTTTACATTTTTTATGAACAGCCTCCTTCTGCAAATAGAAGCTTTGTTCTTATAAATAGACACAATTGTGATCATATGCTGACTGCATGAATACAGTGATGTGCATGTTGAGTAAAAGCTCTTATATGAACCCTTTAGTGACTGCTTTGCAATGATAGCCTTAGATTTAATAAATAGAGACAGAAGACAATTTAGTCAAAAGCATAGTTTCTCTTTAACAAAGTTCCTTTGCTTGAACTATTTTGTCTTTGCAAAAAACAGTGATATAAAAAGTCTCGGAATAGCAATGATTTAAACCATATAAGTGCAAATTAAACATTACGTCAGAATTCTTTATATCTTTCATTTTTATTGAAACACAAGCAGTAGCAAAATATCATATTTCCTTACTAAGAAATTTTGTTTCGGCCAAACCCATAGTTTCATTCATAGTGGGAACACCCAGTAAAGGATATCACATCTGTAGGCTCTTGCTCTGGGAGGAAGACTTTTAGTGAGTTGCCTGAGAAACTGAAGTTAAGAGGCATGCTCAAGGTCATACAGGCTGTGTACAACGTAGGCAGTTCTTAAACCCAAGTCTATTCACTACATCATACTATGTCTCTCTTAGAAATGACAGCTAAATAAATACATTTTATAAAGGACATTATGCTCTGTCCTGATGTCCAAGAAGTTCATCCATTGGGACTACAAAGATGAATTTGAGAAATGAAAATTCTTCAT
>CM053770.1:126019279-126035416 GCA_028658325.1 Potorous gilbertii | reverse complement strand
TAGGAAATAAGAAATACAGGTAATGGGGAATAGAGAGTTATCTGGCCCTACAGGACAAAAGAGAAGATGGGGACATGAGAAGGGAGGGATGATAGAAGAGAGGGCAGATTGGTGATAGGGAAATTAGAATGCTCGGTGTATTGGGGTAGGGGGAGGGGACAAATGGGGAGAACATCTTGAACCCAAAATTTTGTGAAAATGAATGTAAAATGTTGAATAAATAAATTTATATTAAAAAAAAGGAATTAGGAAGTTCTTCAATCAAATTTGATGTAATTATAGGAAGGTTAGCCACCATTAGTGACCTCGAAAAGGAAAAGGTCCAGAGTTAACTTAGAAAGTTCTCTATTATTAGAAAATATCTCTGACAGTAGAGAAGAAACTCAGCTGTGGAGGAAGAAGATAGCTTTTGGGAGGGAATTGGTTCTTTTGGGATCAAGCTGGAAAAGGAGTCAGAACAAGGAAATTCTCTCCCTTAATCTCACCATCAATGAGGTTTTGGAATGAAATAACTCACCTAGTAGGTGACTCCACATTCAGTAGACAACCTAATTATTTTGACTTGTTCAGGAGATACTTTGTAGGTGGGGATGGGGGCTATGAGGACATCATGAGAAGAAAGAAGACATCTCAGGGCATTTCTTTCAAGTCAACAAACTCAGTAAATGTGCAAGTTAGGAAGTGCTTTAAAATCTTAAAAGAAATTGTAAAAAAGCTTTTAAGATAAGGTTATATATTTGATCCTGGAGTTTATCAAATACGGGGGAAATAGTGTACCATGACAAGACCTGCAATTTAGGAAGATCAATTTGACAGCTGACGATGGATTAGTGTAGAGAGAAATATGCGAGAAAGAAAACAATTGGTAGATTACTGCAAGGCTTCTGGTGTGAGGTGATGAAGGTGATGAGGACCTATACCAGGGAAGTGGTAGCATCACAGAAGAAAACTGAGTGTATGCAAAAGATGTTACAAAGGGGAAAATGACATAGTTTGTCAACTTTGAGACATGTTGATTTTAAGATATCTATAGGACATTCAATGGGAAATGTTCATTAGGTGGTTAAAAATATAAGATTGTAGGTTAAGATTGGGCAAATCAAGATATAATACATGGGAACTGATGAGATTCCCCAGCAAAATAGCATCAAGCAAGAAAAGAAGAAAGCTCTGAACAGATAACTTGGGGTACATTCATGGTTAGTGGGATTCAGATCCAGTGGAACCAGGAGAGAGAAGTGTCATGAAAACCTAGAGAGAGGAGTATATAAAAGAAGATAGTGTAAGAGTGCCAGCTCAAAGGGCATGAGGATAGAGCAAAGGCCACTAGTTTGGAAAATTGAGAGATCAATGGTAACTATGGAAAAAAGCTGCTTCAGTTGAATGATGAAGTCAGAAGTCAGACTTCAGAAACTTAAAAAGATAGTGAGAAAAAGAGGAAATGGAGTCACTGATTTCAGAAAGTCCTTTCAAGGAGATTATCCATGAAAAGGAGGAGATATATGGAAAGATAGCTAGCAAGGATGCATAGATAAGTCTTTACTTGATTTTTGGCTAGAAGTGTTTGTTCCCTTAAGCCACATCTTTCCTACGTTTTTGGACCCCAAGTAACTTAATAGCTACTGTAGGGATATCTTCAATTGATACTATGTTCATTTATGGGAAGGTGTCCCCAACTTTGTGAGAGAATATGTTATTACTGTTTATGCCATGGCAGTTCAGTAAAAGCTAAAAGTCATCCAATCCCCTTCTATGGGACTCAACCTATGATTAAAAATTGCTAATGGTCATTAACACTTATATGTACATCCTTCTTCTACCCCAAAAGGGTCATTAACATTCATAAGCACACACATGCTCCTTCATGCTCCCTTTTGAAAACAAATACCAGATTAGTACCATCAGTCATCTATCCAACTTTAATCTTTTCATTGGTTTGCTATATTTTCCTAAAAATACAGAATAGTATATTAGGAACTGAGATACATGTCTTATACTTTACATTTCCTTTACAATATGAAAACACTATGTGGGCAGGTCATTTTTTTTATTAGATTTGTGTTTCAGTACCAAATATGATACTCTGACTTACTGACACTTACTATGTGTTTCATACTATTTCTTGGATTTCTATATTAAATTAAGTTTTCATTACTCATTTTATGCTATTTGAACACGAACAGAAGAATGTAGAAATCGAAACAATTATCTGACATTGGCAAAATGGAATGCTCATATCCTTGTTCCTTTCACCTCTGATGATAACTTTGCCACCATACTCCCACAATCCTCCTCTTTCCAAAAAAATCAAGAACAAATCTTTTTTCTTCTCTTGGCATAGTGCCTAGCACATAGCAAACAATTAATAAATGACTTGTTTTGTTGACTCCTTAATCTTGAATTAACCCTAAAGTACAGGACAAGATTAAAATGCTTGGAAATAGTTCATCAGCTCAGTAGGACCCATTTGGGTTAAATACACAAAATAGGTGCAAGACAAATAAAAAGCAATTAAAGAATTTTCACTCTCTTAATAATCACTAATTATATATTCTGTCTGAAAACAAAAGCACTGGCTCCTACTGATCATGTCTTTCCCAAGATAGCGTCAGTAAATGTCAGTTAGACTATAATATTCCATGTATTAAACTTGAGACCAATAACTATAAACTACATTTCAATTTTCTCCCAAAATGTAACTTCTGAGTCTCATAGTTACAAGTTTGAAATTCACTTGAGACATCACATTGAGGTGTAATAAATAGCATTCAAAACATTGAAGAATGTGTATTTTATAATAATATCAACTTAAGTGGACCTTAATGTCTTTTCACGTAATCATAACGCAAACAAAAATGTTTCACGGACAACCCCTGATTGCATTAAAATGCTCTTCTTTCCACCTTTTTTAAACTTCCAGAATAATTTAAATTATAATATAAACTATGAAACAATATTATCAGATAAACTAGCTTCAATATTTTTAATTATGAGAGGAAGTCTTATTACCACTAGAAAAGTGCCTTTTAAAACACTTTATCAAATACATATCCACGGAAGCAAATATTAATCTGACCAATAATCTGATCTAAAAGGAACATCTATCAAACAAAGAGGTCAGTACACAAGGAGCAAAAGACATTAAAATATAAGCATTACCAAACTGTGCTGCACCAGGTGGACACCATTTTAATTGAAGACAGATTCAATTTCATAAAGTAAATTTCTGTAACTGATGAGGATTTCTGAATGAAAATTTAAAGAAAGGAATTATTATAAGCCATCCCATCTATCACATATTTATCATACACTTTGTTGCAGTTTCCAAGGCATTAGAATTTTTTATCAAGAAATGTTACAAGAGCATTGCAAATAATAGGAATATGGATAGTAAATTGTTATCAAAAGCTGAAGGACTTGGTAGATTAATGTATGATAGAACATTATGATAGAACAGAATGAACATTCTTAGTTCCCATTGTAATGGTAATTAAATTAAAAGGACTTAGTGTTCATGCATTTCACTTTCCAGACAAGTGGATTAATAGGAATCACACCAGCAGGATGTGAACACTAAATGATTATCCCAATTCATACACAGAGCTACTGTCTTTGAATTGTCTGAGGGTCCATAAAAGGAAAGGAACCCCTATGGTGCATAGCAAAGGTGTAACTGGGGAATTGCGGCCAGGGTGGGAGTAGAAAGGAAAGCAATTTATTATCTCAAGAAATACATCATATGTTTCCCTGTATCCCCATTCCTTTTCAAAAGGCAACATTTAACTTTGACAAAAACTATCAAGTGATCTATGCAATATTCTCAAGAACTTTTCTTTGAATAGTGAACTTTATTGGGTATAGAGTTTTAAAAACCACGTCTATACAGAATATGGTCATGGAAAGCTATTGGGATGTCAAAGACAGAGATGATAAAGTGGAACTTAAAATTAATGATTACTATACCCAGCTGTTTACAGGCTCAGCCTCTACTAATAATCTGGCTTTTCATACAAAGATGGATCTTATTTGGTGGCATTTGGGAAACAGACATCATTTCAAATAGTATTTCAATTTTGCATATTTAACAAAATAAAAATGCCTATAAACTTGCTTTCTTCCTTTAGTTCAGTCAATGTGTACTTGAGAGGAAATGTTATTTTCATGACTGTGACTCCATGAAATCTAATGCATTGAATGCCATTTTATGAGTAATATTTGATGTTTAAAAAGTCATTTGGGCTATTTCTAATGGTCTTTTAAGGCTTTTATTCTTAAAATCAGGAAGTTTTCCTTTGTCAGCTTAAAATCTAGCAAGATTTCCAAAGCGCTTGTGTTCATTTATGTCAAAAATCCCTAATTCTGAAATGGAATCATGGCTAAATGCACACCCCCATTTTACTGCCCCCCATCTAAAGAAGAATGGAGACGTGTAAAATATAACAAAAGGAAATTACAAAAAAATATATAGCTATTATGTCATTACCTGGGTAACTCCACCATAATGAATACTTGGGTTTAGAAAACAAAAACAATTCTTTAATGAAACTAGAAGATTTCAGATAAGTAAAACAGTACAATTCATGAAATTGGTTTCAGTTAAGGAAAAAAATGATACCCAATAGAGAATGGGATGCAATGTAAGAATAATAACAGTAGCTCATGGTTACATAACACTTATACCTTCCTTAAACAACACTGTAAGATTGGCATAATACATAAGAACCATGTCAGAAAAGCGTAATGATAGGTGATCTTTTTTGTGGATTTTGTGGATAGTAATAAGTAGCACTTATAACTCTCAGAGGTTTGCAAAGCACTTTATATGTGCCAGTTCATTTAATCCTTGCAATATGCCAGGGTGGTGGGTGCTATATGAATACCTATTTTTACAAATAGTTCATTCTTCACTCAGCAGTCAAAGCGATTGTATGTACAAATCTGACCATGTCATCCTTTTGTTAAAACTACAGTGGCTCCCTATCATCTCCAGGATCAAATATAAAACCCTCTGTTTGGTGTTCCAAGCCCTTTAAAATGTAATCCTACCTCTACCTTTCTAGTTTTCTTGCACCTTAAACTCTATGATCCAGCTGTTCCTTCCACAAAACACTAACTCCCAACTTCGGGGATTCTCTCTGAACATCCCTTATGCCTGCAACGTGCTTTCTCTTCATCTTTTCCTCCTGACTTTCCTTCAAGATGAACAACAAAAAATTCCCACCTTCTACAAGAAGTCTCTCCTGATCCCCCTTAAATCTAATTCATTCCCTCTGTTAATTACTTTTAACTGATCCTGTAGAGTAGCTTGCTTGTATCATGGCTTGCATGTTGTCTCCCCCATTATCCCTTGAAAGTAGGGACTTTCTTTTGCCTTTCATTGCATGCTCATCACTGAGCACACTAGCTGACATGTAATACATGTTTAATAAATGTTTACTCCATGATTGAATGAATGATTTGCTCTGTTACACTGCTAGTAAGTCTTAGAGGCAAGTTTCAAACCCAAGAATCAAACTCTAGACTGGGTACTTCTTCATCAGTAGCAGCCTGAATTATGCTTCATTTTAATAGAATTCAAGGGATCATAAGATTACACGTGAAGAACAAGAAGGGAGCTTTGATACCTTTTAATAGAACTCACTCATTTTATCAATGAGAAGCCCAGAGCGGTTTTCCAAGATTTGTTGTTATTGTTCGGTCGTTCCAGTGATGCCTAACTCTTTGTGATCCCACGTGGGGTTTTGTTGGCAAAGATATTAGAGTAGTTTGCCATTTCCTTCTCCTGCTCATTTTACAGATGAGGAAATGGAGGCAAACAAGGTTCAGTGACTTCATCAGGGTCACACAGCTTGTAAGTAACTGTCTCCATTTGAACTCGGATATTCCTTAATCCAGGCTGGGCGCTTTATCCACTGCACCACCTACTTTCCCTTATGTAAGATTATACAGGCAAAATAAGTGGAGTCAAATTTTACTTACGGTAATACCACTGGGATATTAGGAAATTTACCTTGATTTTTTTTCCTCTTTACCATTATTAGGTTTTTTTGCGGGGACAAGAGGGTTTCTATTATGTCCCTGGCACAGTAATTGACGAGCTGCTAGTGTTTCATTTTCTTTTTAAAATGAAAATACTACCACTTAGCCTATAAATATTCTTATGTTAGAAATTATTTATCTTTGTTTTTGTTTACTATAAATTTATATTCTGTTTCATCAGAAGAATTTAATCAGAAAACAAATGTTCTAAGAGTGTCAGAAAGTGTTCCTTGGGATGTTTCTCTTATGCAAAATGGCACTGATTAAGTCAGCAATGCAGACAGGCTATTGTAAGCCTCAATTTCATTAATACCCCCACTTACCCTATATTCTTACAACCCACAATTACTAAGATTATGTGTCTCTCTCAACAGGACAAAGAGATACATTTTCAAGCTAAAATGGAGCAAGCTGGTTTATTTAATTTCAAACACTCTTTTCATTAGGCTCACTCTAAACTAGTCTTAAACTGGCATTTAAGTTGTGTCAAGTACAAGTAATTCACTTCTATGACAGGAACACAGACAAAGCTGGGTTACAGTGACTGTCATATACCACAGCTCCCTGGTGTTATTTACTTCTATATAGCATCCTTCAGAATGAGAGATCACAAAGCTGCTCACAATAGAGAGAGAAGACCCCCTGGCAGGGTGCAGTGACTCCCAAGGGGGCCCAAACAAAGGATGATCGATGGTAAGTCACAGAAAGGTAAGCTTCAGTAGTTAATCTTTCCTGGAAGACTAAGTACAATGAAGTAAGAATAATAAGATGTGAATTGAAGAACAGGAACAGTTAGTAAGGTTTAGTGTCATTTAAGCTAACAATTAGTTTTATTACTGGTATTTAAAGTACTTCCCTCCTTGGGTCATTTCTTGTTTTCTTGCTTTCTTTCCAGTTAACATACCAACTTGCACTTTGATTATTTTATGTGATTATTATGAAGTCATTTTGGCTGAGTAAAATGCTAATATTGGGCCCAAAAGACTAATTTCCTCTCTTATTTTTCAAAGTAGTCTGGAACATATTTCATTTTTCACTTTCTTTCTATAATTATCCATTTGCTATTCTCCAGCATTGCTTTCCCCCTCCTTTTAAATTGGTGAGCAGGCAAGGAAAGGGGCTTTAAAAGAAAAATGTGAAAGAAAAAAAGTTGAGCTAAGCTTTGGAATTACTGAAATGTGAGAGCAGGGAGTTTCAGACATATGAAGTAAGTTTAGAGAATTGAGATTTTGCAAACTGTGAAAAAGCCACAGGAAGGCAATTTGAAGTACAAGGATATCAGATCAGCCTTAGTGCGATTACATGAGAGGCGGAAGCACTCACCAAAATTTCCAGAGAAATACTCCTCAGATACAGAGACTGATTTGAATTCTCTAAGCCAGTCAAAAATCTTGTTCAAGATAACAATGATTTCTTAGCCCAACATGATACCAGCCACTCAAATTGCTGCCTCAGGCATCTTAACTAACAACATTTAGGAAAACTGAAGTACATTTAGTAAGGATGAACAGAATTAGCTAAAACTAGGAATGGATAAGTGGTTAAGGTATAGGGAAGAAACTGCTTAGCCATTTCATGTTGCAGGGGATTTCTGAATCTTAAAAGATCACAAAATTTTCTATGACTTTGTTGACTAATAGGAATTTACTGTAGTGGGGGGCCAGGACAATGGACTTTCATCTCTGGAGCATTCTCTTTGGTCAGGTTCTCTATTATATTAGGAAAAATAATAAGTTTTCCTATCAAGTAGCTGGTCTGAACCTACTTGAATCACTCATGGTTCAATGGATAAAAAGGTAAGATCAACTTTAAGGCCATTTTTTGATCTTGGAATTTTGAGAACAGATACGTCCAAAAACCTATTTGAACACTCCAAGGCTGCAGTCAACAGTGTCAGACTGGTGCAGGTGGTTGCATTGAGTTGAATGGTCATTTGGCTTACATGGTGAGATTGGTTTTTGTGAGGACCTGGGTCTAGCAGGACCAGATTGATCTAATTCCAAAGTTCTTGTGCCATGACACATTAAACACACTGAAACAGGACCGTTGCAGGTGGCAGGAACTAGCTCTCCATTAGATACATCGATTCCTCTACCTGTGACCTATGGTGAAAATGTTGGCTTCAGTTAATCTATCAGACAATAGTGACTGGGAGAAGTGTAGTCTATCTTCATCCTCCGTATTCTTTTCTACTACTTCACAGTGCCAGAAAGCAGTTTTGAGAACACAGTGGAAAAAGCAAAGAAAAGGCTAGAGGGAGGCGTACTTATGGATTAGTCACAGGGAAAGGCAGGTGGTTGTATTTAGGAATGAATGGCTAATTTTTATTTTATTTCCATGCCTGCCTTAGGCATAGGATTTTTATTCTTGGTTACATCTTAAAAAGTAAAACTATTTTGTTTATTTTAGATTACTGGCTGTGAGACTGGTTTTATTTACACTAATGTTTCTATCAAGCATAAGCAAGCCAGCAGCCCTATTTTATTTTGACAGACCGAATATGTGTGCTCTGAAATCTGTTGGATTGAGCTTGATATTAAAACAGAGCCATGGCAAAAGCAGATAATTCTGATGGGACTTTTCAAACAGTGGCGGAGAAGGCTGTCAGAAGGTTAACCACCCACAAAGACGATTTAGATTAAGGCTATAAAAGGCTTGCTTGTGGTTTTACAGAACATTGGGAAGAGACAAAGAGAGAGAGACAGAAAAACAGAAGACAAACACACATACACAGACACTATAGATAGACAGAGGCAGAGATGGGGGAAATGGAGATAGAAGGAGAGGGAGAGAAACACTGAGAGAAACAGAGACAAAGAGACAAGAGAGACAGAGAGAAATGGAGGGAGGAAAGGAAAGAAAGAGAGAAAGAGTAAGAAAGGGCAAGTGTCTGCTATATAATCTCTGTTAATAATGCCCCAAAGAACGGAGGACATAAATAAGAAGAATTAAGTATATGTTGGAATAGCAAAATAAGAATATCCTCATGCTGTGAAAAGTGTAGTGGAAAAAGCATTGGCTCTCGGAATAAGGAGAAAAGTAGACAATGGAATTTGATTCCCAACTTCTGTGGTGATTGTTGTATGAACTTAGGCAGGTCATTTAACCTCTCTGAATTTTAATTTCATCATCTCCAAAATGGTTATAATGTTACAACATATCTCACAGTGTTATGAAGACAATATGAGGTAAACAGCTTGCCCATGGTCATATCACTAATACATGAGAGATACAGGCCATGAATGTAGGTCTTTCTCACTGCAAGGTCAGCCCCGCATCTATCCACTATCCCATGTTGCCTTTCATAGTAAAATTTGTAAAACTAAAAAGAAACAAATGAAGTTTTGATATTTTAAATGGATTTTCCAACGGCTTTTTTCATATGCAAAAAGAAGTGTTGGTTAGATGGGGGTACTGAAATTAAAATTTCAATGTTAGCATTCATATCTAGGAAATCAGTAAACTCTTTAAACCAGAGATTGATTTATTGTTTTGTTCATTGTTTAGATTTAAGAAATGAACAGAGAAAATGTTAATAGAATAATAATAAACTCAAAAGTGTATTTTGTGTGCTTTTCCCACCCAGAGAGCCAGTTATTAAACAGCTATAAGCTCATCCTTGTCCTTATCTCCCTCCACCTAAAGAAAGCTCCACAATTTGTAATTTGAAATAAACCATTCATGTAATTTTCAACTATTTCAACAGCATATATCACTATTTCTCAACCAAATGAACCAGCATGCTTTGAAGAAATCATGATATAGCTAAGACTCATCATCTATTCTATTAGAATTCTATTTTTCTATTATAAAAGAAAACCATAAAAGTATATATAAAATGTTTTGGGTTATTGGAAAATCTTCTTTCTGGGCTACCTATTGATCCAATAATGAAATCAGAGTATCTATTATATTTAACCATCAATTAAATTGATTTTCAAAGCTAAAGATGACTTCTCAGAAACTATGAAGCACAGCAAAAGTTCTAACAGGTCCACTCAAAAATTGAAAAACTTCAAATATGAACTGAAAACAGATTATTATTTAATACCATGCTGAGTGAATTTCAGGGCGGTTCATTGCCTGAAGGTTAGTTATCAGGTGACTTTTTTTGGACTAAAATAACTCAGAAAACTATGACTAAATTACAAAAAGATGACTTATTCATCAGAGAAGGAAGTACCCAGGACAGCAGGATCTTTTAAGGTAATAAAGTTTTCTTGTTTTGCACATCAATTAATCAATGAAATTCATCATCACTTGAAATAAATCATCATAACCTTTCACACTAAAAAAAAATGAATAGATGAAAAATATTTTTCCAAGCTCATATAGAGAAATAGCCGGAGGGTTGCACTGTCATCCTTGAAGTATTAAAGGAATAAGAAGAAGGACTCTAGCATATTGGGTAGATTTATATAGAAGACTCATTGAATTACTTGTAAAAAATATAAACAGGCAAAGATGAGAAAAGATATGGGGATTGCTTTCTAATATTGATACTAGTAATAAATACTCCTGAAATCACAGAACTATAGTAATGTCAATAATGACGGTATTAGCAAAGTAAATTAAATATTTTACTATAGACAACAATGTGTCTTTCCATTGCCACTACAACAGAAAAGTCTCTGCAGACTCTAAAAGAACTTGCTTTATGATCCAAAAATCAGTATGTGCTGTTTTCATTGCATTTCTTTTTCAGCAAAAGGTGGAAATCAGGGCAAAATGGAAGACATTTATTTTAAGCCTTTTTTATTCAAATTATTAATTTTAGCCTACCCTTCTCTTCAGCAATTTAAAAACAAGATTCCAGTTAAAAAAAAAAAAGCTTTGCCTTTTGGTCATTGCTATAAAAACAGGTATTTGTCTGCCAAAGGGGGCACTTAGAGTTGGAAGTTTTTCTTGGCAAGACAATCAATGTTAGAGCAAATGCGATAATTTGCTATACAATAAGGGCTTTTTAAAAAAAGCACATACTGCAGAAGTAAGTTCTGCAAGTAAAAAAAAATCTGATCTTTCATGTTATTTTCAACGGGCACAAACAGTTCATTTGCAAGCTTGAAATTATGCTTTTTTTACTTTAAGAGTGGGGAAGTAGGAAAGAGATGGAGGATGTGTGATGTATAATATATTCACCAGAAAGGTAACCAAATTTCTAAATTTTGATAACTCATCTACATTCATGGCATCATATATTTTACAACAATATTTCATTTGCTTCTATGAACAAAGTGCTATGCTAGATGCTAGTGATACACAGATAAAAATCAAATTTAAAGATTTGAAGTCTGTTGTCCATTAATTCCTGTACCATTCTGTAACCACTTTACTTCAAATGCAACAACTCCCAAAGCTTCAATTATATTTGCATAAGTGCAATATGTTTGAATTAGCTAGATAGGTGTATATAATTTTTGAAATGTATTCTTATAATTCAGGCAGCTAGGAATTCTAGTTGATAGAGTACTAAATATGGAATCAGGAATACCTAAATTCAAATTCAGATCCTTACTATGTGACCCAGGAAAAATGACTTGACCCCTTACAACTTCAGTTTCCTCAGACATTGTTCTGAAGATTAATTTATATGTATATATATATATATATATATATATATATATATATGTATATATATATTTTTTTACTTGCAGAACTTACTTCTGCAGTATGTGCTTTTTTAAAAAAGCCCTTATTGTATAGCAATATATATTATAGAAATATATACATATGTATGTATATATGTGTGTTACATATATGTGTATATATGCACATATATGCAACACACAGATATATGTATATTTATATACACACACGTATATATGACATATATAAATATATTTGCTATAAAATATTAACTATGACTGTTATCACTGCCACTCCATGAGAATGATACTTTATTTAAGAATAGATTCAAATATTCATTTCATTTTCCTTAGTCATAGATGAGCCAAATCATAAGAAATAGAATAATTTTAATCAACTTGGGAATTAACTATATGCTAGAAAATAAACTTGTAAATATGAAAGGAGTAAAATTTCTGTAATAAACACCTTTGTGTAAATATGAGTATACTTTTTTCTCTTCTCTGTATTTGTTCTCATTCTGTCTAGACTACCTATGGTGTTTCCCCAGAATGACAGCACAAACTCACTCAACATTCTCCCTTTTATTATTTAATTAAGCCAACGTGTAAGGAATTACTCTATGTAAGACACTGGGTATGAATCCAAAAGAGCCTAAGAAATCACTATTGATTTCAAAAAGCACATAATACAATTGAAGCAACATACAGGACAAGAAGAAATTTGTACCTTACATGTGGTATGAGACTCTTGGAGTTAGAGATTCTGGTATGAAAAGGATGGAAATTCCAGGCATACAGAAAGTGAGCAAAGTCACAGAGGCAGAAAAGTGTGGGATGTATTCAGGAAACAGGAAAGTGTTCGTCTGGATGAAGTGTAGGGTACATGAGTGAGAAGTTGGGAAATAACATTGGAAAGGGAGGTTGGAGACAAATTATACAAATGAAGCAATGCCAGACTTCTGGCAACTGTAGCAATGTCCCGGGAAGGTTTCAGACTATGCAGTGAATACCTTTGCTAATGTTATTCTGTCTGCCTGAAATGTCATTCTTTTTCCCTTCCCTCACCTCAATCCAGCTCTCTTTAAAATTCTACTTTTTCTTAAAGGCCAAGTTTAAATATCACTTCTTTCATGAAACATTCTCTGACTGCTTCAAGTAGAGGTGACTGTGTTCACAGTGTTTGTTGATGGGGAATCTGCTTCCCCTCCCATGATATAGTTTCAGTGTGCCGGTGCTGAACCAAATGATTGTCTCTACTTTTCTTTAGGTATCTCCTTAGATGCCAATCACCATGACGATGTCTGAGATTCTTCACAGGAAAAACTGATATTTCCTGAGTCTCCCTGAATCTCAGAAGAGGGAGGTCAGAGGTCATCTAAACAAGTTCTACCTGAATAAGAATTCTCTCTAGAGTATACCTGATATGCCTTTGAGCACAACTAGGTGGTACAGTGAATGTACCAGGCGTGGAGTTAGGAAGACTTGACTTCCACTCTGACTGCAGACATTTCCAAGCTTTGTGATCCTGGGTGAGTCATTTAACCCTCATCAAACCTAATTCACCTCAGTTTCCTCATCTATAAAATGAACCGAAGAAGGAAATAGCAAACCACTCCATTATCTTTGCCAAGAAAACCTCAAATGGGGATGCTAAGAGTTGGACATACCTGAAAATGACTGAACAACAATGTCTTTCTTTGAAAACCTCAAGAGAAAGGTAACCCATTACTTCTTGACTTCTCCAGGCAGCTCATATTTTTGAATAACTTTAATTATTAGATTCCCCCCCAACATTAAGCATAAATCTGATTTTCTCTACTTTAACCCATTCTTCCAATTTTTGCCTTTTTTCGTCAAGAAGGAAATAAGGATATGTGTGTATAAATATATGTCTGTATAATGTATATATTATTTATATATGTATACACACATATATGTATGTGTTTATGGATTTATACATGTACACATATTTGTATATCTATATCAGTCTATCTTCACTCTTTTTCTTCCACATGAACTTTTCACATATTTGATAATAGCTATCTCAAGTTATACCTTCACCCAAGAATTCAGGCTAAATATCTTCAGTACTTTCAACTGATGATCATACAATATAATCTTTAGGCCTCCCATCCATCCTCCTGACTGCTCCCAGTGCTTCATTCTATAGCCTATTAAAGAAGCTATGACAGCTGTGACCTTTGACTATTATATAATATTATTCCTTCTGCCACGAGCAGTACTCCTCTCCCTTCTTTGATCATGTCTTCCCACATATTTGCTGTATAATACTTTTTCTTCATCTTTTTTTGCCAGCCTTCTTTTGAAGTTCAGTGCTCCTGACACCTTCCTTACCGAACCATGACATGCTTTTATACTTATTCATTACCTGTTCTTGCACCCATTTTCTTTATATCACTTCTTAAAATTTTAGAATTTTTTTAGAATTAGCATTGGTCAGTGCATTCTGTGAGCACAAACCTGGTCATCTTAGATGACTTTCCCTTTTATTTGTCCCTGGAATTATGTCTTCCAAATTTCATTGCTGAAACCTTCCCATCCTTCTAGGGCTGACCTGCCTTGTAAATTTTAGCCCATATAACCCTACCTAGCTTTTCTCTTTCAACATGCTCTTCAAAAATCTAAACCGTATGTCAGACTACGCATGACTTTTACAATGAGATACTATCTGTAAAGCACATAGTATAGTGCTTACCACACAGGAAACATTATATAAATATTTTTAATATTACCATCATTTCTAACACAAATACTAATATAGTGACTTCTCTACAAGGTACCTATTATTTCTATTTTGGCAGCTACTTTATTTTTTTTGGTAAGGATCTGTGCCAAAAGAACAGTTTCCCTTCAAATCTTTTATTCCTCCATCTTTTAAAGAATGAGATGATCAAGGCAAGTCCAGAATTTATTAGTGACTCAACTTTTGGCAAAAAAAAAATGCAAAACTGTGCAGATGTTTAGAGGATTGAAATTCTTCATTGCTACTTTATTACTGCGCCAAGTAGTCTGTTATCCATTCCTTCTTTCTGTCCAGGTGGTTTGTAGAATACTTCAATGATTTGCTTATATTTCAGCTGCCACAGATCAGCACCATTATGCTCTCCTTTAAACTTCACACTTCTAGTTCTTGGATTGTTTCACATGAATATATCTAATATACTATGCCATAGTATATTACATACGATGCAATATAAATTATGCAATTATATATTAACATAATGTAATGTTATATATGATAATTATTTCCTTTTACTTATGCCATTCCATATCAATGTTCTAATCTTTTCCTGAGAAGTCTCAATAATTGCCTATATTGTAAAATTTGCTTCCTTCTGTTAGGATCCCTAGTTGACTTCTGTGCATATAGCATAGGTAAAAGTGACATCTCATATTTGTATTTCTTATGCAATTATCTTAATCTAGTCTATATTATAGGGTTATGCTCATTTTGATACTCTAATTTTGAAGTACCCTGAGGCTAAAATTTATGCCATTTATATTTTCCTATTCCTTTTACCATCTAGCACAGTCTTACATAGAGCAGATGATTAATATAAGTTTCTTTTTAAATGAATGGAAACAGTAAGGTATAAAAAACACCTGCAGCTTTCTCTCTAATTCTCTGAGTTATCAAAGGTTGGATTGGCTACAGTAGAAATTCTTCTCATATTTGATGTTTAGATAAAGGTAAGATCTCACAATGTCCTTTCCTCCCATGCATCCTTTCCCTTTATATTTCCTTCTTCTGACTCAAAGTGAAAGGTTAAAAACAAGGCAATGTCTCTTTTCATTTTGCTTTATGTTAACCTAATCCACATCTGTAATATTTTTCTCCAAATAAGAATAATGACATATGAATAGGTTACTATTTTAATAAAGTCATATTCTTTCTTTTTTATTCTCCTCTTTTCTAACCACTTCAATCAAGGACATTCATTCATTCATTTAGCAAGCATTTATGAAACAGATACTATGTGCCAGGACTATGCTAAGTGCTAGAGATACTCCAATTTTAGTATCTATTCAATGATGAAGGCCTCAGCTCATCCATGGCCTTCTGAAAAGTCAGCACAAGAGATCTTCTATTTCTCCCGATATTGAGGGTACACAGAAAGTTCTCTGGCTTTATACCTGCCATACTTTATCACTTAATAGTTCATCTTCACTTTCTGCCACATAACTCTTAGTGCTATGCTATGTGCTAGTGATACAATGAAAAACATTTTAAAAGCTCCTTAACTCAAAGATCTTACATTCTGTTTTTTTTATATAAATTTATTTAACTTTTTACATACATTTTCACAAAATTTTGGGTTCAAAATTTTCTCCCCATTGGTCCCCTCTCCCCACCCCAATACACTGAGCATTCTAATTTCTGCTATCACCAATCTGCCCTCTCTTCTATCATCCCTCCATTCCCTTGTCCCCATCTTCTCTTTTGTCCTGTAGGGCCAGATAACTCTCTATTCCCCATTACCTGTATTTC
>CM053770.1:125993101-126010198 GCA_028658325.1 Potorous gilbertii | reverse complement strand
CTTTATCACTTTATTTATTTCTCTTTTTTTCCCTCCTTAACTTTCTGGTCCCCAAAATAAAAGAAAAAAAAATCCTGTTGATCCATTAAAAGCATCCTTTCTCACTGGAAAGTATAATGTCCTCTTAATTTTTATTGTAGCTGGGCATGACTTTTTCCCAGGATAGGAATGAGGGTGGCAATATTATCAATGATGCTTTTATCCACCTCTTGGGATGTGTGGAAGAATACTGCCTATTAATTAAGGTTTTATAATGTGCCATGCACTCTTTAGAGGAAAGACACTACATAAATGCCAAATAGTAATAATTCAGCTCTATTCTCTCCTTTGGGCCCAAGAGACATAAGCTATTCACCCTCCTGAGAAAGAAAATGAGCCATTCTCCCAAAAGCACCTACCTAGAAGAAAGCATGCCAAGTATATGTGCTGCTTCTGGAGCAAAATAGCCCCACACTTTTCAGAGTGATGGTAATTGTTCCCCTGCAGAAGCAGATATGTAGCATAGCAGTTGGATAGAAGAATGGATGACCTTTGAAAGTTACATCTGGATAGGAAACTCGAATTTCCTACTCCCCCCACTATTTCCTATCTGGGCATAGTTCATAATCAAAGAAGTTAGTGGAAAGCTTTGGATGTATTTTTCTCAAAGCTTCTTCCTATTTCCTTAAGGGGACAAGTCTTACCTGGAAATGAGGACATTAGTTCAATGGTATGCTGAGTTCTTCCATGTGAAATAATAGGAATAGTACTTTCTGCATTAATTTGGTTCAGACACATTATATTCAGTTTTCCTTTGATCTTAGTATATACCGCCATATCATTTTCTGATTCAACATTTTGTCTTGGTTGGAGAAATTTGCAAGAATTCCTTTATTCTGACTGAGAAGAGTAGAACAGTTAGTTTTGTTTTGTTTTTTAAACTTTCTTGTCAAGAAAACCAAGGTGCAATGGAAAAATGCTCTGGTCGGCCATATGATTGCCTTGTGATTGTTCAGAACAGGTTTTGCACTTTTAGCTCTTCAAAATTGGTATTTTAGGGCAAAATGCTGTGGGCGGAACTAATAATTATGCCTTTCACAGTGGAAGTCTTTTAATTATATTTATTGTGTATGTGTGTGTGTGTGTGTGTCCAGTGAATTGTACTTTTTTCAGTTTGATGTTTAAGGCAAATTCCATCACTGCTGGTTATTATTTAAGGTGTGAGTAATTCTTATCTTGTGCTCAAACTCTATAGGATCAAGTATTTACTTCAAACTGGCTTTTCTCATACAACCACAAGAATATTAACTTACAACCTATCTGTAGTCATATCAATATATGAGCTATAATACTAGAATGAGATTATTGCATCCATGTAGAACATTTGCATATATTTACTTTCTTTTCTCAACCAATAGATCTGTTTTTTAAAAGTGTTTTTTTACACCTGATTTTTTTTCTGATATAATTCCCTCTCCCAGTTAAACCCTTCAACATGTAGCACATATATTCTCAACTCATCAGATTAGGTCCCTATAAGGTAGCTTCTCCCCTGAGGTTTTGGAAATCTTTAAGGGATTGGCAGTGGTTTTATAAATATTATATCTCATGAACCCCAAGATGTGTGCTTCTCCCTTATTCCAAGTATTACCAGTTGATATCAGTTACCTAGTCAGATTTAATTAGCTTTTCGTTAAGGGTGTATAAGGGCATATATAATAAAAAATTGCATATATCATTCTCCTAAAAATGTAGTACCACTCTTTTCTACATGTACACACAAAGTTCAGGGGAAAGTGGATTCATGCTTAGAAAATATGTGGAAAAAAGGGTAAGTCGCAATTCCTAGAAGTACTTTTGTAGGAACTCCTTTTTCTCCCCCTTGTGGCATATGCAAGAATTTCCTCTTTTTTGTGGCATAACTTTTTTTAACTTTAATTTTTGATTAAATATTTAATTTTCTCAATTACATGTAAAATAATAGTAACTTTTTTTTTCAAATTTTGAGTTCCAAATTCTCTCTTTCCCTCTTTTCCCATCCCTTCCCTGTCTTGAAGGCAAGCAGTTTGACATAGGCTATGCATATGTAGTCAATGGCATAACTTTTTATTATCCTTGAAAAGTCCTGAAGCTGCCTTTTCTCAATGTGTCCAATTTGTCCATTGCTTAAGATTCAGTCAGAAATTCTAAGGAGATTTCTAGGATGCCTGTAAGAAGTTCAAGTCTTCTGGGACTTTTAAAATATGCATGAACTTCCACTGATTATCCACAGTTTGGATGAGAAGGAGAAAGAAGTTCCTCTCCCTCCCCTTCTTCAAGGTAGTCCCTTTCAAGGACTGGGCTAGAATGCTTCCTCTCTAGGCCCACCACTAAACTTGTAGATAGTTGCTATTTAAATGTGACTGCATCTTCATAAACAATCCCAACATACTTCCTCTGTAGTGTCATTTCATTTCATCCAATGTCTAGATGTTTTATCCCCTTTCCTCACTTGATTAACTAGTTTGCTAACTTTTAGTTTAATGCCTTTGACTAATGGATTCCATACTAGAGCTAGGCTTTGTTCTCAGCTAGTCTATATCTCTGGTTGATTTTTTTGATTGATTTGAGCTCTTTGTAATTACTGAGGTAAAAATGAGTACCATTAAGCAAAACTTAGCAACTCAGAGATCGTGCGTGGTAGAGTATAAAACATTCTCTATTTATAAACCCTCCCCCCACACATCTAAAAAGGAGCAAACATTTTTCAACATCTCTTCTCCAGGACCAAAACTGAGTATCATAATTAATATGGATTTGACTGTCTTTGGGAATTTTTTACATTATTGTAACCATTGTGTATATTCTTCTGGTACTGCTTGCATTGTGAATTGTATCAGTTCACGGAAATCTCATGTTTCTCTGAATTCTTTTATTATGGCTTGAGGTGAAATAATAATTTTAAAGTATTCAGTTACAATATTTTAAAAACTAATTTCCCAGTTGTTGAATACCTAATTTGTTTATTATTTGTCCATATATGTTTGTATGCGCTAACTTTTATCTTTATATTTCTAGAATTGGGAAGAAGTAAAAATATAGGGACAGTTGTCAGTACTTTCAAGATAATTTTACTGGTAATATGTATATCATAATATGCTACTACAATGGTTTTGTTAAATCTATAGATTGAATAAAATTTAAAAATATGAATATCTCTAGCAAAAGGTTGCCTCATTGATAGTCACAATGTCTTTATGTTTAACATCCTTTTTACTTTAGTCTTGTATCTTTTACACAATCATCAAGTACCAGTTAGCATTACAGACTTCATTTATTTACCCCAGAGTCACATAGATGATTAATATTTGTTGAACTAAATTTTAAATTGTAACAACTTTCAATAATGTGATTTTATCTTTACTACTCAGATTGAAGTGGCTGTGATGGATTGCACTCTTTTGTTAGTAGGTCAGTCAATAAATATTTATTAGGCACCAACTATGTGCCACGAGACACTGTGCTAAACACTGGGGAGATAGAGGAAGGCATAAGATAGTCACTGCTTTCTAAGAGTTTACAGTCTAATGAATTTGATGTGCCAGAATTTTGATGTGAGGACATATTTCTGGCTGAGGATTGCTATATTCTTGTTTAAATGAATGTATCTCTACTGCTATATGCTATGGTCCATAAAGCTTGTTTTAAGATTTTAGTTTTTGCTAAAGATACAATGAGAAATGCTACAAATCCTCAAAATACATGGAGAGGAATATCAAGATAATAAAGAAAGTGGAGGATGGGTTAGTGAAAAGAAAATGAGAAAAATTGAGAGTGTAAAAAGAAGAGGGGAGGAAGACAGTTGTTAATTGGTGATTAAAAGTAGAGAAAACACTTTGAAGGTTAGCTCTTCTAGAAATGAAGATACAATGTCCAGTACTGAAATGAGTAAAAGCAGTGCTTTATTACACTCTCTTTCTGAAAGAACAGAAATATAGGGGAAATTTGTGGTAGAGTTTTATTCAGAAACAAAATCAGAGTTCCAACCCTTCCAAGTGGTATGCTATACATGATGTGATCTAAGAAGATAGATAGGTCTTGTTTCTGTTTTACCGCCGCCCAGATCTCCTCCTATTCCATCTATTTTCTTCTCCAAACGACCTGAGGTTATAGATGAAGCATAAACATTTTGCTGAGTAGAAGAGGTCTAGTATATGCAATAGTACTTTGGGATACAGTGTTGTGACAGTGAAGGGTCATGGGCAGTTATGAACTTTGGAATATTGAGCATTAGAGAAGTGGGGCTGCTGAACAGAGTCAAATCAAATGTGTGCTACTACATTGCCTGAAGCTCTTTCCTCTCCAAATCTTTCCTTTTTTGCTAATGTTTCCCACTGCTCAGCTATATCTTGCCTTGAAGGGCTCTTATTTTGACGAGACACTTCTATGGACCATCTAGACAGTAAGTATGTGATTGCAGTTCAGTAATTTGTGAAGCTGGATGATGAAAAGTGATGAAAACATAAACAATCATGAAAAGTCCTATCAATATTTAGTACAAAAGAAGTGTTATTAATGATGGAAAGATGCTAACTAGAATCACCAAACTCTGACTGTTTTTTTAGTTTTACATCTTCCTTTTCTTTCCTAAAGTATTTTTTCAACCCTGTGATATATAATTTTTTTTCCAGTTTCTTATGTGTTTGAGATGATGTGATTCCCCAGAGTTATCTCCTACTGTTGATAGGTTTAGGAACTCAAATATCCTTTAAAATTAGTTAGCAATCACCATACATGCAATTACTGGTAACTCAGACCTTTAACTTAACTGCTGAGGAGAAAATCAAGTCCCAGGTTCTATGAAAAGTTGAAGGTCCACTGGTCCTCATGTATTGATCATAATTATAGTAGGTTTTTATTGAGGACAAAGGAGCTAAAAAAAGGATTCCCCACTCCAACTTAAGTATAAAAGCTTGTTTCCCTAGAAACCATGAAAACACACATGATGATATGTGTGGTTCAGAGAGCCTCTTTTCAGCAGAGGGAGTTAGGGATTTTGATGCACTCTAGCAATTTCAGGTCCAGGTTTCGTAACACTCTGTCTCTCTCTTTTCTTTCCCTCCTGAGGAAATCAAACCCACAGGGATGTGTTGCTAACACACTTTCTATTTATAATCACTCAAAAGAGTGGAATTATAGAAGAAAAAAATCCTTGTTTTGCTTTCCTTGTCATTATGGATCTCTAGATCTCTTATAATTCCTGGCACATAGATTTGGTCATTTGTGCAAAAAGTGAATAGGATTTATTATATGCAACCCAGCCTTAGCAAGGATGCCAAAGGTTCACTTTGGGTTATTTCCATGTGTCATTTTAAAGTTTTATGAATCTTTTTAACAAGGGAGGTAGAAACATGAGTCAGAATAAATGGTAAGCTTTATAAAGATACTGTGTCATGACCTATAGACACTTGGAAAGAAATGATGAAATTCTATTTTACAAAATACAACTTAAAATGTCCATTCATTTGGAAGAGTTTTTCACAAACATTAATACTTCATACTCCTCTGGAGAAGAAAGAGACATCAAAGAAACAAGACAAAATTATTTTAAATTCAGACTATGAAATACCTGAGGCAGGCCTCTTATTGTTGTTGATAGAATGGTTACCACCAACTTAATTTTTGCTTAGCATTCAGTTCACTAAACAGTTATTAAATGCCTGCTCTGATCACAACGTCAGACAGGAGGAGACACACATGCCATAATATTCATTCCATGTATTATGTTAGAATGTGGTAAGTATGCAAGAGAGAATCCACAAAAAGAGACAAAGATGAGGATTTACTTCTGTCTAAGTATATTGGAGAAAGCTTCCTGGAAGAAGTGATACATTAGATGGAACTCGAAGAAGAGGAAGCATTGTAGCCGAGTGACATTTGGAAGAAGTCTGTTCAAGCATAATGAATGAACTATGAAAAATATGCATATATAAGATAGTAACAAATGAAATCTGAAATTTGCTAATGGTCCAGATTGGTTGGAACATAGGAATGTCGGTTCAGATGCTTCATCTAATGTTTTCTACCTTTGTGAGTTTGTGCCAATCAACTTCTTTAGGACTCAGGTTCCTCATCTGTAAAATGAAGGGGCTGGATTAGACATGGACTCTGAGATCCCTTTCAAGTCAAGATGTCTGAGCTATTATACTACAGTGTGCATCATGAAAATGATATAGTGTGAAGAAAAAGTGAAAAGGAATATTGGAGAAAAACTGTGGAAGTTCTTAAGTGTATAAGTAAAGAGGTAGCATTTTATCTTGTATGCAGTAAGGTGACATTGGAGGTATTTTTGCATAGAGGACGGATCAGAACTAAACATAAGGGATATTGTTTTGGCAGTTGTCACAAGGGAGACAGACTGGAGACAGCGAGATCAGTTAGGGAGCTACTAAATTAGTCTATGTGAAAATCAATGAGGAACTGAACTAGGGTTCTGGCAGTGGCAATAAAGAGAAATGAAAACAAATTAGAAAAGGCAAAAAGACCAGACTTGGTAAGTTATCATATGCTGAAGACATTAGGGAGAGGAAAATCTAAGGGATGAAATCAGAGATTTAGAGACCTGGTGCCAGACTACTTTGCAGAATGTAGAGGAAAGAGGGCTAGATTTTGGAGTCAAAGAACTTGGTTCAATTTCTACCTCTTCCCTTTACTAGCAGTGTGACCTTGGAAAAAGTTCAGCTTCTCAGTTTTCCTCATCTGTAACAATGGAAGGGGTGGACCTCTTTCACTACTCCATATATGTATCTAAGATATTAATAACAAGAAACTGGAGGGGTGGCACTGGTTTTAGAAAGATTATAATGAGTTCAGTTTTAGACATACTGAATGTCAGGTCTTTCAGTAAAACTAATTGACTCCCCTAATACCCATTTGGAAATGTCAGATACCTTCTCATGGTTGGAAATATGGAATTGTGCTTTGGGGGAAAGAAAGTGAGTTTGGACATGGAAATTTGGGTCATCTGCATCTCTATGAGGAAGTTTATAAAGAGTGGTGGAAAAGGATAATGGCAAAGGCTAGTTGAGAGCAAAGAGGAAAAAAGAATAAAGAGGGGAAGGGACAGGGAGGGGAGAGAGAGAGAGAGAGAGAGAGAGAGAGAGAGAGAGAGAGAGAGAGAGAGAATGGAAGAATGAATACGTTAAGGTTAAGTCTAGGAGAAGTGATATCCATAATTAATGAGACCAGAAGGAAAGTTATGATTAGAAAGTGGAATTTTTTCGTAACCCTGCTATTCCACTCTGTAGTAGGAATAGGAGTTTCTAAAGATTTGAGATGTTGGTGGATACCATAGCCTGCTATAGGGTCTACATAGTATGTGAAGGACAGAAGTTTCATGTGGTCAAGGTTAAGGAGCTCTGTGGGTTATTGGTACAAATCCTAGAGATGTTTCTGGTCCTGCTTGTTCCTTGCTTATCCCTATTCTTTTTTACCATAAGTCTTAGTGATTGATCTGCTTCATTCCCTTTGCACTGCTACCACCTGTTGCTTCCAACAAGGGTTTACTTCCTTGGCCACTATGGAATAGAATAGTCATTTTACAATAAGGTTTTCTAAGAGATTTTACCATTAGCAACAAAAAGGAAAACAATTTAAAAATTTAAAATATCTCTCCTTTACCTTCCCACTCATTAGTACCACCACTATTATTTTTTTCTTTTATTTTAATCTTATGGGGAAAGAAAAATAATTGATAATAATGAGTTTCTATACACAAAGGATTGAGGAAAGATTTGCTTTCAACTTAAGTAAAAATCAGTATTTCATAAAAAGAACTTGTGTAGGGTAACTCTGATAGATTGAGAACAGGATAGGATCTTTTGCACAGGGGCTGAGGAGATGGAATACTAAAGGGATTTATTTTTATTTTTACTGATGTCTTCTGTATTTATAGCACCTGACTTTCCAAATATATACCTTTCTGCTCCCCTGCCTAATGAGGCATCTCTTGTAACGAAGAATTTTTAAAAAAGAATATCTAAAGGAATACATCATAATTAGCCAACTCATCAGTTAAGTGTAAAATGGCAGCATTTGACTTAGGGGTTCTCAACCTATGGCTTATCAATTTAAAAATTGATAAATGTATTTCAAAATAATTCATCAAAAAAAACACATTGAAAAAGTTACCACAGGCTTCACCAAGACTGATAAAGGGATACATAATAGCCATGTTTTTTACAGAGTAGTAACAGTTGTATTATTTTTATGCTCCATAATTTTGTTGTCATGTGCTAGGGTTATTTCATTATCATTGTTGCCATCATCACTATAGTAGTCTTCATCACCATCATCCTTGTCATCATCAGCATCAAGCATTGGTTAAATGTTTACCATGTACAAGACATTGTAGTAAGAAGTAGAAATAAGAGATTGTACCAGTGCAGACCCTACCATAGCAAAGCTGAACAGGAAACCCCTGGTGGTCTGAAGTGGCAGCCCCATGGCAGAATCTCAAACATATCAGACCAGGAAGGAAATCCAATGGAACTGAGTGAAAGAGAACCACAGAACCCCAGGCAACTGCAGCAGCTTCCTGAGACTCAGCCCACAGATTAAATGTCAGTAACTAACCTACTTGAACTTCCAGGAGCCAAGATGGTGGAGTAACTGGTAAATGCTCTACCCTTCCCCTTGTTGACCTTAAAAAACCCATAGAATATTTCCTCAGGAAAAGTCCAGGAACAGAGGGGTAAAGAGTCTCTTAGCCTGTGAGGCTAGGAAAATCACAAGGTAGGGGGGTCCCTCTTGCTGTGATTGAAGGGGACCAGTACAGGACCAGATCTGTTCCAGACAGCCACACCTCAGCGATCCAGGAGGAGATCCTTATCCTGAGCCCCAGGGGGGTGGAGGCTACAGTAGTCAACACCAGGACACCAGGCATGCCTCAGAACAGCCAGGGAAATAAGGAGGATGCTAGCACCAACTGGGTTCACCAAGCACTGAGCCTGCCTGTGCTCAGTAGAGGAGACCTGCTGTGACCTGACCGCCCCACCCCCACACTTGATGCAGCTAGCTCCAGGCTAACTCTGGGGAAACTCAGAAAAACTTCACCTGGCCTCTCCTTTGTCACATCAGCCAGGTCACCACCAGATAAGCTACAGCATTCTAGCTTCTAACTGAAAGAACCAGTGGCCACAATATGCAAAATCTCAAGTTCTAACACAATAACAGTGGGACAGAGACTCCTGTGCCCCAGAAACAGATATCCACTTTAAAAGCCAGGAAAAGGGCATTCATCATGAGCAAGAATCAGAAAAGATAACACTATAGAATATTTCTATGAGGACAAGGACCAAAACATGAATACCAAAGAGAACAGCTTTGAGACTGTACACCCATCTGAAACTTCAGAAGGGAATATGAACTGGTCTGAAGCCCAAAGAGAATTCTTGGAAGAGATCAAGAAGAATTTTAAAAGCCAGATTAGGGAAGTAAAAGAAAAACTGGCCAATGGTTTTAAAAATATGAAAAAGGAAATCATGGAAAAACTTAAAAGGAAAACTGGACTAATGGAAAAGAAAGCACAAAACCTAACTGGGAAAATTGGACAAATGGAAGAAGAAGTACAAAAACTAACTGGAGAAAATAACTCCTTAAAAGGAACAATTGAACAGATGGAAAGGGAGATGCAAAAGTTAACTGAAGAAAACAATTTGATAAAAATTAGAATTGGGTAAGCTATGGGACATCAAAAATGAGTCAAATTATGTAAAGAATGAAAAGATAGAAAAAAATGTAAAATATCTAATTGGAAAAACAACTGACTTGGAAAATAGATCCAGGAGAGAAAATCTAAGAATTATTGGTCTACCAGAAAGTCATAATGAAAAAAAAAGAGCCTAGACAATATCTTCCAAGAAATCATAAGGAAAACTTCCCAGAAGTCCTAGATCCAGAGGGTAAAATAATCATCGAAAGAATCTACCATTTACCTCCTGAAAGAGATCCCAAACTAAAAACACCAAGGAATAGCGTTGCCAAATTCCAGAACTATCAAGTGAAGGAGAAAATACTTCAGGCAGCCAGAAAGAAACAATTCAAATATCAAGGAATTATAGTCAGGATCCCACAGGACCTGGCAGCGTCTACATTAAAAGAGTGAAGGAATATGATGTTCCATAAGGCAAAAGAGCTGGGACTACAACCAAGGAGCAGTTATTCACCGAAATTTAGTATAATATTTCAGGCAAGAGGATGGGCATTCAATGAAATAAAAGATTTCCATACCTTCCTGATGAAAAAGTCAGAGCTCAATAGAAAATTTGATTTTCAAACACAAGTCTTAAAACAGGCATAAAAAGGTAAATAGAGGAAAAACATATTATTCAATGTGGGCAAACTGTTTACATCCTTAAAAGGGAAGTTTATACTTCTTAATCTTGAGAATTGTATATTTATTATGATATATAAAAGAAATATACATAGAGGGAGTGGGTATAAAGTAAATGATGTCATGATAAAAATATGATTTAAGGGTGCAAAGGGTTTATAACAGGAGATGTGAAAAGGAGAAGGCAGAAAAAGGTAAATTACATCCCAGGAAAAGGCACAAAAATATATTACAGTTGAAGGAAAGAGGGGAGGGAGATGAACATTGTGTGATATTTACCATCATCTGATTTAGTTCAAAGAGGGAACAACAAACTCAGTTAACTACAGAAATCTAACTAGCTGTATAGGGAGTTGGAGAGGAAAGGGGAATGTAAAGGGAGGGAAGGGTAAAAGGGAGGGAAAGTAGTAAGGGAAAAGGGGAATAAAAGGGAGGAGGGTTGATAGAAGGGAGGGAAGACTGAAGGAGTCAGTGGTCAAAAATTAAAACTCTTGTGGAGGGGAAGGGAGAAGAGAGAACTAAAAGCATAAATGGGGGGAAAGAGGTTGGAGGGAAAAACACAGATAGTAATCATAACTGTGAATGTGAATGGAGTGAACTCTCCCATAAAATAGAGATGGAGAGTGAATGGATTAAAAACCATAGTCTAACACTATATTGTTTACAAGAAACACATTTGAAATGGAGGGATACATACAGGGTAAAGGTAAAAGGTTGGAGCAGAATATATTGTACTTCAACTGATGTAAAAAGTGCAGGAGTAGTAATCCTAATCTCAGACAAAGCAAAAGCAGAAATAGATCTAATCAAAAGAGATAAGGAAGGAGGTAACCATATCCTGCTAATTTCTCTAATGAATATGGATGCAAAAATTTTAAATAAGATATTAATAAAAAGAATACGGCAACTTATCATGAGAATAATACATTATGATCAGGTAGGATTTACACCAGGAATGCAGTGCTGGTTGAATATTAGGAAAACTATCAGTATTATCAATCATATCAACAATATAACTAACAGAAACCACATAATTATTTCAATAGATGCAGAAAAAGCTTTTGACAAAATATAATAAATACCCATTCCTCTTGAAAACACTGGCTAGCATAGAAATAAATGGAACTTTCCATAAAAAAATAATCAGCGTCTACCTAAACCCATCAGCAAGCATTATACGTAATGGGGATAAGCTAGATGCATTTCCAATAAGATCAGGGGTGAAGCAAGGATGTTCATTATCACCACTGTTATTCAATGTGAAATTAAAAATGTTAGCTTCAGCAATAAGAGAAGAAAAAGAAATTGAAAGAATTAGAATGGGCAAAGAAGAAATTAAGTTATCACTCTTCAGATGACATGATGATATACTTAGAGAATCCCAGATAATCAAGTAAAAAACCACTTGAAATAATAAACAACTTTGGCAAAGTTGCAGGTTACAAAATAAATCCACATAAATCATCTGCATTTCCATACATTACTAACAAAGTCCAAAAGCAAGAGATAGAAAGAGAAAGTCCATTTAAAGCTGTGGTAGATACTGTAAAATATCGGGGAGTCTACCTGCCAAAAGAAACCCAGGGACTATATGAACACAATTACAAAACACTTTTCACACAAATAAAGTTAGATCTAATTAAGTGGGAAAACATCAGTTGCTCATGGGTAGGCCAAGCTAACATAATAAAAATGGCAATTCTACCTAAATTAATTGACTTATTCAGTGCCATACCAATCAAACTACTAGATAATTATTTGCTAGGGCTAGAAAAAATATCAAAATTCATCTGGAAGAACAAAAGGTCCAGAATGTTAAAGGAACTAGTAAGATGAAATGCTAGGGAAGGTGGCCTAGCCCTACTAGATCTCTTTTTACTATAAAGCCACAATCATCAAAATCATTTGGTACTGTCTAAGAAATAGAGGGGTAGATCAGTGGAACATGTTAGATACTCAAGACACAGAAGTCAATGAATATAGCCATCTACTGTTTGATAAACTCAAGGACCGCAGCTTCTGGGATATGAACTTAGTGTTTGGCAAAAGGTGCTGGGAAAACTGGACAACAATGTGGCAGAACCTGAGCATAGACTAATGCCTGACACCATATGTAAAAATAAAGTACAAATGAATACAAGATCTATGTATAAAGACTGATACTATAAACAAATTAGGGCAGCAAGCAATAGTGTATTTGTCAGATTTATGGAGAATGGAGAAATTTTTGACCAAAAAAGAGATAGAGAACATTATGAAGTACAAAATGGATCATTTTGATTACATTAAATTGAAAAGTTTTTGCACAAACAAACCCAAGGCAACCAAGATTAGGAGGGAAGGAAAAAACTAGGAAGGAATTTTTGCAACTAGTATCTGTGATAAAGGCCTCATTTCTAAAATACATAGAGAACTGAGTCAAATGTACAAAAATACAAGTCATTCCCCAATTCATGAATGATCAAAGGATATGAACAGGCAGTTTTCAGAGGAAGAAGTTAAAGCAATATCTAGTCATAGGCAAAAAATGCTCTGATTTAGGCTAACATGTATTTCATTTGGTGCCATTAAATGAATTGATTTTAATGCAAGAGCACAAAACTGGAGATTTATCAGAATACTTGGTCCCTGGGTATTTCTTATCTTGAGTTCCCCTTGAACACACTGACAAAGGAAATAATGGATAAATGATGGTCTTTTATGAACTGTACATTTTATATGGATAGAGGGAACACAAGTACTTGAGGAATTTGCTATCTTTTTATACTCTCCCCTTGCTGTTGCTCTTTATCAAATTATCTAGTAAGATGAGATTAGAGTTATTTCTGAGTATATATATATATATATATATATATATATATATATATATATATACACATATATATATGTGTATATATATATATATATATATATATATATATATATATATATATTCACTTTCATTATCTCAGGAGAAATGAAAGTTTGTTTGCCTTTAAGTTCAGAATAAGTTTTCAATAAACTTTCATTTTGAAAAATACTCTGCAGCCTTTTACACTTGAGGCTGTGGTTTGCTTTTCCATATTAGAGAAAAACTGAATTTTGAGTTTTTATTAAATTGTTAATTTTTAATGCTTATATGCTAAATTGAAAGTCTCAGTGTGGGTGGGAAAGAATAAATCATAAATAGTGATTTGTGAAAGATTTCTATGCTTCTTTGTATTTACATTAGAAATATATCATCAAGAGGTTTCCTTTTACATAAGCAATTGCCTGTTTTATTTGAGAAAATGAACTATGCCTATGAGAAATAAGAGATGCTGACCAAAGTTATATCAGTATTAATTTGAGGAACATTCTTTCTCCTTAAAATATAAATATCTTATAGGCTGCATTTGGCACATCTGGGCAATGATTAATGTCCACAGAAAGTAAAAAGTTCTTAATGACCATAAGCTTCTATGTAAAGTATCAAAACTTTCCTTATGGTCAGGGACACAGAAGGAGGAAGTCACACAACCTGTACTTTATTACTTTGAATCAAATGCAAAGGGTTTTCAAAACTTCGAGTCCAACTGAAAGCAGCTGTTAGGAAAATATCATTACATTATACCTTAAGCTACAAAAACCAATTTAATGGTGACATTTTATTTTATTCAGATGGTTTACTCTTTTCTTCTGTCTAAACCAGTAAAGCCCATGGAAATTGTATCTGGATGAAATCATTGGAAGGTGAAGGCCCATGACTAAAAACATTCTTTAAAGATTATACAGGGTTACAGTCAAATGGAATTGCAGCACTAACAAGGGCAAAGGTCTCCAAAGCTACAGGAAGTAATATTACATCATTTAGCCACATATATGTAAAAACATACTGCCCCCTTCCTAGCACTGTTTGCAGTGTTTATTATATGAAAATGTCACTGGTTGAAATAAACATGGGTATTACTTTTTTAAATACATAGATTATGCTTTCCAAATCATCCAATTATATTGTTTTTAAATGGAATTACCACTTCTCCATTCTTTCCTAGTTAGATCTATTGTATGAGCTATCCTTGGTTATTCATAATTTTAGCTACTTTATATTTAAAGAATTATGTAAACTCTTATTGGCATGAAATGCATTCAACAAATTCAGTACATTTTGTTAAAAGAGACCCTTATATTTTTGCATCTGTTTTCACTGAATAGTGATGAGAACAGAATGAAATTGGAACAGTTAGCAAAATACAACATTAAAGATTGACAAAGATTTTCTTGAGTTGGGGGCATCATACCACAGCATGATTATTCCATACTTTTGTTTTCTATTTGCTCTAGGTTTGTCAGTTTATTAACATTCCTATGTTTGTCTCTCTGGGGTGTGTGTGTGTGTGTGTGTGTGTGTGTGTGTGTGTGTGTTTCCCTGAGAAAATCAACTCCTGGGTCATTGATGAGTTATTTCATGTAATATATATAGATGTTCTATCCACTTCTTCCCATGGAAACTGGTAGACCAATTACTCACTATATACATAATGAAGACCCTTTCTTTGAACTTTTTAATAATGCCTTTCAGTTAAGTTTATATCTATTCATCTACCAGAAATAGAATTTTGCTTGACCACATCAAAAACTTGAAAGCTAACCTTTGTAATAGGTGTAGGTAGTCAGTATTTTAAAATAAATTTTATTGATATTTTTTCATTGTCCAAATTTCCCCTCTATCTCTCCTTTCCTCTTTTTCAAAAGCCTTTCTTTATAGTAGAGATCTAAAAAGGAAATAAAAGGGAGAGAAAAAACTCAGCAAAACCAATGAATACATTGAAAACAATCTCATATGTAATGTCACATATCAGTGAACTCTGCAAAGGGGAGAAGGGAGGCGTCTTCTTGTGTCTCTTGTTTGGAGCCAAGCTTGTTCTCTGGAATTTTGTTTTCAAATTTTCACATTGGACTTGTTTCAGAAAAAGCAAGAAAAATCAAGACATTTTAAAAATAAGCTTTAATCTGCACTGAGTTGATTCATTCTCTTTCTGGAAGTGAATAGCATTTTTCATCATGAGCCCTTTGGAATTGTCATAGATCATTGCATTTTCATTGTTAACTATCTTTATAATATTGCTATCATCATAGATCATTGCATTTTCATTGTTAACTATCTTTATAATATTGCTATTACTTTGGTACAATGTTCTTTTGCTTCTATTACTTCACTTTTCATCAGCTCATTTAAGTCTTCCATTAAGGTGTTTCTGAAGCCATCCTCTTCATTATTTCTTAAAGCATAATAGTATTTCATCACAATAATGGACCACAACTTCATCAGTCATTTCCCTAATTTCTGGATATTCCCCTTGATTTCCAATTCTTTGCTACAATAAAAAAGAGATGCTATAAATATTTTTACACATAGATCCTTTGTTCCTATTTTTTGATATCTTCAAGCTATAGAATTGGTAGCAATAATGCTGGGTAAAAGGATATTTACATTTTTACAGCCCTTTGGTCATAGTTGCAAATTGTTCTCCAGAATGCTTGGACCGGTTCACAGGTCCATCAATACTGCATTAGTTTTCCTATTTTTTCCACATTCCAGCTAGTATTTATCCTTTTTCTTTTCCGTTATGTCACCCAATCTGAGAGATGTGAGGGAGTACCTTAGAATTATTTACATTTCTCTAATCATGAATGATTTAGAGCATTCTTTCACAAGACTATTGAAAGCATTAATTTATTCTTCTCAAAGTGACCTATTGATATCCCTTGACTATCAATTGGAGAATAGCTCTTTTATAAATTTGGCTTAGTTGTCTTTATATTTGAGCAATGAGGCTTTTATCGGAGAAACTTGCTGTAACTTTTTTTTGCTACTTTCCTTCCTTTATTATTTTGGCTGCATTGGTTTTGTTTGCACAGCAACTTTTTAAATTTAATGTAATCAGAATTACCTATTGTACCTCTCTTGCTTTTGTCTATTTCTCATTTTGTCATGAACTTTTCATTTATATATAGATCTGAAATATAATTTGCCCATGTTTCTCTAAGTTGTTTTTGATATTATCCTTTATGTCTAAATCACAGAGTTGACCTTATCTTTTTATTTGGTATGAGTTGTTGGTCTATGCTAGTTTCTACCAGACTGTTTACCAGTTTTCTAAACAGATTTTTTTTGATTAGTGAGGTCTTTGTTTAATAACTTGTGTCTGGGGATTTATTGAAAACTAGGTAATCTAGTAATTTTGAAACATTCTTTTTCAGTTCTTTTATAGTTCTTATTTCCAATTGCATTATTATATTCATTATTTATATTGTTTTCCTGGTGATACTTCTTTTTGCATCATTTAGTGTCTTTCATGTGTTTCTGTATCTATCACATTTCTTATTTCTTTTTTTAAATATAAATTTATTTATTTAACTTTTCACATTCATTTTCACAAGATTTTGGGTTCCAAAATTTTCTCCCCATTGGGTCCCTCCCCCACCCCAGTACTCTGAGCATTCTAATTTCCCCTATCACCCATCTGCCCTCTCTTCTATCATCCCTCCCTTCTCTTGTCCCCATCTTCTCTTTTGTCCTGTAGGGCCAGATAATTTTCTATTCCTCATTACCCGTATTTCTTATTTCCTAGCAAGAACAATACTCAACAGTTGTTCCTAAAACTTTGAGTTCCAACTTCTTCCCATCCCTCCCTCCCTATCCATTCCCTTTGGGAAGGCAGGCAATTCAATATAGGCCATATCTGTGTAGTTTTGCAAGTGACTTTCATAATAGTCGTGTTGTG
>CM053770.1:125968175-125992601 GCA_028658325.1 Potorous gilbertii | reverse complement strand
TGTTTGGAATGCACTAAGAGACAAATTTCATTTCAATATAAATAGACATTTTAAGATCCATTAGAACTGCTGAAAAGTGGGATAGGCTGTCTTTAGAGGTAGTGAGTGCCCCATCACTGAAAGTATATAAGCAAAGACTGGTCAATTGATGTTGCAGAGGGAATTCCTATCTGCATAAAGACTTGTTAGGCTATGTGACCTCCAATATCCCTTCCAACTCAGACCTTGTATTAAGCTTCAATTCTTTCATTATGTGTTTGCCTGACTGAATAATTGAAATAATAGGTGGTAGGAAGGATTAATCACAAGGATGGTGGGGAAGGAAATAAAGAAATCTGGTATTGCAATTTCTATGATTTAGGGAACTTCTGCAGTGAAAGTTCTGTCCAGTAATGCAGATCATTAACTTACCTGTAATGTGTCTTAGAAAGTTGTCTGGATTAATGGCTTTTAAACTCATTTAGAAATGGATCCCTATACATTCAGATTCATTTAGAAATTGAAAATTAATATTACTTATGTTTTGTTGTATTTTAGTTTATTTTATTAAGTATTTCCAAAATATGTTTTAATCAGGCTTGTGTGGCATTCATTTGCAGCATGCTTGCGGCCCATGGTCCAAGTTGGACACCTTTACCCTGGAGTACTGAGATATTACATTATTTTTCATGTTGTTATCACATAGATACTACATGTTAGAGGCAGAATCTCTATTCACTGAACCATTCTACCTCAAAGAAAGAAAGAAATGGATATTAAAATAAGTGTAATTAAGAATCAAGGGGAAGAATTCAATTTAGAGGAAGAAAATGGGGAAAGCATTGGCAATGACCAAATAGTTTCACTTTGATGGAAATAAGGAAGTCAAGGAAGTGAATAAGCTTGGGGACCTTCTTGACTAATGTTTCAGATGAGAAAATCTATAATAATGAAGTGTATGTATTGGAATGCCAATAACTATTCTGTGAATAAATATAGGCCTTCATTGGCACCACTCATTCAAATGTTTTAATTTCTGTATAAAAGCAAATAATAACATGAACAAGAACTGTAAAAATCGTCTATTCAATAGTCTGCCTCTATAGACTATAAAACATCTGAAAACATAATTTGTAGCATAACTATATCTTCTCATTAACATCACTTTCCTTAAAAAGAACTGTACTAACAAAGTTTTCAGGTTATTGAAATAAAAACTTAAACATTTAAACAACTACTTATTTAGGAATGTTAAAGTAACTGTCTATTTAAGTGCAATGGGGATAATTAACTGAATTCTACTATCCCAATCTATAGACATTGGATTTATTCTGGTGGGTCATGTGTAAAGTTCACCACTAAAAACAAAAACAGAAAAAAAACTCGGTGCTTTGAAATGATGATGCAGCAGTCCTTTGGCCTGGTTATACAACAGTAGGGGCAAAGAGATGCATCAAAATGATTGGCCACTGAGTCAGAAAGAGATAGCCACTATCAGCAGACTTTAATGGGAGTGATAGCATCTGTTTTGGCTCTTTTTTCTTTCTCCAAAATTTTCCCCTCTTACTTTGGAACTTTTCATGGCAGTCAGAGGGGTCAGGGAAGTGGGAAATGGTGGCAACTCATATATCATAAAAGGAACACAATACCTAGTGAAAGCTGAGCCTGGGTCTTCAGTCTTGGCTACTTCTTCTGCTTTTTCATTTCCTGAACATAGACCATTAAACAGTGATGCTAAGATGGGTATTTCCTGCCTAGGAGTCAAACTCTTGAGTATGAGAACTTGGGAGTTCCTAGGTCCCTCAGCTGACCTTAGATGTACTGTAGGAGGCATTTTTGCAATTACAGTCTTCCCAGAGAAGGTAACTATGAAGGGATTATAAGTCTCAACCAGAATACATAGCCTTTGAAGGACTTTTTCAGATAGTACAAATCCGAGATGAAGGTGAAATATCTTATCAACAGTCCAAGAAGTTCTTTAGGTTTTTCTGTTTAAAACACCAATCTCCCAGTGAATTATAGTAGCAAATATGGTTTACTGGATTATCTTTGTTTATCCCTACTTTTGAGCCTCATCTTTTCTTTTTTTCATTTATGTGGAAGAAAAACCTGCACTTTACTATATTCTACATGGACTACCTTTCTCTTGACTTTTAAGGGACTTAAGAAATAAACTAAATCTAAGGTTACTTATATGTGACTGCAAAAGATTTAGTACAAGTGATTAATTCAGTTAAAAAAAGTCATAACAGTTGTCGGGAGAATTATTCCATTATTTGAGAAAACTGATCAATTATGTTTAAGCAACTTAGAAATCCCATGGGTTCATAACTTGAAACTTGTATATAGAAAATATTGTTCCATAAATCCTTCAAGGGATACAACTCTTTTTTTGTGAATGTCTATGGCATACTATCACATGCATTGTTGCATATACTATGAAGAATTCTTTTTTATAAAGTCCGTGATTGTCTCTATGTGGCTCTACTGAACACTTTAATGTTTTTCTATCTCTACAATAATAATCATTGAGCTCCTTCTATTTTACTTGTTGAAGACATCCAATCCAAAGGACATTGTCTGTGAAATGATTATTTACCAACTGGCCTGAAAAACATCTATATGTATAATAGTATTGGAGATGAGGCTCTAATACTGTCACTCTTACTTCAGATATGAAGTTAGGATGAAATGAGACACTAGAAAGTCAATGAATGGTTAATAAAATGAATTTTATTTTGCCCTAACAGAACATGGATGTGCAGCATGAATATAATGGTAATTCTCCCTCCTATCCCCCAGTCTCCTTATGGAAAGTCATCTGATCATCAGAGCATGATAAGAATATGACAACTTGCATGGTCTTCATAAACTGACCATATTCAAGGAGGCTTAGAATCCACTGGGCTGGACTTTTTATGCCCTTATATGATGAGGAAAATGCATCATGGAAGCTAGGGGTAATCAAATTTTGGTGCAATTGTTTTCTTTCAGGTAAAGCCTCCCCAGAATATGGGTAGATTAAACGGAGTCAGGGAAATTCTGGCCCTATCACAAGTAGCAAGCATGTTTATTTATACTGCTCAAAGGAAAATGGAAATGTGGATGTCACTGTTAATTTGAACATTATAGATAGCCAAAATAAAATTCACTCTGGAGCCTGAATCATACAGGTTACATGTCTCTAGTGATCTTACTAATCAGATGATTATCAACTCTTCACTTTGTTTTATGCCATCAAAGCACAAAGATGAGCTAAGGAGGTTATAAGAATTGGAACTATTTCTCTAGTTTAATATAAAAGGAAGCTAAGTATTTTCCCACCCCCAAGGTCTTAAAGGTGTCACTGAATTTTTATGGAAGTTTGGAAGAGAACACTTTGACTATAAACATATTGACTTTTTTTTTCAAAGAAAGACTGAAGGAAATTGGAAGGCCAGAGTAAATGATGCAAAACTTTTCAGGCAGGAAGTTTCAGAGAAACCAAAGCTGGTTTTCATTGTTCAAATTCTCATTCGACAATAATCCGACATTTCACAGTGGCATATTACATGTGTCACTTTATTTATGTCACTGAAGAGTACAAGGCGGTATAACCTATTTAGTAAATCCAGATTTTGGTGTGACCGTAACAAAGGAGCAAGTTCTTTATTACAGCATACATCCCTTCACCATTCATAAATTAGTCACCTTTGAGGTTTTTATTGATGTTTCATCTGTGGGAGCTGACATTTTCTTTTTCATTTGGTATATTTATGGTTTGAAGATAGATTCTCTAGAAATACTTTATTCTGCCTACACATCATAAAAATTTTTGTAAATTTCTGTGCATCTTCTTTACTTTTCTTTAGTTGTGTTTTCCAAAACTTCCCCATTAGAGTCTATGATCCCATCTCTATTTCAGCTTTTCCTTGACCAATCTGTTTTTAATTGATCTCCTCATGAGCATCACCATCCCAATCATCACCATAATTGTTGTTGAGTCATTTCAATCATGTCCAACTCTCTGTGACCCCATTTCCAGGTTTTCTTGGCAGATATACTCCAGTGGTTCATCTCTTCCTTTCCTAGCTCATTTTGTAGATGATGAACTGAGGCAAGCAGTGTTAAGTGATTCACCCAGGATCCCACAGCTGGTAAATGTCTGAGGTCACATTTGAACTCACATCTTCATGACTCTAGGGCCAGAGTACTATCCACTGAGCCACCTAGCTGCCCCATCATCATAATATCTAACATTTATTTTTTTAATTAATTAATTAATTTTTAGTTTTAAACATTCATTTACACAAGATTTTGAGTTCCAGATTTTCTCTCCATCTCTCTCCTCCCCCAACTCTAATATGGCATGCATCCTTCCCCCATTCTGTTTTCCCTTTTATCCCCCACCCCATTTTTCCCCCTTACTTCCTTGTAGGGCAAGATAGATTTCTATACCCCATTGCCTATATATCTTATTTGACAGTTGCATGTAAAAACAATTTTTAACATTTGTTTTTAAAACCTTGAGTTTCAAATTCTCTTCCATCTTCCCTCCCCACCCACCCTCATTGAGAAGGGAAGCAATTCAATATAGGTTATACATGTGTAGATATTCAAAACACTTCCATAATAGTCATGTTGTGAAAGACAAATTATATCTTCCTCCATCCTATCCTGCCTCCCACTTATTTTATTTTCAACTTTGACCCTGTCCCTTTTCAAAAGTGTTTGCTTCTGACCATAACCTTCCCCAATCTTTCCTCCCTTCTATGATCTCCCCACTTTATACCCTCCCCCCTTACTTTCCTATAGAATAAGACAACCGAGTGTTAAGCCTAATTAATTGAAAGTAAGGTTCACTCATTCCCTCTCACCTCCTCCTTCTTCCCCTCCCTTGTGAAATCTTTTTCTTGCCTCTTTTATGTAAGATAATTTACCCCACGCTCTCCCCCTTTCTCCTTCTCACAATATATTCCTCTCTCACCCCTTAATTTTATTTTTCAGATATAATCCCTTCATATTCAACATACCCTGTGCCATCTATCTATCTTTCTATCCACCTAATTTCCTCCAACTACTCTCATACTAAAGCAAGGTCTCATGAGTTACGAATATCATCTTTCCATGTAGGAATGTAAACAGCTCAACTTTAATAAGTCCCTTATGATTTCTCTTTCCTATTTACTTTTTCATGCTTCTCTTGATTCTTGTATCTGGAAGTCAAATTTTCTATTCAGCTCTGGTCTTTTCATCAAAAATGCACGAAAGGTCTCTATTTCATTGAAAATCCATTTTTCCCCCTGGAGTATGATACTCAGTTTTGCTGGGTAAATGACTCTTGATTTTGATCCTAGCTCCTCTGATCTCTGGAATATCATTTTCTAAGCCCTTTGATCTCTTAGTGTAGAAGCTGCCAGATCTTGTGTTATCCTGATTGTATTTCCATAATACTCCAATTGTTTCTATCTGGCTGGTTGCAATATTTTCTCCTTGACCTGGGAACTCTGGCATTTGGCCACAGTATTCCTAGAAGCTGTCCTTTTGGGATCTCTTTCAGGAGGTTATCGATGGATTCTTTCCATTTCTATTTTACCCTCTGGTTCTAGAAAATCATGTCAATTTTCTTCAATAATGTCTTATAAGATGATGTCTAGTCTCTTTTTTGATCATAGCTTTCAGGTGGTTCAATAATATATAAATTATATCTCTGGATCTATTTTGCAGGTCAGTGGCTTTTCCAAGAAAATATTTAACATTGTCTTCTATTTTTTTTCATTCTTTTGGTTCTGTTTTATAATTTCTTGATTTCTCATAGTGATTAGCTTCCATTTGCTCCATTCTAATTTTGAAGGAATCATTTTCTTCTATGAACTTTTGGACCTCCTTTTCCATTTGGCCAATTCTGCTTTTGAATGCATTCTTTTCCTATTGGCTTTTTGGGCCACTTTTGCCATTTGGTCTATTTTCTTCAGTTTTGGGGAGGTCTCTTTTAGCAATTTGTTGACTTGTTTTTCATGATTTTCTTGCATCACTCTCATTTCTCTTCCCAATTTTTGCTCTACTTCTCTTAATTGATTTTTAAAATCCTTTTTGAGCTCTTCCATGACCTGAGACTAATTCATATTTTTCTTAGAGGCTTTTGATGTAAGAGCTTTGACTGTGTCATCTTCTGGTTCTATGTTCTGATCTTCTTTGTCACCAAAGTAAGATTCTAGAGTTGGACTTTTTCCCTCTGTTTGCTCATGTTCCCAGCCAAATACTTGACTTTCTAATTCTTTGTCAAAGTAGGACTCTACTTCCAATGCAGATGGGGGTTAGGGTTGGGGTTGGTGTACTGTCCCAGGCTTCAGGGGTTTTGTATCAGCTGCTCAATCTCCCACTGTTTTTGGGACCAGAGTTCATAGAAGCTGCTGCTGCTGCCAGTGCTTCCTCCTCCTCCACCCCATGATTGGGGCTGGAACCCAGAGTGACTGTGCCCCTCTCCAATTCACATCCCACAGAGTTTTCCCACTGACCTTCTATGCTCCCTTTGGCATTTGTGGGTTGAAAAGTCTGGAAACTGCCACAGTTGCCAGTGATTAAGTCCCCTGAGGCCATCCGCACCCTGCCTGGCATGATCCATTTCAGACTGTGCTCCACTCTGCTCCCACCCTAGTGTGATGGGTACTTCCTGTCCAATAGCTAACATTTATACAGTGCTTGAAAGTTTCTATGCTGTTATACATATATTATCTCACTTGATACTCACACCAACTCTGTGAGGTAGGAACTATCATTATTAACATCATATTCTTACATATAAGGATACTGAGACAAAAAGAGGATAAGTGACTTGCCAAAGTCATTTTACCAGGGTCTACAGGAAGATTTTAACTTGAATTCCTTACTCTGTAATATTCCCTATCAACTAAGTCATGCTGCCTACAAGTTGAATATACATGCCATGCATTTAAAGCTACTGTATCTTATTCTCTAATGTTACTTCTTTGTTCATTTATGAAATGTTTCTTGAGCACATAGTGATAACAGCTATTATTTGTATCATAAATTTTGCAACATTTTATATATATTATCTTATTTGAGACACATTCCATCTCATTCCATTCCCCAAAATGGTGCATATTACAGGTGTGTATCTTCATTTTATTAGTGAGAAAACTTAAAAATCCCATTTTATAGATGAGGAAACTGAGGCTCAGAGAAGTTAATTGATTTGTCTTTCCTTCCAGATGAGGTAAAAAAAGGTATTTCCAGGTACAACATCATTTTGTGGGTCCACAAAGCAAAAAGTGCAGCTCATAACTCAAAGCAAGGGTATTTCCTAATTTGTCATATTAAGATAAGAGGCACCAATTATAATCCTCCCCCTCATGAACTTGGAATTACTTTCCCAAAAACACAAATAATGACAGTGGGAAGGGAGGACAAAAAATCAGACCATACTAGTTGTGAGGCACAAAACAGAGAGAAAATTCCACTAAGTCTTGATTGCTACAGGGTTCTGGTCAATGCCTATTCTCCTCTTCTTGCTGAGGCACAGAACATGTTTGACTGAGTTCTCATGATCAGCTACTTAACTATCAAGATTCCTCCACTGGACTTACTTCTCTGAAGTCCGAGTTCAGACCATTTGAAGTGGCTGCTTCCCATCTCTAACTTTCTTCTTTCTGTATCCTGATGCATATGCTATCTTCTCCTTGGTGAGTAACTTTTCTGCATGATGCCATGGCCACTAGGGAAAAGGGAATCAACTAGATAAAAATCATTTCTCTCACTGTCAACTTCACTTTTGAGAAACACTCCACAAAACAACTCCCTTCTCTAATATGCTTCACATGTGCCTGGGGTGAGCAGGCTTAGTGTTATAACGTTTTATTTTTTTTACTACCATGAATATGGCCAATTTCAAGAATGCTAATACTCTTCCATTTCTATCAAGTTTTCATGTTTCACAAAAGGATAATATAACAGAGATTCATCTTTTGCACTTCTTTTTTTAACATATCGACAGAAAATTGTTAATATATTCATTAATGGCAGAAATTGTTAATACCAAAAGTAATGTGGACTGCCACTCCCTTAAATGATCCTTGTAATGTCCTTTCACTAATTTCACTATATTTCTACTTTTGATAAATTTATTCTTGATTAGGTTGAGCTGAACCATATCTTGGGTCCCCCCACTCAGGGATTTTGCCTTGTGGAAACCCAACTCAGGTTGGATCTCAGTTTCTAGTGTCCTTGCCCTTTTCCACTAGGATTCAGGTTATGAAGGATAAAACAGCCAGAATGAAGTGGTTTTCCTTTCTTGGTTTCTCAAGGGTCACTGGGGTTGAATGAGTTGGCCTTTGCTACTTCATACTGCCTCTTCCACCTCTCCTCCTAAAGAAAATTTCACATGGAGTCACAGAGTTGGGAAAATCCATTGGAAATCTCCCAGGGTGGCAGGTTATCTCAATTAAAGACATTTGATTTCTCAACTTATGGCTTTGATTTATTTCAGGACTTGACAAAAATTATACCTTATGTCTCAGTTACCTACATTCTCCCCCTTTTTTGATTTTTATCAACTGAACCAAGAAGAGGGAAGAACAAACTTGGGCCTCTCCTTAATTTTTTTAAAACTAGTTTAGTACTAGAGAGTAAAAGAAAAAAAAAGTAAAATGTACTCTTCCAGTAAATTTAGTCACCTGGTGAAGATCTCAAGAGGTGAATTTAAATATGTCAATAATTCTCTCTGATAAAGTTGTATTGGTTCTATTATCGCAATCTATTCTTTTATAATCAATGATCTATGATTATTGATCAATATTTGTGCATAAATCATACATAAAATTCAAAAGACTTTTTCATGGAATGGGGAGGAAAAGAAAAGCACACATGAAAGATCTATCATAGTAGTCAAGAGGAAGATACAAAAATGAAGACTGTGTAGATTGTTCAAAGTTGCTGAATTGACCAGATTTCCATGGCACTCTTCTGAAATCGAACTTTGAGCATGGTTTTGGCACAGGAAAGACAGAGAAAGAGAGAGAAAGAGAGAACTTTAATGTGAGGGAAAGGGAAGTTCTAGGTTTTACTGGGCAAGAGAGTATACTCAATCAGATTGCTATACTTGTAGATGAATACCACCAACTTGAGCAGATAAAGGTCATCATCTCCATTGTCTAGAAACAGACACCACAGACTATTGTCCAAAGATGACCAATGAGAGTTAACTGATTGAAGATATTAAACATTAAAATCAAGAGATATAATTTGATTTGAAAGACAGGTTAAAGCCCTCATAAGATTCTCATTTAAAATGAGGGCAGTAACAGGATTCCCATTGAAAATACCAAGAGAACATAGAAGCTACATCTAGGTCTTTTCTGGTACTTTAGGAACAAGGCAGTAATGGACTATTGCTGAATTTTCACTGGAAGAATAAAAAAGATAATCCAAGAAGTATTTTGTAGGAAGAATGAATAAGATGTAGTAATGGCTAAGACAAGAGATGAGGACAGTGATAAACTGTTTTAGAGACAAGGAAGATTGATAGGTTCTCTGAAGACAAAGAAGGGATGTGCAGGAATCATCTGAATTATAATGCCTTCCAGCAACAATATTGTAATGTTTATTATTCTTCCCTTCAAAAAAAACCAATTATTAATAGTACACAAAGAGATTCCTTTAGAAAACTGTAATCATCTATTCTGTTGACATCCATGTTATTAGTCTGGCAATATTGTTTAATAAGAATCACAATACACAATATTGTCTTGAAAATTTTAATTGAACATCTTAAGCTAATCTGTGAATTTCCATCAACTATTTGGTTGACTGAAAGGTCATAGCTAGAGTGTGGTTACCAATTACGCAGTGTCAATCTAGGAAGATGTCACAAGTGGTTTTCTGAAGGGGTCACCACTGGTTCCTGTGATGCTTAGGTATTTCATCAATGACCTGGAAAATGAAATAAAGAATGGGCTCATCAGGTTCTGAGATGAAACTAATCTCCTGGGGAGGATGAGAGGAGAGCAGTTTATGAAAGATATTCTGTATTTAAGACAGATTTGGTACATTTGATTTTTTTAAATGGATGTTCAGTAGAAAAAAATTCAAAGACAGAATATCAGTGAGTGAGGGTAGGTAAGAGGATAGGTAAGTATGAAAGAAAAAAGACTTAGAAACAAAAAGCATTAGTAATATTATATATTCTGTTACATGTCAAATAGAGGGCATTGCAAAAATCTGGGGGCTCAGACGTACTTGAAAGAGGCAGGAAAAGGAACATGTGTATTCAAATAGCAGAATGATGGAGATTCCAACATAGGGCATTTTAGCACACCTTCTGTGAGCTTTCTTAGATGCCATACTGAACAATAAAACTCCCAGACCATGAGGTCTGTACTCAATGATACTGAGACATTTACTAAGTAGATTATCATATCCAGTTGTCTAAGGAAGAAAGAATAGAAGGTCTATCAATAACTATCCAAAGATTAGGAATACGTAGAAAAGAACGATTAAACATTAGACTATATAATTTTGTTTATGTAGGTTCTCATAAGATGTATAGATCCCATAAGTAATGTGGAAAAATGCTAATTTTGAGCACAACATGAAGTTATGTTGCAATGGAAAGAATCCTGATCTTAGAATTTCAAGACCTGGGTTCAAGTTCTGGTTTCATTAATTATTATTTGAATGAATTTGAAGAAATTAATCTCACTGGAAAATGGGAGTTTTTTCATCTACAAAATGAGAGCACCAGAATTGCATTACCTTATAGGGTGGATATGAAGATTAAAGGACATATTATATACAGACAAGTATACATGCATAAAATTTTGGTGCTGTTGCTCAGTTGTTTAGTTAAGACTCTTCATGACCCCATGTGGGGATTTGTTGGCAAAGATCCTAGAGTGATTTACCATTTCCTTCTACAGCTCATTTTACAGATGAGGAAACTGAGGTATACAGGGTCAAGTGACTTGTTCAGGGTCACACAGCTAGTAAGTGTCTGAGGCCAGATCTGAACTGATTCCAGGAAGATTCCAGGATTCCAGCACTCTATCTAATGCACCCTATCCACTTCACCCTTTACACGTATAAAATATATATGTATGTATATTCTGCTTTATAAATACACAGACATAACTACCTATTTCTATCCTAACTTGTAATCAATCATAAAATACTCTGTGAATGTTGACTTTCCTGTAGTCAGGACTATTAAACATCAAGACAAGGTTATTTAAGTAACTTTTTAAAATTAATGTGCTTATCTTGAATGGTTTAAAGTCAGGTGTGGAAGGCAACCTCTGCCTTATGGTCCTTATTCACCCCTTAGTTGAATTTTATATGGCTCTTGACAAGTTTTCTAAAATATGGATTCACATATGAACTCTTATTTACCAGCAGTGTACCCACCAGCACCACTTAACTTCTCCTATCCATTCCCTGTGTGTATATGTACATATGCACATATACACATGCATATATGTATGTAGGTGTAGATATGTGGGTACACATCTAAACATATTGCATAACATTTATATGTGTGTATATTCACATGTATACATTTAACATTTTGCAAACTTTAAAGCAGTATAAAAGTACCAGATATTGTTATTAACATTGTGGAGAAAATGAAGTGTTTATTGGCTGCCCCATCTTTATCCCTGATGTTGATAAATGCAATTATGTTCATGTAGCTCAAAGAGTGTGTTTATAATAATATAGCTTATATTTCATAGCTCATGTTTAGAATGTACTGTAGCTCAAGGAGAGTGTTTATAAGAGAGAGTCTACTATCCCATATTGAATAATTTTGCTTGTTGCTGACTCGGTAATCTTTAAGATAGAAGTATAAATACTTGGGTAATAGGATAAGGGGAAAGGGAAACTAATAACAAAAAATGTAGCCCAGAGATTGGATCAGACTTAGAAAGTGGGTAAAAATGTTAGCTGGTTGTTGGGAAGGAAGGATTGGGGCACTCTTGGATTCTAAAGGGATTACAGTGGGTAAGACTTGGGTAGAAAGGATCTTAGAAACACAGACATCTCACATGGGCCCAGGCATGCACTTTCTTTTTCTCTCTGTTCCCTATTTTGCTTTAATAATAATAGGTGATAGTTGAATATTTTAAAAAAACATTTTCCAAATACTTTACATGCCTTTTCTTCTTTAAGCATCTTATCAACTCTCAAAGATAGGTGTCACTCCATAGCTAGTGAAGGTTAGAGACAAAATTAGATCCTACATCTTTCTGTTTCCAATATGAACACCATTCACTACAATATTCTTCCTCTCTACCCCTCGCACTCCAAATTCTCATAATTTCATCCTGATTTTATTTTTACTTTACTTTTACATCTAAATGCGTCTCTCTTTATCTCTGCCTCTGTACCACCTTCTCATCTCTCTCTATGGGTACATGAAGATAAACTTTTAGTAAAGAATGAAATCCTATTCTAGGAAAAGAAAAGGTTATTAGAATAATCAACTCTATTTTAATGTTAAAACTAAAATTTGATATTTTAGATTTCTCTACTATTCTTTTAAAATGTCATACCCTATTAACTTGACTTTTCTTTTTCTCACATATATATATCCTTCAATTTCTCCCCCTCTGTGGATCAGTGACTTTAAGAAGGAAAAAAAAAAAGGTTTCCCACATCATAATCAGGCAATCACGGGATGTCTGCTTGATTAAGGTGTTGTTTTGAAGCAGAAACCCATGAATTCACAACTTCAAGTTCAGATACAAAGGATTGGTGGAACCCTTTGTAAACTAATTTATTCATTAGACAAACCATACCAGAAGAGGATAATTTATAATAAAAGGAAAAAGTGTGTTACTACTTGACATAGGCTGCATGCATGTGCGAGAGACTGTTTTTCAGTCATGAGGTAGATTCTTCTTTTCCTTGAGAGACGATGGAAGTGAGTTCCACAAAGCTTATGTGGCTTTTGTTTATGACAGCAATCAGAGCCCTGGGGATTGAATCTTTACAGCATATCTTAGATTCTGGGAAGGTGGAATAGAATCACATTTCCAGGAGGTTACCTAATATTATAAAAGGCTCTTGCTAAATCTCAAGTGATCTGCTGTAACATTTTACTACTCTGGAGCTACAGCTTTCCATATGTAAATGTATACAAGCTGTCTTAACTTCTCCAAAAGTGCAGTTGTGTTGCACAATATATTACAATTAGGTCTGTCCCATTGAGAGAAAAACCATTGGTGTATATTGCCAAAGGTCAGGAAAATCCTAACCCCAAATTTTGCCCTTATCCATCATGAAAGTGACACATCATTGAAAACTGGACTGTGTCTATTTATCTAAGAGTTCATAAAAAGGTTTATATCTGATACTTTGCCTTTGGGATGAAGTGTATTCATATAAAAAAATATAAGATTAAAACTATATCAGGGGATAAAGCAATGACTGGCACTGTACTTAGTGATCAGAGAAGGTGGGAAACTGGGAAATAAATGAAATATCAGGTAAAAACTTGGTTTAATTGAAATATTTATGCCTCACCATTACCAATGACATGTCATAAAAGTCAGGCAAACTTATCTGATAGAAGATAACCTCTGTGCAAATACTTATTATGTTAATTTTCACAAATTTTACATACATTATATAAACATGTGTGACTTTAGCTAAGTAATATGCAACAGTAATTAGGAAAATTAGAGGGAAAGAATTAAAGTGTTAAGAAGCAAAATTAGGAGGAACATGAGAAACTTGCGGGGGGGAGGTACTGGAAGTTTTTCTGATAAAGACCTCATTTCTCCACTATGTAGGAAAATGAGCCAAATTTATAACTCTAAGAACTATTTCTTTATTGATAAATAGTTAAAGGATACGAACAGGCATTTTTCAGAAGAAATCAGAACTACCACATGAAAAATAATGTTCTAAATCCCTACTGATTAGAGAAAAGCAAATGAAAACAACTCTCATACCTATTAGTTTGGGGCACATAATAGAAAAGGAAAATCACAGATCCTGAAGGACATGCAGAAAAATAGGCACACTAATTTGCTGTTAGTGGACTTATGACCTAGTTCAACCATAGAGAACAATTTGGAAGTTGAACCAAGGGGCTATAAAACTGTTCATACCCTTTGACCCAGTAATATTCTTACTACATCTGTATCCCAAACAGATCAAGAGAAGAGGAGAAGGACCTTTATGTTCAAAACTCTAACATCTCTTTGTTGTATTAAAGTATTGGAAACTGAAGAAATGCCCACCATTTGGTGAATGGCTGAACAAGTATATGATTGTACTGCATAGGGAAACCTGCGAAGACATATATAAACTGATACAAAGTGAAACTGGAAGAAATATAGCAACATTGTTAGAGTTATAGCAATATTACAATGATGATCAACTAAGAAAGACTTAGATACTCTAATAAATAAAAAGTTCTAAGTCAATTCTGAAGGACTCTCAAGGAAAAAACGTGCAATTTACATCCAAAGAGAAAACTGATGAACACTAAGTGCGAACTGAAGGTTTTTTCACTTATTTTCTTTTGCTTGCTTTTCTGTCACAAGGTTAATGTGGAAATAGGTTCTGAATGAATCACATGTGTAATTGACATCATTTTTCTTACTTTAAAAAGTGAATGTCAAAGTATAATGATTGTTTTTTAAAGGAAAAGTGTTAACAAGGATTTACTATTCCAGAATCTTTATACTACACAAAAGACAAATTAAGGTCAATTTAAGGAACTAGCCTAGAGATCATTTGGCTCCAAACAGCACAATGAAAAATGTACAGTGTAATCAATATATCTATTCTCAGATTTCAGATGTATTCAACTGGCTAACCAACATTATCAATGAAATCACTTAGATTTCTTGAGAAAGTATTTAAAATTTCCTGTATTTTGCTCATCTTTAGAGTCCAAAATCTAAAATATATCTAGATTACAACATACTCACTCCACCCCTACACAAAGACTCATTTGTATTGACTATAACACCAAAACAATCAGTAAATTGAGGGTTATTTCTTTATTCATGTAACTGATGATCCAGAGAGTTAACAATTTTGATCTGACTTGATTTCACATGCCCTTAAATTTGTTCTCAAATTAAGAAGCACAAATTTCAAAATTTGGGTCATTTTCCCTGACCAGAATGAAAGTGAATAAAATAAATCATACTTTATTGTTCTTGTAAAGAACAATTTTTTTTATTTGAATCTCAGAATTTCCCTTGGTTGTAGTATGTATCTTCAAAGTATTCACGCTGCCTAAATTTTACCTAAAATGTTCCTCCCAGTGCATTGGGCACTTCAACATTTTTATTGCTTCTGATATGCAGTATCTGATATCTGCTTCTGTTACAATTCTATGCATATCTTTTGTCCTGTCTCACATTTAAAGAAGAAAATCTGTTTCATAAGAAGTCTTCTACCCTGGGGAGCTTCAGAAAAAAAGTAAGAAAATGGGATGATCTCTAGTATACTGTTTATACCAGTATCCAATGAGCAAGGTTTTGTATGTCTGCATATGGTACAAGTGTTGTTTTAATTCAACCCTTGGGATGTGAATCCAATAATGCTGCCAACACACACTTTTCTCATTGCACTGATAATAGAATCTGAATATAGCCAAAAGCACAATTTTTCCATTTGTATGCTATTACAATAGTCTTTTATATGCACTATACACATGTACATAAGTTGGCATATGTAGAGATAGTATTTGTGAATATATCCTATACACAACCTTATCTTTGATCATTGCAAGGAAATGTTTGTTTTATTTTCACTGATAGTTCATGTTAAGTTGTCCAAGAAATCTGGGACTATCATATATTTTCCATTTGTTTTTACTTTATCTGGATAAGTATAGCATCTTCCTTTTATACATGGACCATACCATTTTTAAAACATGTGTTCAGATTTGTGTTGACCCGAATGCATCTCAAGCATACCATGCAGTATAAAATGTCCAAACACATTGTAATCTCCCATTGGAACTGGTGTTTCAGCAAGCTGCTTTCCTCTTGGATCTATTTCAGGAGTTTTTTTGGCCCAAGTACAGAGAGGTGTCCACTGATTTTACAACCTAAGCCTGACATATGGTATTTTCAGAACCAGAGTATTGTCTGTAGGAAGCTTTTCATAGTGAGGTCAAAGTACCTCTCAGAGAAAAGGCATATGTGTGCTAAGTCTGCAGCCCACCTGATTCTCCAGACCTATGTACCATATACATTAAGTCAGGATTTTGTTGTGTGTTTTCTTCAGTCAAGGCGGGAATTCTTGCATATAGTAAATCACAATTTCACCTTTTCCTCTATGTCCCAGGACTATATGCTTCATGATTGATTAACCTAGAGTTAGAGCACAACAGAGGACCAGAAGCAGAGACTGAGAAATGAGTAATAGGTCAACTACAGCCATCATTAAAAAGTTTTCGGCATTGGATATTTTCACTGCCATCAAGACAAAAAGGGAATACCAAGGGAAGAGCCGCAAATGGTACCACACACATTTCTTATAATTTTCTTAGTCTCTCACCCCAAGCTTGAGAAAGAACAATGATTGCTTGAAAGTCAACTCCCAAGGGCTTGTCATTTCTCATTAAACATCTAAAGAGAAAGTACTTAGTGACAACGATTTTAAAAAGATTAAAAAGAGAGGAAAAAGAACCCTCTTCTAGAACACAACACACTTGTAGTATGAAACAATAATAAAGCGATTAAATAAATGTAAATTGAACTATTTTTTCTTGCACACTTACTTAAATTCTTTCACACAGACAGGACTATGGTAGAACTTGAGCAGAAAACACTGAAGAAATTCTTCTGTGCTTAGGGCAGAGGGGTCAAATCCAGTTACTCACTCTTGCAACACTCCCATGGGCAGCTGAATTGGAATAAAATATAACTGGAAAATACAAAAGTTAATAAACAATAGAACACAGATAGTGTTAATGTATGCTCTTCTGTGATCCTTATATGTGTTTTAGATTCCCTCCCTTCCATTTTATTATTTTGGTTTGAGTTTGATGCCACTGGTTTAGGATGATGGAAAGTTAGCCATTTCATTGCCTCAACAACACCTGTGCCAAATAGTCTAAAGAAAGTATTATTCTACAGGGAGTAGGATGTTAGATGTATGGGGAAGAGTTATCAACAATAAAAATTAGCCCTAAGGTTGTCTACCCTTTGTATTCATTTGGTTGCCCATAACTCACATCAGTGATTGAGATGGCCAGAACATCACTCCTAGCAAATAAGTTACATTTGTTTGTTTTTTTCTTCCAGAGTAGTTGTTGAGAAATTTATTTGGCAATGTTTAAATCACTAATAAGTTAAATAAAAATCAAGGGGTTTTTTCTAGTGTCAACAATTTACCTTCATAGGTTTTAAGTTGCAATATAATAACATGTAGAAATACTTCTCTGATAATTCAATAGATCTGTGATTTCATTTCACTGGATACACACTTTAGTGATTCGATGGAAGCCCTGGCACACTGTAGTTAGTTCTTGAAGAGGAGAATGTGAGGCTGGTGACTTTACACAGCCTTCCCTCACTCAAATCAAAGTCAATCGCAAGTCATGTTATCATCTTCCTTATTTCATGGTCTTCAACAAAGGACAAACCAACACCTGTGAGTAGTCAGAGCTGTCTGAATGGGGACTCAACAGGCCAGTTCCAGTTGGACCTCGCTCCACCCCTGAGGCTGTTCTGCCTTAAAAAAGGTAAATTTTGATGGCCTAAAACTACCTGGTGAATATGGAGTTTACTGGCTGAATTTCTTTATCAAAGACCAAGCCTTAAACACAATTCACTCTGGATCTCGTGGACTGAACAACAACAGGTCCCTGCCCAAGCACCACTTAACGATTATTTATCTGAGTCCTCCTAGCTCAGAGTGAATGTAATAGTAACTGTCTCTCTTTTGATCAGCAGCTCTGATGGTCTTCCCCAGTTTGATTTTTTTTTTTATTGAAGGGGCCATCCCTTGACTTACTTCTTAAAGAGCCCTATTCACTGAATGGGCATTGCCTCACTCAAGGTGAGAACCTGAAGAAACTCTTCTGTCTCCCACTGCATCCTGGGCGGTCTCCTGTATTCCTGACCAATATCAGGCCACAGGACCCAGATGACTCTGGAGGAGAAAGTAAGGCTATTGGCTTTGCACAATCCTCCTTCATTCAAATAAAAAACAGTTGCAAATCGTACCTCCCTCATGTCATGGTCCTCTTTGGGAACAAAGAACAAACCACACAATGTAGTAAATTTTTATTCATATTGTTATGATGACTAATTTGGTGATTTAATTTTGTTAGGTACTATAGGCCTGTCCTCTGATAGATTCAGTCTGTCACCAAGCCCATCCTAAAGCCCTTCAAATTGGGTTGGAGTGCTTTGCTGGCACAGCCCTTGAGAAGCCAGAATTATCTATGCACAACAATGAGTAGGTAATTTACAAATGGAAAAGTAAATAGTTGAATTTTTTCACTTTTTAAAGAGAGAGAGAGAGAGAGAGAGAGAGAGAGAGAGAGAGAGAGAACATGAATGATGATACTGAATAGAAAAACAGTCTTAACCTTGGTTTAAATCTCACTTGGTCTATGTGATGGCAGACAAGTCACTTAACTCTCAGTGATCTAGGAGACTCTAAAAAATTATAATTTGCAGAGAAGATGGTGAGCTACATGGGTGGATGGAGTAACCTTACCAGAAGTTCACTATATAAGTGAAATCACAAGGCAAATCCTTATTCCCAAGTCTTATCCTAAAAATTATTGAGGTAGTCTTGCTGTATTGGATTAGGTGCCACAGGCTCTGCTTCTATCAGTTTAACCTTGAGAAAACAGTCACTTAAACTCTGAGCCTTTATTTCATCATCAGCAAATGAAGATAACCTTTTTCTTATCCAGCTTACTTTGTAGGGAAGATCAAATGTAAATTATGTATGTGAAAGTTCTTTACAAAATATAAAGTGGTACTTGGATGTAACATAACGGATACACTTCTCATCAATATGGGTATCCCTCCCAACAACAGCCCCTCCATTCCTTTCTGTCCTATGCAGCTCTTGTCTATGTACTTTCATAATTATGTTATTTTCTAAGTTACTGTAAATGAACCACCACTGACTTCATTTTTAAGGAGGTGGGGAGTAATTCAACATAACTTAATAAATGCTAATGGTCATCACCTGGGCAATATAAGATGCAGAATTTTTTTAAGTGTGGTCAACCACTAATCAAATCAACACATTTGGAAAAATAAACAAAATACTGTGTATTTGTCCCCAAAGTGCTGCTTTCATTTGCGATTTACCTCATCTGTTTTGTTTTTTTTTCTAAAAGCTACAATGAGAACCATGCTTAACTTATGTGGTAAACTACTGCTTAGCAGCTTGTTAACAATATGTAAAGAACAATGATTCTTGAGTAATCTTTCTTTATGTCAACACACTGTGTTATATTATTAGCCAAATTAATTACCCATGTGAGTATCATAAGTCATGGAAAAGTGCTATGTCATTTTCAGTGTTAGAGTTTGGCAGCACTTCACTTGCAACACAAAATGCTGAGTCAAACAGTAGGACAGACCTAATGATGTCATTAAAGCAAATCAACAAAAACAAACAAAAAAAATAAAACAGAAACAGACAAGAAAGAACTAGCTAGAATGATTGCCAAACATCCAGATGCCAAGAATTCCTTACGCAGAGATCCATCTCCCTCCTTTCCCCTAGACACATTCCAGTAGGAGGGACATTCATATAACCTTGTGATGTTTTCTGAAGGCCACATTTTTAGTGCCTGAAGTTATACATATAATTTTTGTTGAAAGTTAAAGGAAATTCTGCTTCCCTCCCTCAGTACTGCTCAGGGCATCTTGTTCTTATATTGAGTAGTTCTGCCACATAATTGAAAAGTAAAGAGGGCAAGCTAAAATAAGGTAGACTCTCAGAGTGCTACCCAATGCTATACTCTAGGGTCTAATTTTTCATTTGCAGCCAAGTGAGGCAAAGCCATGCCTACCTTACTAGTAAATCAGGAATGATAAGATTTTCATCACTCCTCCTGACTCTTCCTTCCATCCCTCTCTAAATATCTGGTGCACTGTGCACAGAGATACTACATGCTATACTTACACGGTTCATGCTATTAATAAATTCTTCAACATTTTCTGTTACTAGTCAACTAACAGTAACATGGAAATGACATGGCTGATTGGTTGGCATCACTACTATTTATGGCAGGCTTTGTATGTCTCTGTTATGGTACATTTTGCCTTCTAGAGGATGGAGATAAAATATTACATACCCATATCTGAGGCTGCAATTCCTTATTTTTTCATTCTTTGCAAGTTTTCAACCTAAAGTGGCTTTGTTTTTTAAAGTTTATTGCAGTGGAGGTAAAAAGAACAAAGAGAGCCTGGTAATTTATTTTTGGGGGTGATGGGGAGGGGAGAGCTAAATGTGATTAAGTTTATGTCACATTGTTTTGTAGCTACTGCCTTTTGCAGGAAAATGCTTATTTCTCCTGATTTAATTCTATTTACAAATCAGCTGTGCAGAGCAGCATTTTTTTTTCAAAAAAAAAAGTTTTCAATGAGGATTTCATATGAGAAACATTGATCCATATAAGAATGACCTATAAATCCTGATAGGATTTTCAAAGGAATTTCACATTAAAAAATAGAATTAGGGATGAAGACATTTCCTCCACCATTGCAGATCATGCAACTATTCTGAAATGAAAAGTCTTAGATGAGGCAACTATTTGGCAGGGTTTGGTTAGAGTGATAGGCCAGGAGTTGGGGATACCTGAGTTCAAATGTATCCTCAGATACTGATTAGTTTTGCAACCGTAGTCAGTGACTTTATTTCTCTTTGCCTCAGTTTCCTCTACAGATAACAAAAATGGGAATCCTAATAGCACTTTCCTCTCAGGGTTGTTTTAAGGATCAAATGAGATTAATCATTGCAGAGTGCATAGCGTAGTGCCTGGCACTTTCATGTTAGCTATTATTTTTTTATTGTTATAACTAGTTGTCTGGGGGCATTAAGAAGTGACTTGCTTAGGCTTGCAGAGAGAACATATGCTTTACTTGAAAAGAAACCAGTTGTCTAATTTATCCACCCCTTTTCATGTGATTCCTTAAAATCACTGCACTATTTACCTTTTTTAAAGAAAGAAGTGAATACTAACTAAAGTCCAACATAGACTGTATCTCCAAAGTTCAGGAAGTTTTCATGTGCAAATTTTTCTGATTCTTTAGTAAATATGAAAAACCAAGAACCCAACTCTATAATCAACAGAATTGAGAAAAAAAATTAGACTACCTGGAAAAAAAAGAACTCTAATCTTTTTAAAAAAATTATAGGATTATCAGGGTAGAACTGGGAGGGACCTCAGAAGTTATCTATTCAAATCTTTCCATTTTACGGATGAACTGAAATAATTTAGCCAAATAAAAGAAATAACTTACTCAAGGTCACACCAAAAGTAAGCTTGAGAACTGGGATTAGGAAACCCTAGATCTTTTCACTCCATTTCTACATTTCTGACACTGGACCATTAAATTCAAAGACAGTCAATGAGATTGACTTAATTTGATTAAGATATTTCATTTGAAGATGAGTGCAAATGAAAATGGCTTCATTTTGTTCAAATCATGTTCCCTACTCTATTTAAAAGTCAGAAAACTCCGTGTGTTACTGAGTACACCCTTGACCAGCATGTCAGGGCCTTGCCAAAGACAAGACATTCTGCGGAATGTTTCTGAATACAGACTGTAACTAAGTATGGTTTGCAGCTACCACTTGAAGTCTTCCTGAGTGCTGGCTACTGTAATTATCTAATCATACAGGTAACACCTACTTTGTGAAATATCAGTCACAGCTGCAAGTGCTCTCTGGACTCTTTGTAAGTGCATGTGGTTGGGAAATACTAGCTAGTTAAAGGCATAGTACCCTAGTTTGTATTTAGTCATGCCAAGGGTTCACAATGAAGAAATTCTTTGCAAAACCTAGCTACTCGTTCATCGGTTGCAGCCTTTATCACTTTACTAAAGGAAAAAGACTGCCTGACGCCAACACAAGCAGTGTAGATAAATGCTGTCTTCAGCTCTGCACTTCTTGGCAAGTTGAGAACAACAAATAAGATGAGAGAGCCAGGAAAGAGGCCATGTGGACTTTTTTTTTCAGAATAAGCATCTACTTATATATACTGTTGCACTTCTCCCTGGGTTTGTTGATTCAATTAGGGGAAAGATTGCTTTTCCCAAGTCTCTGAAAGATGGATAAGAGGAATGTAATCATTGAACTTAACCAAAAATTTCCCCATTTCTGTCATGGTTTCACAACATTAACAATAGCTTCCATATTAAGCACAGGAAAGAGGGGAACGAGGGGGCAGTTATACGTGGACTTGCCTTCAATTCTGGCACAACTCTCCACTGGAGCTTTGGAGAAAAGACTTTTTTTATGGGTCAAAAATTGTGATGAACCCCTTCCATTTTTTCTCCTTCATACATATTAAGTGTTCTCATTATTTTGGATTGGAGCATATATGCCAAGGTTCTACATGCTTTTGCTGGTGTGGGGGGCGCAAAGCAAGAAGGAGATCATATTCCCAGTCTGCGGTATATAAGCAGTGAATTATGGATATTACTCTGGCTTGAACTGATGAACTTGTAATATATATATCGTATATAGAGTGACTCATTCTAATCCATGAAAAAATGCTGCAAATCAAAAGGCAATTAAAAATAGATAACCTGTCAGCATGGTACAATGTAAAATGTGTGAGCTCTGGACCTGGGTTCGAATCCAGGCTCAACTGTTTACTGTTGATGTGACTTTGGATAAGTCACTTCCCGTCTTGGCCTTAGTTTCATTATTTGTAAAATGAGGACGATGACTATGATGGCTGCAGGGCCCCTTACAGCTCTGTAGGTACATGATCCTATGACAATAAAAATTATCTGAAGTATCAGAGAAGCAGCATTGACAAGAATACTGGCTTTGGAGTCAAGAGGCAAGATTTTGAATTCTGACTTATCTCTGTGTGTCCTGAGACTGTGTAATTAAGCAACAATTTAAGCTATCAGGTTCATTGTATGTGAAATGAAGTTAATATTTGATGACTGTTGGTTAAGAAATCGTATAAGAATATCCCCAAGAGATCATAAGAATGGGAAAGGGTCCCACACGTACAAAAGTACTTATAGTAGCACTCTTTGTAGTTGCCAAAAACTGGAAGTGAAGGGGATGCCCATCAATTGGGGAATGGCTGAGTAAATTATGGTATATAAATGTAATGGAGTACTATTGTGCCATAAGAAATGATGAAGAGGGGGAGGAGACAAGATGGCGGAGTAGAAAGATTCACATATGCTAGCTCTGAACCCACAGCCCATAAATTACCTGTAAAAAGGAACTCCCAACAAATTCTGGAGCAGTGGAAGCCGCACAACAACTGAGGGGAGGAGATTTCTGTTCCAGAGAGCCCTGAAAAACCAACACCAAAGGTCCACCATGCACCAGACCTGGAGCGGAGCCCAGCCCTACATTGGCTGTGTGGCACTGAGAGGAGTGGATCTGAGCAGGCTTCAGGGATGGAATCTCCAGCAGCCATAAAGGTCCCTACACCCACAGGAGCTACAGGTCAGTGAGAGAGACTTCTGGGCTGGCCGAAGGGAACGGGTGTCTCCATAACTCAGGTCCCCTCGGGAGGCAGCTGCAGAGGCAGTGGGTGGCCAGAGGCTCCCGGAGCAGGCAGGAGGCAGGACCTCAGGTCCATTACTGAAGATCTCTGCATAAACCCCCTGAAGGAACTGAGCCTGGGAGGTGGCCCTGCCCCCACCTGAGCACCAGAACTTAAGCTCACATTGAATAGCAGCCAGGCCTGCAACTGAAAGCCCTGAGGCTGGGGAGTAGCATTTGAATCTCAGACCCCAGGCATTAGCTCAGCGGACCGAGGCCAGGGGTGGAGAAGACTCTCAGAAGTCAAGTAACTGGCTGGGAAAATGTCCAGGAAAGAGAAAAAAATAAGACCATAGAAGGTTACTTTCTTGGTGAACAGATGTTTCCTCCTTTCCTTTTTGATGAGGAAGAACAATGCTTACCATCAGGTAAAGACATAGAAGTCAAAGCCTCTGCATCTCAAACATCCAAAATAGATATTCAATTGGCTCAGGCCATAGAAGAGCTCAAAAAGGATTTTGAAAATCAAGTTAGACAAGTGGAGAAAAAACTGGGAAGAGAAATGAGAGAGATGCAAGAAAAGCATGAAAAACAGGTCAATACCTTGCTAAAGGAGACCCCAAAAAATGCTGAAGAAAATAACACCTTGAAAAATAGGCTAACTCAATTGGCAAAAGAGGTTCAAAAAGCCAATGAGGAGAAGGATACTTTAAGAAGCAGAATTAGCCAAATGGAAAAAGAGGTGCAAAAGCTCACTGAAGAAAATAG
>CM053770.1:125927263-125967675 GCA_028658325.1 Potorous gilbertii | reverse complement strand
GGGAGGGACAGGATCAAAAGAGAGAATAGCAACAATGGGGGGCAGGATAGGATGGAGGGAAATATAGTTAGTCTTACACAACATGACTATTATGGAAGTCATTCGCAAAACTACACAGATATGGCCTATATTGAATTGCCTGCCTTCCCAAAGGGAATGGGTGGGGAGGGAGGGATGAGGAGAAGTTGGAACTCAAAGTTTTAGGAACAACTATTGAGTATTGTTCTTGCTACTAGGAAATAAGAAATACAGATAATGGGGAATAGAAAGTTATCTGGCCCTATAGGACAAAAGAGAAGATGGGGACAGGGGAAGCGAGGGATGAAAGAAGAGAGGGCAGATTAGTGATAGGGGAAATTAGAATGCTTGGTGTATTGGGGTGGGGAGAGGGGACAAATGGGGAGAAAATTTGGAACCCAAAATTCTGTGAAAATGAATGTAAAAAGTTAAATAAATAAATTTACTAAAAAAAAAGAAATGATGAAGAGAAAGACTTCAGGGAGGCCTGGAAGGACTTATATGATCTGATGCTGGGTGAAAGGAGCAGAATCAGGAGAACTTTTTGCAGAGCAACCACCTCAGCATGAGAGAGTTTTTTATGGTAGACTTGGAACTTCATAATAACGCAAGAACTTAAAAAAAAATCCCAGTGGTTTTCTAAGGTAAAATGCCTTCCACACTCAGAGAAAGAACTATGGAATTCATTCTCAGAATGTAGCAGATCATGTTTGTGTTTGTGTATTATGTTTTGATTTGTTTTGTGATTTCTTCCATTTATTTTTTTCATCTACATAGCATGACTATAGTGTAAATATATTCAATAAGAAAGTATATGTAGATCCTATATAGAATTGTATGCCATCTTGGGGAGTGTGGTAGGTGATGAGGGGTAGGTGTGGGGGAGGTTTAAAATCTAGATTTTATGGTAGTGATTGTAGAACATTAAAAAATAAAATAAAATTTTAAAAAGAGCTTAAAAAATGAAATCATATAAGAGAAATGAAAATAAAAGTAGGAAGAGGCATAAAAAACCTTATGGGTGTGAGCAGGATGCAAAATGGAAATAATAAAATATAATGAACCGGAGTAAATTATGTCAACAGAATAGTTTATGATATATTGCTTGCCTTGTCAATGGTGGGTGGTGCTGGACAGAGGGAGAGAGAAAAAATGGGCTCAACACATGACAAGAATAAGGATAAAAATGGAATGTCTGAAGGTCCTAAGGTTATTCTTGTGAAATAAGAACAACAATATAGCATTTGGATAGACATTACAAAATGGTTTACAAATATTATCTCATTTGATTCTCACAACAACTCTGCCAGGTAGGTAATCTTCATTTTATAGAGAAGGACATTGATGGAGACAGAGGGTAAGTGGCTTGCCGAGGGTCATATGGCTAGTAAGCATCTGAGGTCACATCTGAGGTCCAGTATTCTATCTACTGAACCATGGAGCTAGCTACTTGAAAGGCCCATTTGGAGTGGACCCTCAGTGATGAACTCCAGGGAAGCTTGGACAAAAGTTCCTCTGATGGTCAGCCATGGGTCTGTTCCAATTGGAGCTGTTGGGACTGAACACCTAAATTCATGAGCTTACCAATCTATTTGAATATTTAAGTATATTGAGAGGATCATATAAGTTAATGTATAAAAGAGTCTATGAATTGCAAAGTGCTATATAAATCCATACTCATAACTCATATTTTATGGAGCTTTATGAGAGAGTGGGCTTTGTCAAAGCTGGTGGATAGGTTGAGCATTTTTTTTTCCTTTCTCCCCCCACTCCTCATTAAGGCTCTCAGGCTACAAAGACTGACAAACCACATTGTTTACAGCAACCTTGTAAGCAAAGTACTGAAAGCATACTTTTCCAGTTTTTCAGAGTCAGAGAGGTGTGAATTGTTGAAGGCCACACAATTCTTCAGCATTTAAATGAGAACTAGCAGTGACTAGAGTGGATTTAATAGAATTTAGTCCCAGGATGGTGTAATTTAGAACTTTGCTCTACTCTACTTCCTTTCCTCAGCAAGTCACCTAGGCAAGATACTTGCAATATCCAGGGAGTCTCCATCTCACTTCAGACACTTTACACTCACTAGCTGTGTGACCTTGAGCAAGTCATATAACCCCAATTGCCTCATCCTGGGTCATCTCCAGTCATTCTGATGAATATCTGGTCATGGGATTCAGATGGCTCTGGAGGAGGTCAGGCTGGTGACCTGTGCAGCCCTCCCTCACTTAAAGTCAAGTGGAAGTCATGTCATTATTTCTCTGATGGCATGATCTTCTTCTGCAATGAAAGACTAACACACATACACATCTTCCTACAAGGGTCCAGAATCCTGGAATTTCTTATTCTTCAAGGCCTTCTGTCCTAAGATCAAAAGTTTCATCCCAAGTTCTCTCCATTTTTTTCTCTCTACCGTTACCAGCTGAATTTGTCTTGAAAGGGTGAATTGAGTGTTTGTTAGTTTGGTTTTTTTGTGAATGTGCTATTTGCACAATGATGAAATTTGTGATGCCTGACCTGAATTCCAGAACTACCAGTTATTACTCTGGTCAGTTCAACACCAGTACCTTTCTTGACCACAAGTCCATTGTTTTTATAACTACACGTTGCTGTTTTTTTTCATAACCTCTAACATACACAGATACTTTTCCCTTTAAAAATCCTTTTGTTCTCTATGCATTTTAAGCCCAACTCATACAATAGTGTCTATTTTCTCTTAAGGAAACAAAACCAAGACAGAAAAAGCCAAAGGGTATTCAACTTGAGAACCTGTGAGCACTACAGAGTGAAAGCATTTCTTTGATAAAGGATGTGGGATTGATAGAGGGAAAGAAAAAAACCCTGAAAGTTCTGATGGGCAGTCATCACCTGCAACTGACGTGTATCGTAAAATGTCACTAAGGTGCCAGTCATGAAATAATGAGATTGATCTGTGCTTGGCAAAGAGAAATGAATCTCACTGTTTGATAATCCCACCTGTATGAGGCATTGTTCCAGGTCATAGGACTGGTGTGAGTACTTACCTTCCTCTAGAGTCACCCGGGAATGGTCAAGATTAATAATGCCTGTCTAACAACAAAAGCATGAGGCTGATGCAGGTGTGAAAGTTTTGACTTTGTGTCCAGCTTTAACCGTTTTCACTAAAATGATATTTACAGTAGGGTTCATACCTTCATTCAGCTGGTGGTTTGAATGTTGCAGGTTTGTTTTTTTTGTTTTTTTTCCCATGGAAGATAGGATACCCGTCACATCCTATTTTCCTCACAATTAACACATTCCTGAATTTGTGAGATGTATTAATTTTATAAGCCACAAACCCTTTCACCCGAAAGCAGGACTCCTGGATTTGTCTTAGGGGGCAGGGGTGAAGGTAGTTTTGTTCAGTGTTTATGACCAATGGATACTTTTACTTTCGCCATCCCTGCTATGGGGTTATCACTTGCAACTGTTTCAAGCAAATGGAAAGTATATTCCTCATACTCATCCATCTCTATGCTTAGTTAAGAAATAAAACAGGCTATAAATGTCATCATTACCTTAAAATTTTCATATATGCACATATATTAAATAAATATATTTAATACATATGCATTTGGCAACCTCCCCCAAAGACCCAAAAAAGAATCTCCTAGCATCTTTAATAACACTCATTTAAGCAAAATATAGCATGAAGAGGTAATGCAATCCAGAGCCCTGAGTAATCCCAGCACCAGTTTCCTGGGATTTTCAGTAGTTATTGAAGCCTATGAAAATTTCTAGCTTTTCTTTGAGTCCTCCTGAAAACAGGTCTGTCCTTGAGGTGTCAGATTAACACTCCACTCAGAAGACAAATTGTTCGTGGGCACACTGGACATATGAGAGCCATTAGACAGTGCACTATGCATTCTTGAAAAATGAAAAATTCTAGGCAACATTACATTTTATAAATGCAAGATGTTTATTATTACAGCACCAGCAATAAATGTTTAGAAACTGGAGAGGGTTCACAATGGCTCTGACTAGGAACATATGAGTATGGAGCTCATTGGATGTGGAGCCATTGATTTTTGGCATTAAACAAAGGGTCTGGAAGCGATTATGTATTTAGCCCTCTATGAGTATTTAATTATATCAATAGGAGAACACAATTTCTGTTGCGTGCATAGTGATGAATGCCTTCATTTATTCGGGTTACTATGCATGATAGATGAGCTTAAACCAGATGCTGTAGCTCTCTTGCAATTTGGTTAAATGAATTAAGCCAAATTCTTTGAGATTGCAGGGGACACCTCATGGATGCTTTCAAGAATACAGAGCATGAAGCCTCTCCTTTCTGAATTGTCTCCTCAGGTCAATATGTAAACAGCCCGACATCCGTATCTTTTATTTTTTTTTTCCTGTGTGTGACTGTTTCTTGGGGCCTACGAAGAAGTACCTTTCTTTGTTGAAGAATTTTTGCACCTCTCTCATCATAAATTTATATTGTGACAATCCTTGATTGGCTATGTAGTGATTACTGTACAATTTGGAATTGCCAGCAGGGTCAGATGTTAGATGAGATTTATCCAGAGATTATAGTTCAAGTCCTAGAGACCAAAGGTCTTAATAAATGACTGAAGTTGAGAGATTGGGATTCTTTGTTCTAGGTCAAGAGTGGGTTGTACTTGGACGGGGGAGGGAAGAGTGCCTGGCCACAAAAGGACTCCCCTGTGCACCTGAGGGAAAAACAAAAATGTTGTACTCAAACTTACTTACAGAGAATGGGAATAAGAGATTATAGCATCACAAAGTTTTCACAAGCACAGTTTAATTTTCTGCATGGATAGCAAATTGCTCTGCAAGCTGTAAATGTCATAAAAATCCAATTCATTTGGTCAGTGAAGATTTCTCTGGGATTTCAATATCACATCTAGGAGAACAGTTCTTCTTAACCTTGCAAATTGTTTTGAAAATCATAAAATCAGCAAAAAATGCATCTAACATGAATTTTCACTTATCTACAGTGCATGGCATAGAGACAAGAAAGCTGGCTTCAAAATCAGGAGGAATTGTCTCAGTTCTCTCCTTTTACATGTGCCAGCTGTGTGTTCCTGAACAAGTTACTTAACCTCTCAATGCTCCAGGCAAGTCTCTAATTTGCACCGAAGGTGCAACTTGCTTTGGTACCAGGAATTGTCTCACTTGAAAATTCCCTACCAGCAGCTTTCAAAATGCGGTCTGGGGTCCTCTGGGGTTCCTTGAAATCCTTCCAAGGGGTTGGGGAGGTCAAAACTTTTTTTTATAATCATACTAAGTTTTTGTTTTTTTTTTTTACATTTTTAATATTGATGAGTTGCAATCCACAAAACAAAACCTTCTTTGGAGTGGTCCTCAATTTTAAAAGTATAAAGGAGTTTTGAGATGAAAATGTTTGTGAACTGCTGCCCTATACCAATGAAATCAAAGTTCTAGTCTCTATTGCTTATACCCTATCCTTTATTTCCTTCTGTTTTGTGTGACCTAATGGAAATAACTTTGGATTAGGTGTCAAAGAACTTGGTTTTGGTAACAAATTTGCTGCTTACTATCTATGTGACCTGGGTTCAAGTATATTGGTTAGCACAGTGCCTGGCACATAGTAGATATGTAATAAATGCTTGACTAGTTGACTTAATCCCTTTGGGCCTTTGTTCCCTCTTTGGTAAAATGAGAACTTTGTACAAAAAGATTTCTTAGCAAAGAGGAGGAAGAACCTAAAGGAACTTCTGAGTCTATCTGGTCCAAAGCCATCATTTTATGGAGAAGGAAGTTGAAGGGCAGAGAAGTGACTTGTCCAAAATAGTAAGCTTCAGAGGCAGACTTGAACTCAGGCCCTCTGACTCTGATTCCATTATACCATATTATCTCTGAGAATTCAATCCTACTATTCTGTAATTAATATTGCTATTCCTTTCTCCCTCTCTTTCTGCCATTTGTTGTTTCATTCCATTCATTCCATTCCATTGTTTCCTTCCATGTAGTTAATTGTTAGGTAGCCCACAGAGGTTGGTCTTACAGATCCGGAAACTCAATTCCCAGTTCAACAAGGAGGGATCAAGACATTAGAAATTGGTTTTAACTAATTATACTAATAGCAAATGGACCTGTCAATCAGAACACCAATTTATTGGTTTGCTGAAGTGGGTTCTTCATTTCAACTTGAATAACTTATATTTCTTATTCATTTATATATTAAATACTTAATATATATCTCATCAGAGATACTGAAGTGTTTTGCTATTTCCTTCTCTAGCTTCTCTTACAAATGAGGAAACTGAGGCAAAATTTTGTAACTTACCCAGGAGTTGAATAACTTGCCTGGGATCACACAGTAAGTGTCTGAGGCCTGACTTGAACTCAGGTTTTCCTGACTTCAGGTCTGATTACTCTATCCATCTAGCTGTCTGTACTTGGAAAATCACCTTATTTTTCAGAAGATGACTTTTGGTGAGCATGAAACTATAGTAAAAAAGTGCTTTTCTATCCTTATAGGATATTATATAAAAGCTCATATGTAATTTTGAACCAGCCTATTGTCCTGGAAGAATGAATGAATTAATGAAACATTTATTGAACACTGAGTGCAAAGCACTGTTCAAAGTACTGGGGATACAAATTGAAAAGTAAACGCAAAAAGCTCACATGATAATGAGGGAGAAAATCCATACGAAAGTTTCAGGTGAAGGTCAGATGGAAAGGTTTAATGTTCATTAGTATTCACTGGCAAAAGTCATTTCCCCTGGGACAATGGATAGAGCATTGAGCCTGGCGTCAGTAGAACCTGAATTCAAATCCATCCTCAGAAATTTACTAGCTGTGCGATCCCAGGCAAGTCATTCAACTCCTATTGCCTCCCCCTCTCCCAAAAATAATATTATTTCTACTGCTGATGTTGAATCATTTGGCAGTGCCAAGAACTTGAATGGCAAACTCTTTCTTTTCTAGGTTTTCAGTACCAGGTCGAATCTTTTCAGGATGATAACTAAAGGCACTAGGTTGGAAGATTTGCTATTTCCAAAGGTTTTGGGTCCAGAGTCCTAGACTGTCTCCATGGAGTCCTGAAAGAATACAACGATAAGGGTGGTCATGGTAGTTTGTCTTGCCTGAAACATGCTGCTTCATGTATCTCCTTTTGAGAGCCTTGATGATTCTTCCTGCTTCTTGGCTAGCTTGCCTATCCCATATTGGATAGTTGATGTGGAATTCCAGGTCTTTTTCACATAGGAAGTGCTTTTTCTCACAATGCTTGTCAGGTCAGGAAGAGAGTGGGATCTGTGGCTAAACTTCTTGAAAAAAACCACCTCTAATAAATAGGTGCTTCCACTTTGTGCTCATTCTTTTTTTCAACCCCTTACAAGTTGGATTCTGACTTTATCATTCTACCAGAACTGCTCTCTCCAAAATCGCCAGTGATCTTACCTGCCAAATCCAGTGGCCTTTCTCAGTCCTCGTTCTCCTCAACTTCTTTATAGTCTTTGACATTACCAAACATGCTCTCTTCCTTCATACACTTTTCTGCCTCGGTTTCTGTGACATCACTTTCTCCTGGTCTTTCTATTAATCTGACTGCTCCTCAGTCTTGTTTGCAGGATTCTCATCCAGATCATACCCCCTAGTCATAGATGTCTCTCAAGGTTCTGTCCTGGGTTCTCTTCACTTCTCCCTCTACACTACTTCCCTTGGTGATCTTGTCAGCTCCAATGGATTTAATTACCATCTCTGTGTTGACAGGTCTTAGCTCTACCCATTCTATCCTCCTCTCTTTGTTGACTTTCAGTCTCCCATTTCCTACTATCTTTCAGATATTCACATCTACATCCAGTAGACATCTTAAACTACACACATTTAAAACCAAGCTAACTTTCCCCCTAAAGCCTCAATCCCCCTCTTACATTCTCTACTTCTCTATTCCTTTCACTCCCCCAGGCTTAACTCTTCACTATTTCTCAATTGCATCTAAGCTGTTGACAAAGCAGCAGATTTCACTTTTGCAGTATCTGTCAAATAAGCCCCTTCTCTTCCTTTCCGTTGCCAATACTCTGGTACAAGTCCCCTAGACTAGTGTAATAGACTGGTTGGTGATTACCTGTATTAAGTCTCTTGCCACTACAGTCTGTTCTCCATATCAGCTACTAATGTCACCCTCTTACTCAATAGATTCCATTGACTCCCTGTCACCACCAGGATCAAATACAAAATCTTCTGTTTGGCCTTCAAAACCCTTTGGGACCTAGCCTTCTCCTACCATAGATTGTGCTCTACTGGAACGGACTTGATGAGCTGAGAGTTCATCTCTAGGCCATCCATGCAGTGACACTGGAGTGGATTTCAATGGAATTTTATGTCTATAAATCCTATTATCTAAATTTAAATTGTAGGTTGATTTTCTCCTAATTTCTTCTAAACAGACACTTTAATATATTAGAATCTGTGAAATTCTGATACCTTGGATCTAGAATCAGATGACTTGGGTTCAAGTTGTACCTCTAATACTATCGGTGTGACCTTCATCAAGTCACTTAACTTCTCCGGACCTCAATTTCCTCACCTGTAAAATGAAGGCTTGGCACTAGACAGCCTCTAAGATCCTTTCTATCTCTAGGTCTATGATTCTATATACAATCTCATTCGAGTGAATATCTTCCCTTTGAACTTTTCCAAAATCACTCCTGCTTTACTCTTTGATCCATTTGAATGTGAAATTTCTCCATAACCTTCTCTCCAGGTGAAGAGAATTAAAAAAAAAAATTTGCCTGACAAACACACTTAGTGTTCCTGATGGATATATTTCCATGAAAAGCCAAGAAAAGGAAGAATAGTAATGAAATGAATATTAAATTAATTGTAGATTATAGACATACAACCTGACCTTAATCTATTTTCTTTTATCTGTCCTGACATTTTCTAAAATATCTAGGGTGTATCATGGATACAACCTTATTTTTGTAGGTGATTTATTAACCACAATGTCAGTTTTCAACAACGTCAAAACTGATCATCCTGCTAGACAGCTGCTGTTTAGCCTAAAGATGATAACTCACATTTATAAAGCACTTTAAAGTTTGCAAAAGACTTTCCACATATCTATCATATGAGATTACTAGAGAAAGTATCTTAATCCACATTAAAGCAAGAGTCTGAGACTTCAGGTTAAGTGATTTACCCACAAAATTCACAGTAAGTTCAAAGCCAGACTGGAACTATGACAGTCCTTTCTGGGTCCAAGTTTCCATCACCATTTGCTGCTCCTTTACAGTGGAGCAACATCAGAGCTAGTACTGACTAGCTGAAATTGTGTCAGCAAAAGAACAATTAACATCGTGAATCACAGGAAGAGAAATTGAAAGTCATCACAAAGTCAAAGCAGGAGGAAGCTGATAGAACCAGGACATGGAATAAAAAAATAAATTATTAAAAGTGATTTGGAAAGAAGTACAAGGAAGTGAATCAGATGTATATCACCCCTTTTCAGTGACATAGGTAATGATGCAAAAGTCAGAGGCTAGGGCAAAGAGGTCAAAAAAAAACACCCAGGTAGGGAAACATAGATGAAGGAGATGAGAGGAGTTTAAGGGAGATTACTCAAACAAAGGAAAAGGAAATATTACAAGGGGATTTTGAAAGGTGAAAATGTACTATTTTGTGTCCAAACAGAGTGAATGTGAGAGTACTGATTCAGGAAGGTATTCAACATGGGTGGTACAAAAGGGAAGAGACCCTTGGCAGTGACAGGGCCATAAGGTCAGGTGAGCAACAGTGAGAGAAGCTGAGAGAACAGAGTGAACCAACTGAATTAGGTCATTATGGATGAGACAGGGACTGGACACAGACCAAGGGAGGATGCATAGTATCAGATAACCATAAACCACTGGCTCCAGTTACTCTAATATTTTGGACATCAGCTTTCTTCTTAAATGAATTTCTCTACCATGGTTGGTCTTCCTCTGAGGTTGATTCAAGACGTTCTAAATTACCCTTTCCTTATTTAGTAACTATCCCTTCCTAGGCATTCTAAGAATTTAGCTATTTTCTTTTCAAGGGATCTATTACCTCACTAGGCCTCAGGCAACTGAGCTCGCTCCTTTTCAAAAGCTTTGAGAAGAGAATTGTTTTTAATAAGACTGTGCTCTTCCTTTGTGCCCAAATCAAAGAAAGAGTCACTCAGAATCTTATTCAAATAATATCAATAAGGGAAATCTTTTAATCAATCTAAATTAAGCTTAAAGAACTTTAACACTGAGGTTAAAGAAATACATACACACACACACACATAGGATTCAATGGATAGAATAAGGTTTTTAAATCTTTCTTTGATGCATATAATAAACACAGTATGCTGAAACATACTGGTATCTTGTGGTTTAGTCCAATTAAATAAGTAGCTCCTTGAAGACCTAGTCCTATATTAGTCTATAGAGGAGATACAAAAGAAGTATTTTGTGTGATCTGACTCCTTAAGAACTTTACAATTTAATTAGGGAGGTCATCCTCACAGATTTCAAACAGGGCTAATTCTCAATTACAGCTCTTCTATCTTAAGATTCTTTTTGCAGTCAATATATCATCACTCATGGGTAGATTGCTATTTCAACATCCTCTTTGCTGTGTTTCCTCATCACCATCCCCCCAAATTCCTGACATCACCATGCACTGCAAACTAAGCTAGTTTTCGATGCTGAATTGGTGATGGCAACAGCAAAGCAGGAGGCAGAAGAAACAGGAGCTGAACAGAGCTGACATGGTATGACGGGCAATGTGGCATATAGGAAAGAGCTCACAACCAAAAATGAGGTCAGAAATCAAAGTCTCAGGCCAAACTGGAGGCCACATAAAATGTACATTCCACTCATTAAATATTGATAAGAGGACCATGACTGATTCACTTAGAATCTTAGGTTCAGAAATCACAGATGAAACCCATTTGGGATATTAAGGCCCATCTAGTTCAATTACCTTATTTTACAGATGGGGAAACTGAGGCTCTGAGAGGTGAATTACTTTTCTGAAATTATATTTTAATAAGTGACCTAGCCTCTAAACCCACACAAGGCTCTTTCTACTGCCACATGCCAGCTCCTAACCTATTCAAGGGTTTTAAACAGTCAAGCAAAAGTCTAATCCAAGTATAAAGGTAAAGTTTGAGTGTACAAAGTTCCCAGAAAAGAAGGGTTATGAAATCTGGACAGGGAGACAAGAAAGCATCTCTGGCCCTGGTAAAGAGGAAGATCCATTCATTAAGGAAAGGGCTGTTTTGTCTTCTTACCTGGATCTGTGGAAGTCAGAAAGTATGTGTTGCTACAGTATTCAGGGTGAAGAGGAGTTTTGCAGGTAATAGCAATTGAAGGTTTCAGTATAGATTGCAAGCCTTACCTCTGGGAAGGACTCACAATTTGAACATGAAGGTAATCAAGGGTATTATACTGGCATCCTACACATCTCTCTCTTGGATTCCTAATCACCTGATAAACCAAAAGACATAGTCATTAGGATCCAAAGCACTCAGACACTGCATTAACTTATTCTACTTAAAGAAGCACGATATCTTTGTTAAACTTCCTGTTAAAGTAAACAGTACTTGCTCTCATGTTACATGATCCTCCCTTTTCCAACTTTGATCCTTTAGTTCTGTAGCACTTGGGGCCATCTCCCTCTTCAACACAATCTGAAGGTGGGCTCCCTCGAGGAGATCAAGGGCAAGCCACCTAACTTTTCTGAGTGTCTTTCAACAACTATAAAATGAAAGGTTTAGAAGAGAAAACTTCTGGGGTCCTTTCCAGCTCTACTTCTATGACCCTAAGATGGATCCTGGGACCACATCTCCTCCAAATTCTGTCTTTGCTCAGTATTATGACATATAATGGCATAGCATTGTAAGAAATGTTACAAGGACACATATCTACTAAAGTTGTTATTCTAGTGCTTCCAAACCTACTTCCCATTGGTCTCCTTAGGGTGATTGAGAAGCTGGCCCACCAGTGCTATATTCTCAGTCACATACTGTTTTGTTAGATATAGTCTTCACCAGATGATTGTTACCTTTTTTCCTCTGGGATTACTGGTTACATTTCAAGCCTCAAACCCAATTCATTGTGGAGCTCATAGATTGGACAATAAGTTCTTACCTACCTAGCACAGAGTGGATTTAAATACCAAATAGTAATTGTTTCTCTTTTATCTAGGAACCCTGAGGGTCTTCTCCTCACAATTTGATATTTTTTTTTATTAAAGGGACCATCCCTTGAGCAACTACTTAAAAAAGACTCTTAGTTGATTTCTGGTTCTGGGATCCAATATGGTGGAGTGATAGGTAATTGCTATCTCCCTCTCTTTGTTGACCTTGAAGAGTCCAGAGAATATCTCCCTGGAAAAAATCCTGGAACAGTGGGAACAGGAGAATGGATAAACAGTCTCTTAGTCCATGAGACTAGGAAAATTGCTAAGAAAAGTACCTCTTACTGTGGCTGAAGGAGACAAGTGCAGGATCAAACTGGTCCTAGAAAGTCCCACTTCAGAAAACTGGGAGAAGATAATGAGCCCCAGGGGGGTGAAGCCCACAAACACCAACACCAGGACCCCAGGCATGTCTTAGAACCCCAGGGGAATCAGGAAGACAATAGTGCAGATGGGATCACCAACTGCTGAACTTGCCTATGCCCTAGCTCAGCAGAGGAGACCTCTTGTGGCCAGACCAGATCTCCCCCACACTTAATGCAGCACACTCCAAAGTAAGTCCAGGGAAACCCAAAAAGACTTCACATGGCCTTTGCTTTCCAACTCCAGTCAGCTCAGCACCATGTAAGCTTCAGTATTTCAGCTTCTAGCTGAAATAACCAGAGGCTACAACACTCAAAGCCTCAAGTTTTAGGCACAAGAATGGTGGGACAGAGCCCCCTGTGCCCCAGATGCAGAGATCTATTTTAAATGCCAGGAAAAGAGTGATCATCACGACTAAGAAGGAAAGCAGAAAAGATCATAAAATTGTTTTATGAGGACAAGGACCAAAACATGAATATGAAAGAGGGCAGCATTGAGACTGTACTCCCATCTGAAAATTCAGAAGGGAATATGAACTGATCTGAAGCACAAAGAGCATTCTTGGAAGAGTTCAGGAAGGATTTTAAAAGCCAAATTAGAGAAATAAGAGAAAATCTGGCCAATAATTTTAAAAATATTGCAAAGAAATTACAGAAGAATTTAAAAGAAAAAAATGGACAAGTGGAAAAGGAAGGACAAAACCTAACTGGAGAAAATAACTCCTTAAAAGGAACAATTGGACAAACGGAAGAGGAGATGCAAAATTTAACTGAAGAAAAGATTTGATAAAATTAGAATCGGGCAAGTAGAAGCTAATGACTATTTGAGATGTCAAGAATCAGTCCAACAGAATCTAAAGAAGGAAAAGGTAGAAGAAAATGTAAAATATATAATGAGAAAAAACAACTGACCTGGAAAACAGAAACAGGAGAGAAAATCTAAGGATTATTGCTCTATCTGAAAGCCACAATGAAAAAAAAGAACCTGGAAAAATATCTTCTAAGGTATCATCAAGAAAAATTGCCCAGTATTCCTAGATCCAGAAGGCAAAATTTTCATTGAAAATCCATCTTTCACTTCCTGAAAGAGATCCCAAACTAAAAACACCGAGGAATATCATTGCCAAATTCCAGAACTATCAAGTGAAGGAGAAAATACTGCAGGAACTAGAGAGAATTCAAATATCAAGGAGTTATAGTCAGGATCACACAGGACCTTGCAGCTTCTACATTAAAAGATCAAGGAATTGGCATGTGATATTCTGTAAGGCAAAGGATCTGGGACTACAAACAATGATCAATTACCCAGAAAAGCTGAGCATCATATTCTAGACAACGAGATGGACATTCAGTGAAATAAGGGATTTTCAGACCTTCTGGATGGAAAGATCAGAGATCAATACAAAAAGTGATCTTCAAATGCAGGTCTCAAGAGAAGCATAAAAAGGTAAAAGGGAAAAAAAGCAACAACTTGTTATTCAATATGGTGAAACAGTTTACATCCCTACAAAGGAAAGTGATACTTGTTAATCTTGAGAATTATATATTTATTATGACATATAAAAGGGATATACATAGATAGAGGGTGTAGGTATAAAGTAGATGATGTCATGATAAAAATGTGATTTAAGAGTAATGGGAGATGTGAAAAGGAGTCAGAAAAAGAAAAATCACATCAGAAGAAGAGGCACAAAAATATATTACAGTAGATGGAAAGAGGAGAGGGAGATGAGCATTGTTTGAGAGTTACTCTCATCTGATTGGGTTCAAGGAGAGAACAACAAATTCAGTTAAGTATAGAAATACAACTACTTCTATAGGTAGTAGGAGGGGACGGAAAAGGGAGAGAAGGCTAAAAGGGAGAGAAGAAGTGGAAAGGGAAAAGGGGATTCTAAGGGAGAGGAGCTGAAAGAAGAGAGGGTAGACTAAGGAAGGAGGTGGTCAAAAATTAAAACTATTATGGAGGGGAAGGGAGAAGGGAGAACTAAAAGCATAAATGAAGGGGAAAGGGATGGAGGGGAAAGACATGATAGTAATCGTGACTATGAATGTGAATGGGGTGAACTCTCATAAAACAGAGATGGATAACAAAACGGATTAAAAATCATAGTCTAACACTATGTTCTTTACAAGAAACACATTTGAAAAGGGGGCATACACACAGGGTAAAGGTAAAAGGTTGCAGCAGAATATATTGTGCTTCAGCTGATGTAAACAAAGAAGGGGTAGCAATATTAACGTCAGACAAAGTGAAAGCAGAAGTAGATCTAATCAAAAGAGATAAGGAAGGAAACTATATCCTTCTAAAAGACACCATAGCCAATGAAGCAATTTCATTACTAAACGTACATACTCCAAGTGGTAGACATCAAAATTCTTAGAGGAGAAGTTAAGAGAGTTATAGGAAGAAATAGACAGCAATATTATATTAGTTGGAGACTTCAACCTCCCCATCTCTGAACCTGATAAATCTAACCTCAAGGGGGCAGAGCCAAGATAGCAGAGGGGAAAGATAGGCTTGTAAAGCTCCCCTCTATAGTCCATAAAATACCTGTAAAAAATGACTCTAAACAAATTCTAGAGCAGCAGAAGACACAAAACTGTAGAGTGAAAGAGATTTCCAGCCCAAGACAGCCTGGAAGACTGGCAAGAAAGGTCTATCACACCAGGCATAGGATGGAGCGCAGCCCAGAGTGGGTCGTGTGGCATAGCAGGGACAGGACTGGAGCAGGATTCAGGGCACCAGTTCAGGGCAGCAGTTCCCAGATTGCTCAACTCACATACACCAAAGACAGCTTCAAAGGTCAAAGAGAAACCTCTTTCACTTGAGTGAGAAGGGAACATGGTCTGAACCCACCACCAGCAGCACTGCAGTAGCAGTGTCCAATTTTAGAGGTGTCTGCCTAAAGCCCCTGGGGGAATTGGGCAGTTGATCTGAGTCTCAGCCCTGAGTGAATCTCTTAGATTTTGGAAGAGTGTTGGCAGTGGAGGAGGTGGAGAAAGAAGCTGGCATGTAGATCCTGGGGAGAATAGAGTGCCTGTGGTTGCTCCCAGACCAGAGTGAAGACAAAGAGAGGAATAAATTCCTCTCCCTAGCCACCTTGGAGGAACTGAGAACTTATAGGCCCCCAGAATATATGCTCCTCTTGATAAAGGGCTCAAAGTCAAGTAACTAACTAGGAAAATGTACAAAAAAAGGGAAAAAAGTACTTTCTTCATGAACAGGTATTTTCTTCCATCCTTTCTGATGAGGAGGAACAATGCACACCATCAGAGGAAGACCTAAAAGTCAAGGCTTTTTCATCCAAAACCTCCAAAATAAATATGCAATGGTCTCAGTCAATGGAAGAGCTGAAAAGGATTTTGAAAATTAAGTAAGAGAGGTGGACAAAAAAATTGGAAAGAGAAATGAGAGAGATGAAAGAATATCATGAAGAGTAAGACAACATCTTGCTAAAGGAGACTCCCCAAAAATGCTGAAGAAAACAACACCTTTAAAAATAGGCTGACTCAATTGGCAAAAGAGGTTCAAAAAGCCAATGAGGAGAATAATGCTTTAAAAAGCAGAATTAGCCAAATGGAAAATCAGGTTCAAAAGCTCACTGAAGAAAATAGTTCTCTCAAAATTAGAATGGAACAGATGGAACCTAATGACTTTATCAGAAACCAAGAAATTACAAAATAAAACAAAATGAATGAAAAAATAGAAGACAGTGTGAAATATCTCATTGAAAAAACAAATGACATTGAAAATATATTCAGGAGAGAAAATTTAAAAATTAAGGGACTACCTGAAAGCCATAATCAAAAAAAGAGCCTAGACATCATCTTTCATGAAATTATCAACGAAAAATGCCCTGATATTCTAGAACCAGAGGGTAAAATAAATATTGAAAGAATCCACCAATCATCTCTTGAAAGAGATCTGAAAAGAAAATCTCTTAGGAATATTGTAGCCAAATTCCAGAGTTCCCAAGTAAAAGAGAAAATATTGCAAGCAGCCAGAAAGAAACCATTCAAGTATTGTGGAAATACTATCAGGATAATACAAGATCTAATAGCTTCTACATTAAGAGATAAAAAGGTTTAGAATATGAAAATGCAGAAGTCAGAGGAACTAGGATTAAAACCAAGAATCATATACCCAGCAAAATTGAGTACAATGCTTCAGGGAAAAAATGGTCATTGAATGAAACAGAGGACTTTCAAGTATTCTTGATGAAAAGACCAGAGCTGAGGAGAAAGTTTGATTTTCAAACACAAGAATCAAAAAATTTTACTAGGCCATAAAGACCTGACAATCCAGGTAGAAAGCAAAAATAGTCAATGTATCCTTCTCAGATCATAATGCAATAAAAATTATATGTAATCAAAGGCTATGGAAATATAAACCAAAAATTAATTGGAAACTAAACAATCTAATCCTAAATAATGAGTGGGTTAAACAACAAATCATAGAAACTAATCAACAACTTCATTTAAGAGAATGACAATAATGAAACAACCTACCAAATCCTCAGGATGTTGCAAAAACAGTTCTTAGGAGATGTTTTATATCTTTGAATGCCTACATGAATAAAATAGAGAAAGAAGAGATCAATGAATTGGGCATGGAGCTGGAAAGCCAGAAAAAGAACAAATTGAAAATCCCCAATTAAACTAAATTAGAAAGGTTGAAACCAAAGGAGAGAGTAATAAAATTGAAATTAAGAAAACTATTGAACTAGTAAATAAAACTAAGAGTTGGTTTTATGATAAAACCAATAAAATTGATAAACCTTTGATCAATTTAATTGAAAAAAATGTAAGAAGACAACCAAATTACCGATATCAAAAATGAAAAGGGTGGACTAACCTCCAATGAGGAAGAAATTAAAATAATAATTAGAAATTACTTTGCCCAACTGTATGCCCATAAATTCAACAATCTAAGTGAGATGGAAGATTATTTTTAAAAATATAAATTGTCCAGATTAACAGAAGGGGAAGTTGAATACTTAACCCCATCTCACAAAAAGAAATTGAACAAGTCATCAATGAAATCCGTAGGAAAAATCTCCAGAGCCAGATAGATTTACAAGCGAATTCTGTCAAATATTTAAAGAACAGTTAATTCCGATACTATATAGATTATGTGGGAAAATTGGGGAAGAAGGAATCCTAACAAAGGCTTATTATGATACCAATATCATTCTGATACCTAAGCCAGGAAGAGCCAAAACAGAGAAAGAAAGTTTTGGACCAATTTTTCTAATGAATATAGATGGAAAAATTTGAAATAAGATATTAGCAAAAAGAATGCAGTAACTTATCATGAGAATAATACAATATGATCAGGTAGAATTTATACCAGAAATGCAGGGCTGGTTCAGTGTGAGGAAAACTATTAGTATTATTGATCATATCTACAACAAAAGTAGCAGAAACCACATGATTATTTCAATAGATGCAGAAAAGTCTTTTGACAAAATATAACACCCATTCCTATTGAAAGCACTGGAAAGTATAGGAATAAATGGAACTTTCTATAAAATAATAAGCAGTTTCTACCTAAAACCATCAGGAAACATTATATGAAATGGGACAAACTAGATTTATTTTCATTAAGATCAGAGGTGAAACAAGAATGTCCATTATCACCACTGTTAACTCAATAGAGTATTAGAAATACTAGCTTTAGCAATAATAGAAGGAAAAGACATTGAAGGAATTAGAAAAGGCAAAGAAGAAACTGTTATTGCTCTTTGCAGATGATACAATGCCATACTTAGAGTATCCCAGAGAATCAAGTAAAAAACTACTTGAAATAATAAACAATTTTGGCAAAGTTGCAGGTTACAAAATAAACCCGCATAAATCATCTGCATTTCTATATGTATACTCACAAAGCCCAACTGCAAGAGATAGAAAGAGAAATCTCATTAAAGCTATGCTAGACACTATAAAATACCTGGGAGTCTACTTGCTAAAACAAACCCAGGGACTGTATGAACACAATTACAAAACATTTTTCACACAAATAAAGTCAGATCTAAGTTAGTGGAAAACATCAGTTGCTTGTGGGTAGGCCAAGCTAATATAATAAAAGCTCCAGAATATCAAGGTAACTAATGAAGAGAAATGCTAGAGAAGGTGGCCCAGCCCTACCAGATCTCAAATTGTATTATAAAGCAGCAATCATCAGAACAACTTGGTACTGGCCGAGAAACAGGGGGGTAGACTAATGGAGTAAGTTAGGTATTCAAGACACAGTAGTCAATGAATATAGTAATCTACTGTTTGATAAACCTAAGGACCCCAGCTTCTGGGATAAGAACTCACTGTATGACAAAATTGCTGGAAATATTAGATAACAGTGTGGCGAAAATTGGGCATTGACCAATGCCTGACACTGTACACAACAGTAAAGTCCAAATGGATACATGATCTAGGTATAAAGATTGATACTATAAACAAATTAGGGGAGCAAGGAATAGTACATTTGTCAGATTTATGCAAAATGGAGAAGTTTATGACCCAACAAGAGATAGAGAACATTATGAAGTGCAAAATGGATAATTTTGATTATATTAAATTGAAAAGTTTTTGCACAAACATAATGCAACCAAGATTAGGAGGGAAGCAGAAAACTGGGAAAGAATTTTGCAGCTAGTATCTGGGATAAAGGCCTCATTTCTAAAATATATAGAGAATTGTGTCAAATGTACGAGAATATGAGTCATTCTCCAATTGATAAATGGTCAAAAGATATGAACAGGGAATTTTCAGAGGAAGAAATTAAAGCCATCTACAACCATATGAAAAAATGCTCTAAATCACTATTGATTGGAGAGATGCAAATCCAAGCAACTCTGAGGTACTATTTCATACGTATCAGATTGAATCCCATGACAAAACCGGAAGATGATAAATATTGGAGAAGATGTGGGAGAGGTGGAATACTAATTCTTTTTTGGTGGAGCTGTGAGCTGATCCAACCATTCTGCAGACCAATTTGGAAGTATGCTCAAAGGGCTACAAAAATGTGCATACCATTTGACCCAGCAATATTGCTTTTGAGACCCTATCCCAAAGAGATCATAGAAATTGGAAAGGGTCTCACATACAAAAATGTTTATAGCACCTCTCTTTGTGGTGGCCAAAAACTGGAAATCAAAGGGATACCCATCAATTGGGGAATGGCTGAACAAGCTGTGGTAAATTAATGCAATGGAATACTATTATGCTATGATAAATGATGAACAGGAAGACTTCAGAGAAGACTGGAAAGACTTACATGAACTGATGCTGCATGAAAGGAGTAGAACAAGGAGAACTTTGTACATAGGAACAACCACAGTGTGTGAGGGATTTTTCTGGTAGAATTAGTACTTCATTGCAATACATGGACTTAAAAAATTTCCGGTGCACTCTTGAGGCAAAACACCTTCCACATTCAGAGAAAGAACTGTGGAATTTGATAGCAGATAGAACCACACCATGTTCTTTTTATTATGTTGTATTTTGTGGTTTCTCCCATTCATTTTAATTCATCTGTGCAACATGTAGTATGTGTAAATCCTAAATAAGATTGTACACCATCTCAGGGAAGGAATGGGGAGGTAGGGAGGAATAAGAGGGAGGGGAAAAAGTCTAATCTATATGGAGGTCATTGTCTAATACTGAAAACAAATAAAATAATTTATTTTTTAAAAAACGCCTATTCATTGAATGACTATATCTCACTCCAAGTGAGAATGCTGTAAGACCTTAGCCTGAAAGGTCCAGGGTCTGACATTGCATCATAGGCCATCTCCAGTCACCCTGATGAATATCAGGTCTCTGGATCCAGATAGCTCAGGAGAGGAAAGTGATATTGGTGACCTTGCACAGCCCTCCCTCACTCAAATCAAAGTCAACTACAAGTCATGTTACCTTCTTGATGTCATGGTCTTCTTCGAGAATGAAGGACAAACACGACACATTGGGTGGTTGTGAGGATCAAATGATCTAACATTTAAAGCACTTTGCAAACTTTAAGAGCTATTTTTTAAAGTCATCTACTCCCTCCTTATAAAAGTAGCCTTGGTCAATCTTTCATTTCAAAACCCTTCCACAAGGACTTGGAAGGAAATTTGAGCCAAAGAAATAAATTGTCATCTGGGTTGAGGGTTGGGGCAGTGATGTTGTGGCTCTGAACTGGCATTAGGGCTGATAAGGCTTTGTTTTACTGTAGGTAGAAGGGTATCCAGCACCAAAAAATCCCCTTCATATCTCTAAATAGTGTGTGTGTTTGTGTGTGTGTGTGTTCATATGCGTGTGTGTGCGTGTGATAATACTCAGGCTTTATTCAAATTTTCTTTATAAGGGAAATTTCTATTTCCTCTATATGTAGGAGTTCATTTACACATGTGGATAGATTTACATCTCAGTGCTACACAAGGGAAATCATGTTCCTCTTCTTTGTTATATATCTCTATATCTACTTTACATGTAGATAATTTACATAAATATTTTGGAAACAAAACTTTTAAAAATTTAACTCAATTTAACAAATATTTACGATATGCCTTTGATCTCTGAATCTCTCCTCAACAAAATCCATTTCAAGTAAAAAGTAAATGAATAGCAATTTACATAGGAAAAGTGAAATGGATGAAGAATGCCTCTTGTCCAGACTATGACATATCATTGGATCAGTAGTCCATTGCTTCCACCTATCCATTGCCCTGAGGGGAGAGAAATACTTCAATATTCAGCAGGATAGACAGAAGGTTTGCCATCTGTGCAGAATGGAAGTGAACCCAAAATGCCTGGAAGCAGGAGGGTACAGTATTAGGTCTAGATGCAACCCCCATCCAGGGTCTATGAGAAGGTAGATGTGAAAAGGAGCAATGTAAGATATGGCTCATAGGGTATATAGAAATTAGAATGTATAGGCTCTTAAATGTCAGGATAAGAAGTTTGCATTTTATCCCACAGGCAACGGAGGATAAAAATAAATTGAAGTGGGACAGTGAGATGATCTTACTTATGTATCTGAAATGTTATTTTTGTCACTGTGCAAAGGATGGATTAACAAAGAAGAGACATTGGAGACAGTTACAATAATAGGAAAATTGATAGACTCCTTAAGGTTATTTATAACGTGATAAAAACAAGGATAGATATGAGAAATACTGTAGAGCAGAGGTATCAAACACATGGACTATGGTGTATGGCCCACAACGCTCCAGAGGACAGCCTGAACTAGATTAAAATATAATTGGGAAATATTTCATAAAATAAATAAAAAACAGAGGTAATATTAATATATGAATCTGTATGTCAATATACTGCTCATATGTTTCCTGGCATATGCTTTAGTAGCCTCCACTTCTATTTGAGTTTGACACATCTGTTGTAGAGGGAAAATTGATGGGACTTGAGAAATGAATGGATGTAAGAAGTGACAGAGGGAGGGAATTCCCAGATAACAGAAATTATGAGCCTGAATGACCAAGAAAGTAATTTTGAACAACAACAAAAATGCCACAGGAAGATGGAAAAGCAAATATATATATATATATATATATATATATATATATATATACATATGTATGTATATATACACATATATGCATATATACATACATCTATACATAGACTGGGGAGTTTTCCATTGAAATCATGGAGGTAGATTATAGAATTACTGAATCTCAAAGTTATAAGGGTACTGAGGAGTCATCTAGTTCATTCCAGATCTGATTAAGGAGAGGTCTCCAACAAGGCATCATCTTGTTTTCACTTAAAATTTTTTAGTGAGGAAGAACTTACTGCTTCCTCCAGGAAAGTCATTCCATTTTTAGATAGCTCTTGTTGTTAGGAAGGGAATTTGTTCTCACATAAAGTCAAAATATGTGTCTATAATTTCCACACATTAATATGAATTCTCTGTGTTGAGCCTGGGCATAAAAAAGACAATCTGGCGTCAGAAAGACCTTAATTCAAAAATTTCCTCAGACACTTATTAGTTGTATGACCTTGGGAAAGTCACATAAACTCTCTTAGACTCAGTTTCTCACCTATAAATTGAGGATAATTATGGCGCCCCCTTCACAAATTAATATGAAGGTCAAAATAAATGACATCGAAAACAATTTGTAAACCTAAAAATGGTATATAAATCCTGCCTATTACTATTATTGGCATGTACACACACACACACACACACACACACACACACACACAGACACATGAAAATCATATATAAAGTGAATATAAGCTAATTTTTACCAGAGATGTACTAGAAAATGCAGGAACCTGGAAAGGCTTCTGTAAAAGCAAGCACCTCAGTATACACAGAAAGCCCTGCTGTACAGGTTCTTGGATCTGCATTTCCAAAAGGAAAGCAAATTTTGAGGGGTCAACAATTACTTTAATCAAGCACCTACATTATTCATTTAGTTTAGAGGAAAGAGTGAGCACCCTGAACTTCAGAGAAGATACAAATAGAGAAATAAAGATCAACCAAGAGACAGGTATCAACAGACAGATATCTAACTGTGTGACCATATACACATAGTTATCGGAGAGAAGCACCAACATCTGGATATCTGGTTTTACAAGCGGGGAGGGAGGGGGGGTCTCCTTAGTGGTTGCCCAGAATCTCACCTGGTTATAGAAACACTTCCAATGAGTAAGCCCCAAAGGAAAACCTCACCTCAGAGTATTTATACACTTTTCAGAGCCAGAGGGCATCACAACCCTTGAGAACCAGTGCCTCCTGAACAAAAAATGTGGGTCTTCCCACAAATCTCCCCTAATCAAACTCCCCTTAATGCCCAGGCCCATTAATGGGTGGGGAAGATCTTTAATCTCATTAGTATTACAACTTCATGTAGGAGGTGGTAGGAGATAAGTTTTGAAAGATGCTAGATATTTTAAGAGGTAAATATCTGGAGGGAGTCTATTGCAAGGGGAGATTGGTTGTGCAGAGGTACAGAGATGGAAGATGGCCAACAAAATGTGTAAAAGATAGTTGCTGTTATTTGTCCTTTGTTTTTGGACAAGACCAATGGCATCACTGGGTGATGCCTTGACTTGTGCATGAATGGGACTTAAGTAAGGCAGAGTTGCACAAAATTGTTAGCTTCACTCTCTCCTCAAGAACCACCAAAGTCCAGTGACAAGAAGAAAGTCAAGACTGGTGGTGATGGCTTGGGTTGCAGTGGATGACATTGGTGTCTTTTGATGTCTAATCATACTCTAGCACTCCACAATGCCTACTTCAGCCACCTTCATGGTCATTGGAACAAATTATTTTCATCCATCCATTCTGCCAGGAAAACGTTTTCATGTGTTTGGAGCAGACATCCCCCTAACTCACCATCAGGTTTAAGACCTATTGATTATCTGCAACCTGGTCTTTAGCCTGTAGGCTGAGATGGTTTTAACAGGGTGCAGTTTCTATAGCTTCTATAGCTTCTTGGAGCCACAGGTAAAACTCAGATGAGATATAGACACCAAAGCTGGATGAGCAACCCTGAAAAGGGCTCAGCAAACCCTGACAGTAGGTGCTGATGTTCCCTGAACACCCTAAACACCCCATGTCAATGGTAGATATTCCAGAAAGGGAGGTTGGGTTTACATTGTGAAGGACTTTAAATGCCAAACAAGTACTTTTCCTAGAGAAACTGGAATCCAGTGGAGCTTACTGGGCAGAAAGAGTAATTCCTTTGCTATAAAAGAGCCATTCAAACACTTCAAGACAGCTTTAGTCTTTCTATATATTCTATACATTTCAGTTTCTTCAACGGATGATTATAAGAAATTCAAAGCCTTTCATCCTTTTCTGACTTCCTCGGAACACACACTATCTTGCCCATATTCTTTCTAAATGTGGTACCCAGAATTTAATTCATTATTCTAGATACACTCTGACCAGGGCAGAATGTAGATGATGATTAACTTCTATATTTTGTTCACAGTAGTTTTCTTATGGCAGTTACAGATTGTATTGGGGTTTTTCTTTCATCTGTATGGCTTTTTTGAGCTATTGACTCATATTGAATTTTTAATCTATTAACCCTGTCCCCCAAAATTTTCACATAAACTATTATTTCAGAGGATTATAGATGTAGCATCAGAAGAGATTTCAGATTCCGTTCAGCCCAACTCACTCATTTTAGAGATGAGAAAACCCAAGGGCTAGGGAAGTTAAATGATTTGTCTAAAGTCACACGGATAAACAGTACAAGGGGTAAGATTTTAACCTACATCCAACATTCTTTCCAAAGACTGTGTTCCCTATTTAATAAAACATGTTTAGTTTTAATTCAGTGGTATGACTTTACATTTATCTTTATTTAGCTTTATCCTATTGTTATATTTGACCCATCTTTCTAAGCTCTTGAGACAGTTTGGACTCCTTGACTATAATCCAAAGTGTTAGGTATTTTTCCCAGACCTGTTACACCAAAAACTTGATATTCAAGTCTTTATTAAAATGTTTAACAGCCTAGGGCCAAGGACAGAGCACTGAGATACTAAAAACTCACTTTCAAGTTGATATTGGTTCATTATTGATTATTCTTTGGGCTCCTTGAGTTTAGTTATTCAACTAGTTCCAAAGTTCTCATTCACAAGTATAATATGTAAAACTTTGTTGTGTTTTGATAGATTCTAGGTAAATGATATCTGTGGCATTTTCCTAATTTAACAGTCTAGTAACCCTGTCAAAAAAAGGAAATGGATTAGTATGACTTGTGATTGATGAAACCATGCAGGCTCTTAGGGATCTCTGTTTCACTTGGTAAATATTCACGAGCCATATGTATAATAACATATTCTTTGCAGGATGCTAAAATAAAAAAAAATCACTGGCATATATTTTGCATACTTCATGCTTCCTCTCTCTCTTTTCGTTTAAATTGGGATACTTGTTCTTCGTTTCTGAAGCTTCTCATCTATACTTCATAATCTTTTAATGGTCAGTGAAAGTTACTGAGTAAATATATCTGTCAATTTATTCAGTATTTCCTCTACTTTGAGGAGAGCTTAACTAGATAAGTGTTTGTTTATTACTGCCAGTTCCACCTAGAGTCTGTCCTAAAGAAGAGAAAATATTGGCATAGTCTACATCCCCCTAGATTTGGGGGAAAAATATTTCAAAAGGACTGGAAGAAATATAGATAGGGTCCTATGAACTAAAATGGTACTGGAGATGTTAGCTCAAGAAAGATGAAGGATATGCTAGAAGTGTGGACACAAAATTCCAATGAGGGGGGAAAAAGAATTTTGTCTGAAGAGAAAAATATAGAATCACAATTAACTTACCAATCACCTGGAATTTAAGCAGGATGAATACAGAAAATGGAAATTCTGCCAGATAACTTAATAATAGTTAACAATAACTAACACTTATATAGTATTTACTATGTAAATACTATGTATATGTTATATACATATATATACTATATACATACATATATACGTGTATACACACACACACACACACACACATATATGTATCAGACAATGTGCTAAATGCTTTACAAATATCTTACACCAGCCTGGGAGGCAGGTGCTTTCATTATCACACCCATTTCATAGATGAAGAACTTGAGGCAAAGAGAGGTTAAGTGACTTGCTCATGGTCACAGACCTAGTAAGTGTCTGAGGTCAGATGTCCTCCTGACTGGAGGCCTTGTGCTCTATCTGTTATACCCCTTAACTGCAAGAGGAATACAGTCTGAAAATGAATAACAGGATGTGGTCAGGAGTAAGCAAACCCAAAATGAGGAAAATGTGGCCAGGGAGAAAAGAACATATGTTTTCATTTTCTGAATCAATACTGGGAGAAAAAAGAAGGATGAAAGAAGGATTAGGACCTTTGCTTCAAATAATAGGATGCTGATAACAAAGGAAAACAGGGAGAAAGAGCTAGTCAACTCTTTTTTTTTCTTCTATTTTCTCTGCTGAGGAGATTGATCCTTGCTCTGGAAATGACTGAACCCAAACTACTAACAGAGAATTGATACCAAAGCTAAGTAAGGAAATAGTAAGTGAGCATGTGCTGTATACTCTGAATGGATCCCAGTCATCTACACCAGACTAACTATACCAGTGGGTACTGAAAGAATCACGGAATAATTGACATAGTTATCAGATGCCATCTATTCCAATCCTTTCATTTTACAGATGAGGATACTGAGAACTAGAGAGTTAAGGGACTTGCCCAACGACTCAGATAGTTAGCATTAAAGACTAGATTCAAAACCAGTTTGTTAGGGGACTGCTGCCGGTGACTACTCTCTCTGTGGCCACATAGCGTAGGCCATCTTTTCCCTTTAAAGATGACAAAGCTCTTACTGGCACCTGATGGGCCAAGATAGCTAAGGCACAAGCCACATATTGCCTAACATACCTTCCTGGCTGCATCTGGCCATATCAATGTGACTTCCTAGGTATACCTATTCTCTTGAAGTTAATACCCTTCAGCTTTGGCAGACATCTTGAGGTCTCATGAGTCACAGGACTCTGCTTGCTAACTAGGTCCAATTGTATAAGGTGGCAAGAGGATTTGTCTGTTTGTCGACTTGTGTACTTATCTACCTGAGCAAAGTGCTACCGTCTCCACTATGCTAGAGTTGGTTCACAAGCAGGAAAGCCAAATCTGCAACTTTCAGTGTGAGAATTTTCACTTGGGAAATTTACAAAGGCTACAAATCAAAAATTTATTTATTGTTCTGTTGATTGCCTAGATTAAAGAAAGTGATGGAGAAAATGCCAATAATTCAAACTAAACTTAAAATATGTTCAGTGCATTTTTTCCTCTGCTGTACTATATCCTTAAGTATCTTTTCTATATTAGTGATCCTTTTGTTAACTGCTGAATAAAGTACAGAGTTTTGTCTCATTTCTTTCCATCACAGACACTGAACTCCCAGGGGAGTGCCCTGAGTCAGACCCACCCCTTTCACAACTCTTCAGACTCTGGAGCACCAGCAATCTTTCAGCTGTACCTCTCACTGCCTCCTAGCATGAAGGACTGCTGAGATTCTATCACTAATATATGAAAGATCATGGAAAGTAGAAGAAGACCAGAAGACTGGAAAAGGGTCTGTGATGTCCTAATTTGTAAAACAGGAAAGAGAAAAGAGCTGATAAATTATAGACCAGTGGTTACTTTAAAAATTGCTGCAGAATGAGCCAAATGAGAGTGACAATTAGAGAAAGTCAGCATGATTTCACTAAAGACAGGCCATGCCAGACCAATCTCATTTCTTTTTCTTGGACAGGATCCTCAAACTAGTATACGAGAGGCAAAGTGTGGATATAATTTACCTTGATTTTAATGAAGTTTTTAAGTAAAGAATCTCATGGTATTCTTGTGGGAAAAATGGAGAGTTATGGATTAGACAATAATATAATTGGAATCAATTAGAAATGTTTGGATGGTTGCACTCAAAGAGTAGTTGTTATTGGTTCATATTCTATGTAGCCTAGGTCTCCAGTGTAGTGCCCCCAGGAGTCTGTGAGTGACCCTGCATATATTTAATTATAAGTCTTGCATTCCATAGTACCAGGCCCTTTACTAGGAGAAGAGTATAAAAATATAAAGAAAGAAATAATCCCTTATCTCAAGGAGATTACATTCGAATGGGGGAGACAATAAGTACATATATACATATATATGTATATATGGAATAAATATGAAGGGAATAAATACATACATGAAGTAATTCAAGACAAGTGAGTTTGGGAGGTATAGCACAGGCAATGAGGGGGATCAGGAAAGACTTTTTAAATAGGTGGTGCTTCTACTATGTCTTGGTGGAAAAGTGGGATTATGTGAAAGAGGTAAGGAAGGAATGCCTTCCCGGCATGAAATATGACCAGTGAAAAAGCACAGAGATGGGATGTCATGAGAGAGGAACAGAAAGAAGAAAGTTTGTTAGGATCTGAGTGTGATAGGGGAACGATATGCAGAGAGGATGGAAAGAAGAGAGGCTAGTCACTACAGCAAAATTGTCAAGGGTTTGGAAGTTACACTGGACTCAGAGCAATGTGGAGGTTGGGATTCATCAAGTGAGTGACATTGTCATGTTTACACCAAAGGAAAATCATTTTGACAGTTCATAGGGCCTTTGAAATAATCTACCTGAATGGCTGATAATTAGTACCAGTAGTAAGGTGATAAATGGGAGGAGAGAGGAAAAATTCATACGGGAAACTGTAGAAATGGAAACATCATTTGACAGCCTATAGGAATTGTGGGGTGAATAAGAAGAAGGAGTTGAGGACAACATTTAGCTTATGTACCTTGGAAATGGAGGCAAATGGTGGTATCTGATAAAAATAGGGAAGTATAAGGGCTTGAGATAAAAAAATAATGAGTTCCATTTTGTTCATGTTGAGTTTGACATGTCTCTGAGACATCCAATTTAAAATGTCTAGTAGGTGGTTATGATTCATTCAGAGGAGGAATTGGGGTCACACAAATTGATCTGGGTCATCTACATAGAGGTGATAATTAAACCCATAGAAGCGGATGAGGTTACCAAGAAAGAAGGTGCATAGTAAAGAAGAGAGAGTCTAGGACAGAGGCTTTTGAAAACACCCATGGTTAGGTGATGTTGAGAGCAGTCAATGCATGCAAAATGCTTCATAAACCCTAAGGCACCATTGAAGGGCTGTCTATTTTCAATATGAAAGGTGGTGTGGGTTAACTGATGGAAGACCGGCCTTAGATTCATGAAGGCCTACCCTTAAATCATTCCTTTAACACATACTGATGATGTGATCCTGGGTAATCATAAACTCTCAGTTCCCCCAGACATTTCTTTAAGACTATAAATTATAGCAACTTTGCCAATCTGCCTTTGTAAAAAGTATCCCACCTCTGAGGTTTTCCTATACTTAAAGGTCAAAGGTACAGATTTAACCAATGTATATTACCATTATATATATAGGGAGATTGCTGTTGGGAGGAGGGAGAGACAGAGAAATAGATAGACAGACAGACAGACATGAGAGAGAGAGAGAGAGAGAGAGAGAGAGAGAGAGAGAGAGAGGAAGAGAGAGGGAGAGAGAGGAGAGAGACAACCTCCAAAGATGTATTTATTTCTAAAATGAGAGGGCTTCCACAGATAATTTCTAAGTTCCAATATAGTACATACTTAATAAATATATTTTTGACTGAATAATTTTAACATTCTATATTTATATTCACCCCAAGGGAATATCTGATTCACATTCATATCTTACAATATACTAGATAATAGAATTCTGGGGTCTCCTCCTAGTTTCCCTTGGCTTATATCCTTAAACTACTACAGACTTGAGACTGTTCAGCATAAAGTCAGCTTGTGAGTCTCTTTATTTAAAACACATGGAGTCAGGACAAAGGGAGGAGGGAAGATTACAAAACTTCACTCACCTTCTTTTATAAAAAAAATCATACTTTTAAAAAAAGTGAATGATCACTTTGAAGGACATTTACTGATTTTTGCAAACAAACAAACAAAAATTACAATAATTTAGTCAGTAGTCAAACTCCCCAGAAAGTCAAAATAATGCTATGGTCATAGTGACACTTAATATAATCACAAGTCCAATAGCTGTCCAAATATACAGTAGCTATAAATAATTTAAAATGATTTACTCCCATTGTTGGTATAGACATTTTTGATGCTGAAAATGGATACCAGCCTATTGTAACACACCTGGGAGCTATTGTTAACTAGGGTGACAGGATTAAATGGGGGGAAAAAAGCATCACTGCTACTTGTGCCAAAAGATTTTTTTCCTGTCAGATGTTGTCCAAGGAATGCTGGCTTCAGTTGTTTCTCAATTGCACTTCTGGGGATATTAGTAATTGACGTAGACTACTTCTGTTTTTTTATAACCTTGGCCAAAATCTGAAGAAAAGTGATAGAAAGGGCAACAAAAGTATGAAAGATATTAAGGAAGAAAACTAATAAAGAAGCAATAAAGGAAAGAAAATAGTATATAATGTCCAAAAACAACAAAGCAACATGGCAAAGAATTGAATATCTTCCTGGATACATTATTATTAATCCCAGGGAAGAAAAAGGAAATAATGAAAGGCCAATTTTCAGACCTTATAATTGACCTTTAAAATGTTCAAATCACCATAATATCCTTGAAAATTTTAATGGATTATTGTAGCTATTCAAGAAATAATTAATTATACATGCCTATAGGGAACTAGCTGTTTTTAACAAAAATAATTCCTATTATTCAGTAATATATTTTCCCTTCAAAGAACTGATTAGAAAATTTTATTACATTGTTATAATATGTCCAACAATTATTGAAAATGTTAGCACTTCCTACTTTGTTTAGTAAAGAAAGAATAGTAAAAAAAAATTAAAAAGCGTGCATAATGCTATTTTTCTATGGACAAGCATTCCACAAGAGAAAAATGATAGAAAGTAGTTGTTGCTTTCAATTTGGCAAACAAACAGAGACTGTATAAAGATTCATATTTTTAAATGTTTTTCCTGGTGGTAGCAGCAAATTGAAGGGGGAGTGGGGGGTTAGGGGCTGGGGAGAAGCCGCAATTAAAATTTGAAATACACATATAAACTAAACTAAGTCATTGAGCTGTAGAATCCAAGATTTATGTTATTTCTCCACAGTTCATTGTACATAGTTTATTATTATGTGATATGATATATTTTTTTATATTTTTAAAAGAAAATTTATGAATGTTTTAAGTTTAATAATGGCAACAGCAATGCTTTTAGGGGCTAGTAATTAGTTATGTCACTGAACTGATAAGGAAAAAAATTCATAACCATTTGAAAGCAATTTAATATTCATTCAAGGCTAAATTAAGTACCTCGAGACCAGGTAAGCAATTTGTATACTTCACTCTGAATTTAAGGATGGAGTAACAGGTTAGTCCTTGAAAAGGAAAGATTTTTTTTCATTTTTCCCCCTTATTTATCCATAACTGAAGATGAGAAAATTGAAAAAAAAAAGGGAAAAGCAAGAAGAAAGGAGGAAGTAAGGAGTAAGAGAAGAAAATACCAAATGAGTTTATGTATGTGTGGGAGAGAAACTGAAAGATGCAAACATAGACCTGACAGAGAAAAGAAATTGGAAAGAGATAGAAGAGTAAGAGATAAGAGAGACAGAGGAGGGAGAAACAGACAAAAAGAGCGAGAATACCATTTTTTTTTCTAATTTAAGAACTTCATATGGATGGAAATGGCTTAAATGTATATGAGTTATAGCTAGAAGTTTGTTTAATACATATATTATATATATATATATATATATATATATATGGATGTTGCTATGCATTTAAAGGCCATGCTTGATTAATTAGTATAGACTTTAATAAGCTCTCTGTCCTAATATGCCTTGAACAGATTATACTATGAGAGCTTCTTGACAATATAACCTTAAATGATATTACAGGAAAGAATTTAAAATAATCAGAATACAAAACTTATTTAGTTTGTGACTGTGGAAATGTATTGTAATTAAAAATTATCCCATTTCATAATTGTAAGCCTTCATTACTAACCTGCTGTCTTGTTAGTTGGAGGACATGTTGAGACCAGATCATATTTGGTTCCTGGTTTCTTGCATATATTCTTATCTAAGTGAAGAAACACACTGAGAAATAATACTCATGCTTTTAAAAAAGTTTTGACACCCATTATCATGCTAGTCCTAGTTAAATACATCACCAAGATTGTTTTCTGTGTTTATAATTTGCTAAGCGGAGCCCTCAGATTAAATATGACATTTGAAATTTTAAAACAAATGAATATTTAACATTTGGTTAATGGGTATAAACTTTTATCTTCTCTTGATATTTTAATTTCCTCAATATCAAGAGCAGACTGTTTAATAACTTTTTTTGTGAAAGACACTATGTACAATTTGTAGCTGTCTGTAATTTGGTAGGCTTTGAATTCTATATGCTTATTTATCAAATTAGAAATAGATGAGAATAAAATCAATTCTACCTCAAGGTAACAAATATTTTTTTAAGTCAAAAAATAAAGTAGAACATATGGTTTTGTTTGGCTTATTTGTTTCACTAGAGGTTTCTAGAATGGCTGTCATAGCATGTTAGATTTGTCACATTTCTCTTGTGAGGGGTCTTCATTTTGTGTAGATTGTTTGGTTATCCTTAAATGAAGAGACAACCTAATGCAGTAGACTGGAACCTGACAAAGCCAGAAAGACCTGGGTTCAATTTCAACCTCTATCCAGACAATCAAATAATGTGTCACCTTTGTCAAGTCACTTAATTTCTCAGATATTTAGAAAACTCTAAGACTATAAATTGCATTGAAAGTGCCAACATGAAAAGCTTTATAGAAGCTTCTTCAATGGAATGTTACCTGTAACCAATTATATCTCAGTTCCATTCCCTCTCCCTTAAATGACATGTCATTAAATGCATGGCTGGATGGGAGAACAGGATGGAGCAGGGGAAATCAGGCCTCTCCTACAAGGTTGGATGACAGCTCTGTATAGAGAAGAGTCTTTTTGCTACACCTTTCTGCAGAGCACGTGTTTTGACCTAAGTCTGTCTTTCTCTGTGGATGTATGGAGAAAATTTTGATTAGGAGAAGAAATCATTGGTAATGATATCCAGACACAATTTGTTTGTTTTTTGTCAGAATGTATAATCCTGAGGATGCTCTATCTCTAACTAGAATCAAAGTGATAGAGTTTTAAGTAAGGCAACCTTGGTCTGAGTCCCAGAAAACAGTCTGGAGGTGTATGTGTGAAAATCTTTAAAAGTTTCCATTGTAATCTTGCAAAGACATCAAAGGTCACTGGTCATTTAATTAAAACTAAAACATTCCCTTTTTACTCATGACATGAGGCCAAATGGTGTAGCTGTGCTTGTGATGAGAAAATTCCTTCAGTGACATTAAATTTGCCAGCCCAGCAATGTGAGTTTTCTCTTATCCAAGATCCTGCAAAAGAATCATCAATTTTAATATAGAAGGGAACTTAATAGATCCAGTCTAGTATTCTTATTTGACAGATGAAACTGAGTACCAGAGAGTTTAAGTGAGATAGGATTCAAACTCAGGTTTTCCTGATTGTAAGTCCAACGACCTCTGTGTACCCCACAGCACTATCTTTTTTGAAGTTTTAAAGTAAATGAGAAAGAAGTATCAAGCGTGCATTGTATATTTGAAAGGACTGACATGAAATAAAGCAGCACATACTGAGGATGATTAATTATCTTCCCTCTCTATCCCTTATCCACCTGTCCTGCCTGTCCCTCAAGTGAAAGTCGAAGTTCTAAGCTGAAACTTGCCTTGGCCACATATGAATAATCCTTGATCCAAATTGCAGACCTACCACATGAAAGGATTCCCAAGTTTAAAGGGTCAGAAATTTCCCTGGGACCCGATGCCTGGCTAATTCAAACTGTAGCACTGTCCCTCATGAGGTCTGAGACAGATGGAATTAACATTAATGACTATTAGCCTCAGTCCCAACAAAAACAATGACTAAAGATTTTGGGTAGTCTATACACTCAACCCTACCTACCATGACACTGTTTGTTTCACAGGTTGCTTTGCCCTTCTTGACAGCCTAGGAATTTAGAAATGGATGGGGCTGAAGTATTATTCAAGCAGCATGGTCTAGTGCTTAAAGTTTCCCTCAAAGTGGGTAAGGACTAGGTTCGAGTCCTGCCTCTGATACATTGACTGGACCCTAGCCAAATCAGTTAACCTCCTCATAAATTCCCTATATTGATGAGATTACAAGTTCAGTTAAAAAAAAGTTTTATCATTATGTTGGTTCATGCACAATAAACATATTTCAGTAAGCTAGTGGGGGCCAAAAAATAAATAGAAATGTATGCAGATGTTAGCCATGGAAGAATGTATTTTTGCTGAATCCAGAGTTTTCTAAGCTTTGAAAGCTTCAGAGAAAATTTACATCTTTGAAGTTTTTGTTCCATTTATTCTTGGCAAAAGGTGATTTCTTGGTTCAAATAAAACTGATTTCACTGGGTTGCTCAAAGGGATTTTTGGACAATGCAGTGTTTTTATTAATCAGAAACACTTCTGCTTGAAAGTATACATGGGTGCAAAAACAAAAATAAAAATAATGTTTTTCAAGGTTCATTTGACACCCAGAGAATTTAACAAATCTTAAGAGAAACTATGATGGACAAAATATGCTACTAGTTTCACCAAGCGAAGTTGCTGAGGGTCAGAAGAAAAATGGATCCACTCAAGTCAAAATGTAGTCTTGCTTGTTGTAAACCCATAGTGTTCCAATACATCTGTAATTACAGCAAATGTGCTTTAACACCATGCATAATTGGTATATTCTGACCAATGATAGAGGTAGATCCAAAGTGGTATTCTGAAGCACTTGATGAGTTTTTCAAAGCATATAGAAGAAAGTAACTTTCTTCACTATTGAGCAGAGAAGTTTTTCCATTAGAAAGAACAGATGCCCCCAATATTTTTTAATCAGCAGAAACTGTCAGAACCTTATTTTTATGTCCCTTCTGAAAGACAGCAGCATAGGCTTGTAATCTCTTCTTGTGCAACACCATGCTGTGCTTGTGGTTAAATATGGACATAAGACATAAGCCTCTTCTTCAAATGGACATTTATTATCTCCTTGGAGTTCTGTCTCCCAACTTCTACCTTCGATCTTATTTATTCTATGATATAGGCTGTAAGTATTAACTGCACACTTCATTCTCCAAGGAAAGTACTCTGTGGCCTAACAAATGGGCAATATTTTTTCCCTGTGACCTCTACTTTCAACTTGATAAAACTTTATAACCTTTTTTTTTTGTTTTTGTTTTTTTTTAAACAGAGGTTGGAAAGGAGGTGGCTGAACTACTGGGTAAAGATTCTGTTCTTACTCCAGTTACACTTAGATGCTTGTAAACTGAGATAATGGGAAAACTTTCTTGGGTTTCTTTCTGAGAAATTATTGAAGGAATTCTGGCAGGCAGGTGAAAGGGTAGAAGGAATCATGATGGAAATAAAAGCAGCCCTACTTTAGTGCCTTCTGACATGGACATTGTCAAATAAGCTGGGCCACAAGTGGAAAAACCATTCTGATGCCAAAAGTACATACAGTTTTACAAAGATGAGGATCCTAATTAGCACTGGATGGGAAGCTCAGCATGAGGCTAAATGGTTGGTTTGATCTTTAGAGTTATGATGTTGGAAGGTGTCACCAAGATTATACAATATCACGCAGATAACATGAATGTTAAACAAATCACACATTTTGGAATTTCTTAAGTGACATTTTATGGCTTTAGGATCAGACATGTTTTTGATACTGACTGTGTTTTTCTTTGCTGGATTCCCTAATGAATTTAACAGCCTTTATGCTGAACAGGAAATCTGGAGTGACCATTTGAGGTCTGTTTTCTTTATACCTTGTGGAGCACAGGTTTACTTTTGGACACCTAATAAATCAGGATATACTGTCTAAGACTCAGAGATTTTGCCACACCATTAAGCAAAGGACAAAAAAATCAGGCTAGAAGGTTGAGATGTCTTCCTTCATCTTCTGATCTATAGGAAAGTCAAAAAGCCAACTCTCTACCAGTCATCTGTCAATTGAGTTGAGTTGGCTAAGGCTTTTCATTTAAAAATACTTTTGCTTGTAGCTCACCAAGGAATACAACCATATGCAATTCTTCTATATTTCAAGCGATGGGCCACTGCTGGATTGATTGCTGTTGACAGCTTGTGACCATGGGGAGTCATTAGATTTTGCTAGCTAGCAAACAATTATAGCTTTGATATGTGTGCATCAAGGTAGGTGAAGATGAAAACGAATACAAATACAGAAAAATATTCAGACTCTGTGTGGTCTATAGTCCCCTTTTGTGATGATGGAAATGAATCTGCACTGGAGGAAAAAAACTTACCAGAAATGTTAGAGTTAAAAGAATACTGAGAAAAGCAGCTGAGAAGGAATAACATAACTTCTTCATTCTAAAATTAAGTACTTGGAAAATGAAGTTGAAAAGAAAATTGCACACCTTTGAGTTGATGTTAATGTTTTCTTAGAATATTGTCTGGTTTTGGTTTTTTTTTTTTTGACTAGGTAATGAAAATAAGCTGTTTATATTCCTGATTATATGTTCCTAGGATCTAACTCAAATTTTCTTTCACACGACCCCTTTAAAGTAATCTACTGCCCAATTTTGCCTGACTGACAAGAAGACTTTCAGGTTGTGGAATTGTTTGTTTCCTTTGGCAGTATTCAGATCACTTATTCATCCATCAATCTTTGAACATGATTTGTTCTAGGAAATGAGCGATGAAGTCTCAATTTTTGGGGACACTGTGGATTTAAAAATGATCAGAAAACTCAAAATTGGTTAATAACCATCACTTTGTAACACTTAAAATAACTATAGTTATCATTGCATGGGGAAAAGGCAAAAATTAGTATTAACAAACAGATTCAACTATCAATTTGGTTTTTAAAGGCACTTTACATATGAAAATATTTATATAGTGTCAATAATTAGAAATATATATAAATAATTTTGTAATGAAATCAAGTTTAAATACAAAGGGGATTAAACCCCCTTAGTTTTTGGTAAATACTTAGACTCTTCCTACCTTTCAGAATTATGTGGAGAAAGAAAGAATTTCTTTTTGGAAATGGTGGAAACTCTCTTTGAAATGTATTGTTTCTTTTGGATTTTTTTAAAATCCCAAATATACACAATTATTTTAGTGTAAGGACATGGATTTTAGTGAAGGTATTTATTTCCCAGACCTGTAATTTCATCCATTTAAGGAGCCAGTATGGGAATTCTCTCCACTCCCACAGATGGTCAATTTATTTGAAATTTATATTATGAAATTTTCCTGGGACACTGAAAACTTCAGTGACTTATGCACAATTGTAGATCCATTATGGGTGAAGAAAATGGCTTGAACTCGGGGCTTCCTGACTTCAAGGTCAGCACTTCCATCCTTTGCATCATAATGTCCCTTAGAGTTTAATATGTAATAACTTACCCACATTATATATAGTTTCCAGTGGTTCATCCAAAAACTATTCTAAGTGATTTGAGAGGGAGGTCCTATAGTCTCCTATGGGAGTATATATTTCAATTGACATTAATTCAGAAGGAAATTTTTTTCTGTAGTTTTAAAATTTTAGGAATTTTTTTTTGTCTAGCCCTGCATTGTTAATACTATGGGTGCGTATTAACAGGAAGACTCATTGACTGAGTATCCAAATTTCAAAAATAAACCAATGATGATGATGATAAGAACAGTGTCATACAGGATTTTCCAGATCAAGGTCCAAAAGTCCATTGAAAATATGGGAAATTTGACATATTCTGTACTACAAAGAGTTTACTTGTGTTTTCTTCCCCATGAGACTGCTGAAACATATATTTATGTGAATCTGGAAGAAGAAAGTTGGATATAGATAGTTTTGCTTCTCAAAGCTCTTCACTCATACTTCTATTTAAAGAGAAGTAAAGGTTTTATTTCCATAGTATTGAAATAATTAGATGAATCAGGTAAATCAAAACAAATCAACTTTTAACCTTGTTTGTAAAGGAAGAGTTAAAAAAGTGATTTTTTTTCTTTCTTTTTTCATATAATTGGTTGGAAGTTAATTGCCACAATGCTTAAATGTTTCAAAAATATGTCTTCTCCTTCTGTTGAATAATTTCTTTTCTCCTGAAGAATGAAATTTAGTATACCTATAATAGGAAATCTAATAATGTGATACATTGCTGTGATGCCTAGGATCTTGAACATGTGTAAATTTAAATGAAATATCATGACAAAAGAAAAGAGAAAAGAATGTCAAGCTTTTCCATCTGAAGGCATTCCAGAGGTAGAGAGAAGAATCTTGCAATAGAATAGTATTTTCCATGTTTTATATATCAAAGAGAATACTGAGTGGTATTATAATTGAAACACAGGGACTCTAATTCAAAGCGTCCATGATATATCTAGCATTTTTTATACAGTGAGTCAATTATGTGAATGCACTAGCCATTACACTGAGGAAGAAGGTGGAACATAAGGGTAATATTAGTCGTTCCTGGATGGCTCAGTTCCATGTGTGGCTTCTCTCCTTTCTCCCCACTTTTTTTTCCCCCATCATGGGAATGACATACCAAACAACAGTTGAAACTCATTCATCTAGAAATTCTTTGATTGTGACTTCCTCAGAGGTTTGTTAGCATCCCAAATGAGTCACACAGAAGGTCATCTGGTCTAAAGCTAAAATATAGATCTTAGAGACCATCTAATCTAACATCCCCTGCAATTTTTACCTATGATAAAATGGAGTCCCAAAGAGATTGTGACTTGCCCAAAGTCACAGAGGTAGTAAGTCTCACAGTATGGAATAAAAAACTAGGCTGTCTGACTCAAAATCCAGTGATCCTTTTAGCTATCCCACAGCTCTTTATTTAAGGACAATCCATAAATGAAACTTTAAAAATTGTTAAATAGCATAAGACATATATTCCATACCAGGGAGGTATTTTGTGGTAACTTCCGCACATGGAAATATTAGACAGTCAAAATAAACACATGGCTACAAATCACCTTAGGCCTTGAAACAGATATATAGACAGAAGTACTATTAGCTTTGTGATTGTTCTTTCTTACTGTTTGAACCTTAGCTGATTAATAATAATTAGTACAATGACATACATATCCCCATTGTTCTTTAATTAAAAATTCAGGACTTTTGCATGGCAGAAATAATAATAAACTTAAATATCCTTATCACTTTGCCTTTCCTCAAACAACTCTTTGGAAAGCTAGTTGATTGGAAACTAGTACAAGAATTATTTTCCACTTTTATAAACGAGAAAACAGAAGATCAAATAAGTTGAATTACTGGTCCCAAGTCATTGGACTGCTTAGCTATAGAGACTCCATGAGTAACATACTTAACACTGACGTTTCTGATGAATATCTGCACATTCTGGGCATACACTGAAATGTAGTCAAATGGTCACCAACCCTTTCAAGGATAAGATCCATTTTTTCAAGTCAAAAATAAATATTGAATTTCAACATGTGGTCATTGAAAGATTAATATGTAATAATTTAGAAAATTATGATTAAAAGCACCTAAGAATTCAGGAATACCAGCATTTTTATTTCATTTATCAGAGGAACATCAACCTACATTTGAAAAATAGCAATACATACACATATATGGGAGGGGTTATTTCTTTAGTCACTCTATAGAAGATATGTTTATTTAGAGACAAAAGAAATATCTCATTGAAATTATATAGAAACACAAACTTCAATGTTAGGGGCATGTATAATTAGGGATTCCTTACCAAAGAAAGTTGAAGGTAAAGGACCATAGATTGTCCTTGGAGAAGCAAACAAAAGAGTTGCTATAGCTGGTTTTATCACATACATTTAAATGCAACAAGACACAGAATTTTATTGGCTACATGGTCATGCCATTTTGCAGTACACATGATGAACACTTATTAAAAAATGAAGATAAATGTATTTTGCTTGCTTAGATTTTGTTGCTATCTTAGGTTCACACACTGAGAGCTCAAAGAGGTAGCTTAATCCAAACTGAAGCTTAGAACAAGTGATTTATTTGCTCAGGGTCACATAGGTGGTGTATAGCACAGCTTGACTTTGAACCTAGTTCCTTCCCACTGTAACAGTAAGATAACATCTGTAGCTGAAGATGAGAAACCTTGGCACTTTCTACAAAGGAGATGAAGATTTGAAGAGGCAGAGAAATAGATGGAGTCAAGCACAAGATGAAGATAATTGAATGAACACTACACCTTGTCATCCAATCTTGTTTCTCACCACTGTTCTTCCTCCTGATCTTTTCCTCTTGCAACCCTTGATTCCTTTAAACTTCTAG
>CM053770.1:125906496-125926763 GCA_028658325.1 Potorous gilbertii | reverse complement strand
ATTTTTATGACTGTATTTCAGTGTACTGGTTTTCTTCCTAATCTTATGTTTTTCTGAAGATAACATTTAATAAGTACATCTTAAAATGTTACCCCAAGAAAGAGTCCATATGCTTCACTAGACTACCTTGAACACAAGAAAGGTCAACAAATTTTTACATAGAGAATACAAGATCTTTCTGTATTTAATGGTTGTCTGTTATAAAAGTGCATTTGACTCTCTTCTAACAGGGAATATCCCATGAAAATATTAGGATTATATAGCATTCTTTGATAAATGAACCCTTGTTCATTGATCTCCCTTTTCTAAATATTAAGCAGAGAGGGAGATAGTCACTAAAAAGTATGTCACCCTCAAGGAGGATGTACTATGAAGAGGTCAAAAGAAATGGAGATTAACTATAGATACTGAAGGACTTCAGATATAGATGATGTTGTGACATTTATACCATATTGCGTAATTAAATTCAATTTTCTCATATAATATCAATGACCACTTAAAAGAGATTGGTACAATAATCCCATGGGAAAATAAGTAAATAAATAAAGCTGTTGCTTACCCATACAATTTGCAAACATATGAAAAGCAATGAATTTATCTTTTTTAGTCAAGCCTGCATGGATAGAAGGAAAGATGCTAACAATGACAAAAATATGGAAGAAAGAAAGAGGAATGTATTTTGGAGAAGTCATGTGTTCCATTTTCATTGTGTTGAATTTGAGGTGTCTTTGAAATACATAGGCAGAGATATCCTGGAAGATATATGTAAATACAGGTCTTGGGGGAGATAATTTGAGGTATCATATAGTTTGACTTCATGGAAAAATGCCTGGAAAGAGCAGATCCTTTCTTCTCTAAGACCGAGAGAACATTTGACCAACACCCATCATAAAACTAAATTTCAGATGAAAATCTGCCAAGGAACAAAATTTAATTTTAGAAATATTACAGCACAAACTCAGTCTTTAGCTCAGGAGACCTTATTTTAAAACTAGGTGAAGGTCAAATACACGGGAATTGTTAAATAGTCATTCAAGAATGCCAGTCACAGCACACATCTGCCACTCTTAACTAAGAAAAATTCCGCACAGTCAGGAGTCCCCATCTAAAAAGGGTTTTAGGGTAAAGTAAACATCGTGAATGAATTACCCTTCTTCCCCTGGAGAGGTCACATTTGAGGTTCACTGGTGATGCAAGATGGTGAGCCTAGGACAGTGCCACCTGCTAAGGATTAAACAGAGAGCTACAGTCTCTTCTGCAATCAATGCTTTATCTTTATTGGGACCTATATTCATCACTGGAAGTTTTGACAGGCTCATAATCCATTCATTAATGTATGTTAATATCATTCCCCATGGTGTTGCCCTAACTTTTAAGCACTCTGTATCTTTCCCACCACCTTCCTGACCCGCCACCCCCCAAAAGGAAAACCAAATAACAAAACACGTAATAAGTTTTTGTGAGGGCTGGTAAAAATGGTATACTTCTTGCGTTGGAAAGGAAAGTTTGCCAAACTGATTTTATGGAACTCGTCTCAGTGTGATATTTCATGACTAAAGTTCCCTCACATGCTGTAACAATAAAATTATTGCTTGTCAGCCAGACCAAACCGAAGTCCCATAAATACCATCTTGAATGATTTCAGGCTGCAGCACAATATTTCCCTTGCTAAGTCATCATGGTGGGTCTAATAATTTGATAATAAGTTTCAAAGTAGCAATCCCATGAAGGAATACAATCAAGGAAAAGGAAAAGAAAAGGAAGCTTGGGTGATGGGAAATTGTCTCCAGAAGTCATAAAACATTTCTACAATTACAAATTTCCCACTAGTGAGAACAAAATAATGTCATAGGTTGGTTATAATCATGAAATTCTTGGAAAATAGAAATCTACCAGAATATTCTATATAATATTTGAAAGGATGAATAATTTTGGAATATACAATGTTTGTTTTTATGAAAACTAAACCATTCAAAAACTCCTTTGCCATTTTTTTAAAGACTAGATAGGGCACTTAGTGTGATGCTTTCTGATGGAAGATGTTGATACATTTTTGGTGGTAGCTTAGCTACTTCATTCTTCTCCTTTGAGAAGTTTCAGATGAATGCCATTTGAAGTTTGTGATTTATGGCCACTTAATTTCTCATATTGTTTCAATCATTTCTTTGTTTTGATTGCCCTGACAATTCTTCACCTTCATTCATAGTACAAAGTAACTCCGGGGTAGATAGTTCTCCATCATGCTCTAAGAGGAAGGCACAACACAAAGAACTCATTCAATCTCTCTGCGTTCTTACATTTGCACTGTTGTAGACTAGCAGGTCAAGTTGATCTCCTGTGGGGTTCTTACTTCTGCTACACTTAGAGAATACAAAGAAGAATGCTTTATCATAATGGCAGTGATTTTAAAAATTCAATTGAGAATTTTGTTTCCAAAATTTCCCCTAAACCTTTATACCCTCTCATTTGATCACTAAAAATTTTCCCGCTACTCCTAACCTTCTCATTTTGTTTTATCTTATTTCATTTTTCTAGTAATTCTCACAGGCCTCTAATAATGTGCCCATAAGCAGCTTCCATGCTGCTTAGATGGTTTTTAATTTCCTACCTTTTCCCCCTAGATCCTTTCTCACTAATCCCTTCATTTTTCTTCAAATCTACTTTTTAAAGAAATTGTGTCCAAATCTGATTTTTCACTATAGTGCACCCCGTGAAGATGTCAAACTTGATTATGTCATTGCTACTGCTACTTCTTTCCTTTCTTCCTTGACCTTCTATACAGGACCAAATAGAATCATTTAACCATTTGTATCTCCAAAATAAACTCTTCAGCCAGAAAAATCTCTGTATGCCTGTAATGTCCAAAGAAATCTGAGTTGTCTGCAATTCCTTATCACTAAAAATCTTGGCAATGGAGTGCTCAAATTTGAAATGTACCATCAGTAAATAAGTAACCTCAGAAACAAACTTTCCCTGTGTGCTCTGCTTAACAGGTCCTGGGCATAACACAAAGCTTATGCATGCCTCCACATTTCCATATGACAAATCAATCACAAAGAGACATAGGTTTTACATTAACATATGCCAATCACAGTATGGGAACCTACCAACACTTATGTACTGTACTCAAAAGTTTATCCATCTTTAGATGAATAAAACAATGTGTCTCAAGTCCAGTTGGATTCACTTTACTAACTATTTTGGTATAACTTCAAGTGTCAGGCAAATCAAACTGAGTGATGATAAGCTTATTCTTACTCTTTCCAGATTGAACAAATCTAACCAAATAGTTTTGTATTACCACAGTGTCTCTTTTGTAAGAAACCATGGAGTAGTCACCAAATTCCTAGTAGAGCTAAAAAACATACACATTTTTCAGCAAAACCTAAAGAGGACTGTGTGAAGAACTATAAATCCTAGAGATGCTTTGCTATTCTTAGGATTATTTTCTCTAAATTTAGCTCTAAGAAATACTTAAAACATACTTTCTTCTTGCATAGAGCTTTTAGATCACAAAAACCGATGAAAACATTAGTATCCACTGCATGCAGAAAAAGATGCTATGCTCATCTGGGTATATTTTGGCTCAGACATGCACCATAATGTAGAACATTTATGTTTTGGCCTTAGAATCAGGAAGACCTGTATTAAAACCATGATTTTGATACATACTAGTCACATGACCAAGGGCAAATAGCTTCTTAAGGCCTGAGGAAATTATCTAAGATTATAAGTTACAGAAGAATTGCTAATTTGCATTTAGGAGAGAGTTTCTACACCAGAATTTCATTACATTGAAGAAATCATAGGTCCTTAATAGAGATGTATGTATGTGTGTGTGTATATGTATTATTTATATATGTATGTAAAATAATTTATTTGATAAGGAATTTTTATCTATATTCTAAATGACAGATGAAAATTAGCAGCTAAATAAAATTTATCCATCATCAGAGAGTTAATCTATAACTAAAAAGTGAAGTATATACATCCCAACATGGCAAAATTCCTTAGGGACAATGACAAAAAATAAAAAAAAAGATAAAGGAATAAATTGATAGCTGATAGATTTAGTAATATAACTGGATCAACAAAAACATCAGCTAATCCTTCTTTTTGAATTATTTCATTCTCTCCTAGAAATGGAAAAATTTCAGTTAGAATATTTAATAGAATTTTTTTTTTTACTATTTAATAGTACTATTTAATAGTAAAATAGTACTATTTAAGAGTTATAATCAATGTAACAAAAGTATTTCGTTCTGGTGACTTACTGATAATGTTCTGTAACATATTTATACATATATGTATATATAAATATATGTGTGTGGATGCACATAAATGCATTTATATATGATCAGGTGTTTATATATGTGTATATCTTTTTATCTGACTGATCTTTGTTAATTATCATTGACTTAAAAATGATTATCAAGGCACAAATTCCTTTTAGTTGACATCAGGGCCAGCTGTTGCTCTGGGACATATATAAACTAATCAACACATTCCTAGAATGTTAGAATGCTACAATCAAAAACAACAGCGCTGGACAACACTACAAAGATATTAAAACACAGTAAAATGTCTTGCTTAATACTGTTAACTACTCTTTCCTCCTAGAGAGTTTGTCCTCCATTGGATCTCTCCTGCTTTCCTTTCTAAACATCAGTTTGCTTCTCAGTATCCTTTGCTGCATTTTTACCTATATCCCACCTCCAAAGTATGTTTGCTATTCAAAGTTCTATCATGGGCCTACCTTCTTTCCTTCCCTAAAAATTCTCCATTACTTATTCCCACAACTCTCAAGGATATAATAAACATCTGTGCTGAAATTGATCTCAGAGCTATGCATCCAGTCTTCATCTTCTGAATGCCAATCATACAGTGCCAAAAGGTTTCTTGATGTTTCTTCTTGAATTTCCCATTGGTAAATGAAATTTAACATGTCCAAAATAGAATGCATTTTTCTTCCCCAATCTGGCTTTTCTTCAAAATTCCCTGTTTCTGTTGCGAGTACCACCATTCTTCCTATCACCCTGGTAGACCAACCTAAGTCAACTTTAATATTTCCCTCTCCCTCAGCTCCTATTTCTAATCAATTGCCAAGACCAACTTTATCTATCTCCATAACATCTTGTCTCCATATATCTCCTGTCTTCATCTCTTACTTTCCACTTACATGGTTAGCATACTAATTCAGCTTTCCTCACCTCTGTGTCCTTCAAGGTTGAACTCAAATAATAACTCCCACAATTCCTTTTCTGATTCTTTTGATTGTCAATGCTCTCCTTGCCAAATTCTTTGGTATTTATTGAGTATTTTTTTTCTCTACTATGTACCTGTGCAGAATCCAAGGTAATATTCAGCTCCTCAGTGCCCCCAGGGGTTTTAACAATCCAACAATGGATGCAGGCTGCTGTAGAGGCTGCTGTGAGAACTGCTGCCACCTGCCTGATGTGTCCTCTGCAGGCTGCTGCCTGAGGCTGGAGCAATGGGAAGGCCCTTCTTCCTTCCTGGCCAGCTAAAAAAACCCTGTCACTCACCTTTGGCGCCTGTGGGTTGAAGGATCAGTGGACTGCTGCTGCTGTGACTGGAAATTTTGCCCCGAGGGCTGTTCGCCAGCAGCACTGTGGCCAAGTCTGGGCTGGGCTTCGAGCTCCACTCCGTGTCGGGTACAACTGAGGTCTCCCATGGGACTTTCAGGTCACTCTGGGCTGGAAATCTCCTCCATTCTGTTGTTCTCAAATTTTGCTGCTCCAAAATTTGTTGAGAGTCCCCCTCTACAGGTATTTTATGGGCTGTGTGGGGAGACCCTGTGCATGTGTGTCTTTCTACTCCGCCATCTTCCTTGAGTCTACAATCTCCTTTCAATTCTTCTCTTTGTCAGAAATTAACTATTAATAAGAGCAATAATATTTGAAGAATTTGTGATTTAACTGGCATCAGTAAACTCCTTGTAAGACCCTGCAGAACTTGTTCACCAGTGACATAACCCTTGAGAACTCAGTTCCCCTCCACACCATGACAGAGAAATAAATTAGAGCTATAGTCAATGTATAATAATAGTTTACTTAGTGACAAATGTTGTGTGTATATTGGGCAGGAAAAAACCCACTGGATTTGAAGTCAAGGGTTATGGTTCAAATTCTGACTCTGGTGCTTATCATCTACACAATTCTGTGCAAGTCACTATTTTCTTGTCCTTGTCTATAAAATAGGGGCTTGGACAAAATCTCTAAGGTCATTGCCAAATCTAAATCTGTGATTCTGGGGTTTAGATAGACCCTAAGTTTACAAAATCCTTTCCTACATTTACTTCCCTTTGAAAGTAGTTAAGGTATGTATTTTTAATGTTAATTCTATGGATGGGAAACTTGACTCATGAAGTTTGACTTCTCCAAGGTCACATCACTTGAAAGTATGAAGTTTTCATTTGCCTTAGCAGGTAGTTTAAAGAGCTAATAGCAAGAAACTAGTGATTTCAGCCTCAGTAAGTATGGAGTACAAAGGAAATGTGTCAGTGACCAGAAACATCCCTATGTTTGTTTTTCTTCAAGAAGTATTTTTTTAAAAATAACTATATGTAAGCAAAATGCAGACTGATGTCCTTGTGAGAAGAGGAGACTAAATAGCTGTAGGAATATCTCTCCACTTTTCATTTTATTTGGGTAAATGAAATTATTCCTTGAAAGAATAGGGAAAGAAATTCCTTCAGTTGGAAAAGAAAAAGAAAAAAATGTCTAGAGATTTAGAGGGGAAATACAAACCTGTGCAATGAGGTTGGGGGTTCAATGAGAGACAGAAAAAGAAATGAAAAAGGGCCATAGACTAGTTGGGAGTATACAAGAAGGTCTTTCCATGGTCAGTGGAACTGTCCTCTCTCAGGATGATGCAGTGACATATGTTTGACAATATGATAAAGAAAATTCACAGGAACCCCTAGAAGAGGCCAAACTGGCCTCTTAAAGAATATATGAGACTTAGAGGATGGAAGAAATTCCTTGCCAAGGAACCATGAGTTGAACTAACATGAAAAACTCAAGTATGCTATCTTTCCAGGGAATCTATCCAGGTTGTTATGTAGAGCCTCTTGAGAATTGTCAAAGCTGATAACAAACCACTTAGCTAATTTTGGTGACTCATATAGTGATAAATGATACTATTTGAAGGAACCTACTTTGAATCTCCAGAGTCCTCTGCTTCAGGAAGCAAAACCTTGGAGGCACAGGTGATGCTTTCATCAGCACTGTCAAATGAACATTGTGACTTTAGAAGTGAAAGGAGGATTTTGAAAGAGAACAGCTGGCTAAGGAGATGTAGTTGGAGGGTACAATTTGGATTTCTGGACCATGTTATGGGACATGTGAGTTATGGGCTATAGGCCAGGGATGGATTTTATCTAATAAAAATAGTCAAGAAGAATCTGTTTTCTTTGAAAGCTGCAGGAATTTTCAAAAGGAATACAGCATGGTACAATAAAAAAGAACAAACAAAACCACTGTATTTGAATTTAAAGGACATGGGTTTGAAATTGATCACTGGCACTCTCTATAAGAAAGTTATATAACCTCTCTGGGTTTCACTTTTTTTTAAATGAGAGCTCTTGACTCATTATTTCTAATGCCTCTCTGGTTATGATCACATGATGAGAGGCTTAAACCAAATTTCCATCAATTAATAATCATTTATTAAGTCCTCACTATTGCTAGATACTCTTCTAAGCACAAGAGAAAACCTGAGTGTGACAATTCTTTGCTCCCAAGAAATTTACTTTCTTCTGAAATGATACATTATGTTCCAAGATAAAATAAATGCAGGACATATACAATAAGAATGTAGACTATTTTTTCTTTGTATTTTGGTGGAGGTCAAATGAGAGTGGAAGGTTAACTGGTACTGGGGAAAATAAGAAAGGCCTTTTGAAATGAATAGCCTTTTATATGAACCCTAAAGGAAACTAGGAAATATAAGAAATGGGTGAGGAGGGATGAGCTTTCTTTTAGCAAGTATTTTTTGGTCTTACAGTTCCAGAGTCAAGATGGCTGCCATGATGTATTGAAGTATTCATCTAATGCTATTAGCTGCACCCACCAATGGTTGTATTCCTCCCACTATTAATTTCCAGTGACTAAAGACCCTGACCCACTGAATTGCTTAATCTAAATTAGCATTTACAAAGGGATATTAACTTTTAGGACAAAGAAAGACAAAAGTACAAATATTTCTAGTGCCCTAAAATTTGCTATGGTACTTTTAGTCTCTGGGAGAGAATGGATTATTGGTGGCTTTTGAAAAATGCAGACCAGGTGCTACAAAGCTGGAGAAGGCATGTGTGTCAATTTTTTTCTTAAATGGAAAGAAAAGTTTTTCAAATATATATCTTTCTTGGCATAAGTCCTGGACCTGTTACTATAATGGCATATAGGGAACTCTTGGAAGTGAAAATACTCTATACCAATGCAAGTCAACAGCGAGAACAACATGTTAAGTGATAGCCATTATGTGTCACTGGGGTACTTGAACCCTGGCCTTTCTCAATCTAAGACTAACCCATTTTTCATTAACTACCCCACATTGACTCTATAGAATACTATGTGTGATGTCAATTCCTGCCAAAATTCAAGAATCCATTACCAATACTTTAAAAAATTATGTATATCTTTTACTTCATGTCATCCACATTTCCTTTATCTTCCCCCATTTTTACTCCTAAATCACTTTCCCTTATAATAAACATTTGAAACAAGAAAAAGAACTTTAGCAAAACTAATCCACACATTGACAGAATCTGACATTACTCCACACCATAGTCCTCCACATCTGCAAAGAAAAGACTGCTTTATTAAAAGGATAAGGATGGCACTTGGGAAGGAAAGTGTTAATCAAGATAGAGCATTATACATTTAACAAGATCAAATACTTCCAGATTAAATTTATTTGTATATTTGAGGGAGCCCAATGAAAATAACACCACAGATGAAGCCCTGATTTGCTCTTGGCTTTTGATAAAATTTCTTACAAGATCTTGTGGAAAGACTGAAGAGGTGTGGATAAATAATTGGGTAAAATAAGTATCTCTGACCCTAAAATGTTCAATACTCTTTGTTTTTATGAAGATATAGATAGCTGGTTTTATAAGTTTTCACATAACCAGTTGCTAGGAGATGCTAAGCTAATGATAGAAGCACAATCATGATCCAGGAAAGTCCCAAGAAGTTGGAAGGATGATACAAAATTAATAAGATTAAGGAGGAATTAATATAAAGTCCTACAATCAGGAGAAAACATTCAAATGCTTAAAGAATATAAGAGTAGGTTTCATATGAAAGAGGCATAGAAGTTTGAGCTCTAAAATGGAAACTTGGGAGATTCTCAGGAAAGAAGTTTCAAAGTACAGTTATCCTCATTATAAATACAATGAGTCATCAGTAAGGAAAAGTGAATGCAAAACTGTATTATACCATTAGAAGAATTGGAACCAGAAAAAGGGAAGTCCAAATCCTGCTGTACTCTGACCTCATGATTTCCTATCCAAAATACTGTGTTTCCTTCCGGACTTTCTATTGGGGAAGCCAGAACAACTTTAAAAGAGAACATCAAAATCAAAAGACTTAGAAAACCATAGTGGAAAAGACTGGGGGTAGGCCAAAACAGGAGGAATGCTAGATAACCTAATACATTAGTAATCTTAAAAATTTGATGTTTTGTCATGTAGCAAAGGGATTAGAATTGTATTTTCTTGCCAATGGGTTGTTGCTTATCTTTTGTTTTCAAAGAGGACCAGTGACATCATGGGGTGACATCTTGACTCATGCATGAATTGAAGTGAGGCAGAGCTGCACAAAGTTGTCAGTCTCACTTCCAGAGTCATTGAAATCCACTAAAAAGACAAAAGTCAGAGTGACTGGCAGTGACCCAGGATGCAATGGCTGACCTTGGTTTCTTTGCTGTCTGACCAAACTTTAAGATCTCCACAGTGCCTGCTTCAGTCACCTTAACGGCAGCTGGAACAAACTGTTCTTATCTGGCCATTCTACAGGGTGTGATTGGGACCTTTACATGCTTGGGGTAGACATCCCTGTACCCAACCAACAGTTTTGAGGCCTATCAGTTGCCCTTAACCTGGTTTAGTCCCTCTGCTGAGAGGATATTTGGAGGTTTAGATACTGTGCATATTCTAGCTTCTTGGAACCATAGGTAAGAGTAGGGTGGTAGGTAGACACCAAAGGTGGATTAACAGCCCTGAAAAGGTCTCAACTCTGAGGTGCTTGTCCTCCTTGAACATCTCATGTATCCCACTGATGGGTAGAATTTTCAGACAGGCAAGTCACTTAATTCTTTAATTATCTTATTTGCAAAATGAAGGAATTGGATTAGACAGCCCCTCTGTTCTTTTAGGATATAAACCTATTGTCCTATGAGTGAGTTCCTGTCACAAAAGACATCATGTGCAAAAGTATGAAGATGGGAAATGGAAGGTCATTTGTGATGAACAGCGAGAAGGTACCAGTCTGATGGAATGTTGGGGGCTGGAAAGAGACTTATAAGAAATAAAGCTGGAAAGGTAGGTTGGAGCCATGTCGCGAAAGCTTTTAAATGTTTGCTCATGGTAAACACTGAAGAAGAAGAAAAAAAGTTTATTAAATTACAATAACGGTTTTGTAGTAGATGATCCCTCACGACTCAAACAATGCGGGAGGCTTTGATTATATAAACATGATTCTTTTTCCACTCTCCCTCTCCTTCCCCCTAAACAAGGTCTTTAAGCCCTACAGTGGAAATTTAGGTGATACTCAGGGGAAGGCATTAAAAATCCATCTGTTCTCACCTCTCACTTACCAGTGAACAGTTGGTGACCTTATATTTTTAGGAGGAAAACTGGGATAATTATTTAGGGTAAAAGGTCAGGAATGAAATGCAGTATTTTCAATTTGTATTCAATAACTTTTGTTGAATGGAATTCAGTGGCTTAGATTGGTAATCGAGAAATTCATTGTAAAAGTACATAATGATAGACATTCTACTTTGTGCTGTTGTAGAAATTTCCTCATATTTGAGCAATTTCTTCTTTCCTTCCTTCCTTCCTTCCTTCCTTCCTTCCTTCCTTCCTTCCTCTCTCTTTCCCTCCCTCCCTTCCTTCCTTTGTTTCTTCTTTCTTTTTGTTTTGGTTGCCAAAACAAAAAATAATATTGAATGTGAAACTTCTTTTCAATTACTTGGCACAGTCGTGTAAGCACTAGGAAATCATCTCAGAGACTAAATGTGATGGGCTCTTGGAAGCCAATGTTATAGTGTTACGATATGACATTAGATCTGTGGAGCTCTGAAGGTCTTTTATATGTTTTTCAAGAATTCAATTCTTCCCCTTGATAAAATTGGAAAGCAGAATGTTATATTTCACCAGAACAACCATTACTTGCTTTTCCTTGTTGAAACCACTTACTAATTTATAATTTATTATTATTTGAATTTTTTTAAAAAAATTAGACTAACAATCTTAGAATTTGTCTAATTTTCCACAGCACATATATGAAGCAGATTTATCGTGAAATAATAAGACTTCTATTCTCTTCCTAGGTACAGAATTCTGGTGTATCTTTTTCTGATACATTTTTTAAGGGTGAGAAAGTAATTCATTTGTCATACCTTCTTAGGAAGTCTGCGAACAAAGGTCTCATTATTAGATTTCTGATGACACTTTTTATGAGGTGGATACCTGTCTATTAGGAACCAAAATGAGACCACCAACCAATTTCCCACAAGTCACCAAGCAACCATCACATGTTAACAATTTTCAGTCACTTCTAATCTGGTTTGCATTCAAAACAGTAACCTAGGGTTGAAAGGTTACATATCCAAATACCAATCCCCTAGGGCCAACCAGGCTTTTGGGTTCATGAATTGAAGGTAATTAGATAATTTTAATTTAACAGGAATTGTCAACAATGTTCACCATCATTTCAAAATACAAATACTTCTGTTGAGTTCAGAATCATCTTTTTAGTGTGTTTTTATTTACTATGGTCACTATATATGTTCATATCTTTTGGGGGGAAAGAATATTTGAAGCAAATTATAATTTGACATATCACTGAAATTCTGTAAGGTACATTATGTATAATTTTGAGCAAAGAAGTTTTTTTCTATTAATTTTCTATGAATTTTCATATTCAAATTCATTTACTTTGGTACTTGTGGAAAGAAAGTTAACCAGAAAAAAGATTAGGACATTGAAGGATCTGGAGAATTTAGAAAGCTTTCCTGTTTTTTTAAGGATAAGATTTTTGGGGAAATCCTTCATTGAAGCATTTTCAACTTTAATCTGAGTTTTAAAACCTCTAAATTGAGGTCAATTCTTTATAGTTGAATTGGAATTGAAAATTTCCAGCGATATAGCTAGAATACAGTTTCATCGCATCATTGACTTATCAAACCTTCCTCATTTTACAAATGAGGAAATTGAGGTCCACAAGGTTGAACCAAGTGACTAACCTTGCTCTAGGTTGGGTCATAAATAGTAGAGAAAGATTCAATCATTGCGCTTTTATTTAAAGATCAAATGTTCTTTTCAGTATAGTTGCCAATGAAATTTGTTTTATTTGAATTGCTCCCAAAATAAAGTTAATCTAAATACCAACATCCTTTGATTTTAGAATCCATTCCACAAGTAGAGATTCTTTTGTACTTAGAACCTAAATAGTGAGCAGTAGATAGAGTTATTTTGCAGGGAATAAATGTCTATTATAAGATTTCTACATTATGCATTTCAAGCATTCAGTTTCATACTGTTCAAAGCATAAAAACAAAGGAAAATTTCTTGAAGGCTGGAATTTACTTAAGGATTTAGCTAATAATCCATTTTTGGAGTGTCTAGACAGGGAGAATCTATCTAGAGAATTACTTTCAACTCTATAATTTTTCACTGGGCCTGATATAAAAGATTGACCAAAAGCAAAGAAGATGAAATAAGAAACTTTTGTCAATGTCTGCTACATTACAGCAAATCCATTTTTTTTAGACTAAAATTTTAGAAGGTCCTTTGCCTTTTTGCTATACAGTCTCATTTGGTAGCATATGCTATTTTTAAAAACCTGAAGACATTAAGCAAATTTAAAACTATCTAAATAATAGTGAGTTGATGTTTAAAAGTTGCCTTTCAGCTATCTTAAGGGAAAAATTATCTCAGCTTGCTTCTATTTTGCAGTATGATAGATGGATACACATAGCTGCTATATGTGTAGCAATTAGGTAGCACAGAGGTTAGAGCACTGGACTTAGAATCAAGAAGACTCAATTTCAAATTCTGCTTACTTACTCACTTTGTGACATTGGAGAAGTGAATTCAACTTCCTCAGGCTCAGTTTCCTCATTTTTAAATGAGGATAGCAATAGGACAAACCTCAAAGATTGAGCTCTTAGAAAATCAAGCGAGTTAGCTTCTTTAAAATACTTTGCAAACGTTACACAATGCAATGACATGAATGCTAGCTATCGTTACTAAAAAGAACACATTCTAAGGAAACATTATTCTCCATGTATATAACATATACGTATTATGTGCATTATAATTGTCATAGCTAATATAATTACTTTCACTGCTGTAAATCCATGAAGGAATATTTTATATTCTCAAGAATTGTTTATCTTTTCAAGTTATTTTCAGTCAGATGAGGATGATGATATTGGATAAATCTTGATAAAAATAATGTAATTACAGTACATTTATCTCTATGCAATCAAATTCCAAGTCCAGATATGTGTCCCATTCATTTAAGCATTAGTTCTTTAAAGTATTTTCTGAACCCTCTACTAAAACTGCATTCTGATGAATAATATAAAAGTGACCGCATGGTGTTATAGGTTAGTTTGGCAGAGCCTAAAAAATGGTAGGACTGATCAATCTGGAAAACCTTTAAGTGTGGCCCCAACAATGAACTGTATTATTGTCATTTGACAGACAGACTAAGTGTAATGGTAATTTAAATGAGAAGATCTTTCCCACTCATTAATCGGCCCATGTGACTTGCCTGGATCACATGGAGGTCTGAATCACATGGAGCTTGTGGTGGGAGGAGCTTGCTGAATGGGTTAAAAAGGAAGAGTGGAACAGGAAAAAGCAGGACTAGAGCAGAGCTGAGAGGAAATTGGTCATGAGAGCAGTCAGAGCTAGGAAGGATACTGTCTGCTGAAAGAGCTTGATTGTGATTTTGTCTGAGGGAGCCTATGTGTGATATGTTTAATGTTTAATTTTAATGGAGCTGGGTTGTGGAAAACCTAGCAGGGGGAAAACTTGGGGCTGGTGTTGTTCTTTGCATTGTTACCATGTCTAGATTTTTGTTACTATGTTGGATGTGGCTTTCTGATGTTTGAATAAATGTTTTAGTTCTGTCTTCCATGTGCAGAGCCTGTCGTATTGCATAATTCAGAATTGTGCTGGGATATTCATGGCCACCGTGGGCACTATGAATATTGTGTTGACACTATCCTAGGTAAGGATTAAGAGGTTCATCACCAAGGTGTTCATAGAATGATGAATTAAGCAGCTATAGAAATAGAAGATCAGCTTCAATGTGTGTCATACAACATGAGTACATATTGATGAAATCCTATTTCTTGGAGTACTGAAGTACTTCCTAAGTAAAAAGCCTACTATATTATTCAAAATTATGTAGTTGTTTCATCAGTTTTCAGTCATGTCTGACTTTCAATTCACCCATTTGGAGTTTTCTTGGCAAAGATACTAGCGTGGTTTGCTATTTTCTTATCCAACTCATTTAACAGATAGGGAAACTGAGGTCAACAGAGTTAAGTGACTTCCCCAAGGTCACACAACAAGTAACTATCTGAGATCAGATACACAATTAGAACTAAAGAAGTTACCCCAATGGTGATTTTAAAAAAAATAGAATCTCAATTATTTATCTTCTTTTTGAATAAAAATTAGCTTCAAAATGAAGGTCATTCTCTGCTCATTAACACATCAATAGTCCCCCGACTAAATCTAGGAATATTAATGAGGGAATCAAATTTCAACGGGAACATTACTGTCACCTTTCCCTTTTCCCATCCCCTAAACCCCCTAAAACAAAAGAAAACAGAATACTCAGACATGTCTATATGCCTAACCATAAATATGCCACAGTAAAAACTGAACATCTGGTAAAACTTATAATTTATTAGTGAGTTTTGACATTTACTCAGTAAAAAAGTAAATGCCAAAAATAAAAAAAAGAAACTGATCAGAAAATACCTTCTCATTTTATTTATTAAATCTTATACTTTTAGAACTCATGTTACTTGGAGGTATGACAGATGGAAGGATGACAGCTATCATTCAAAATGACTGATGAATGTAAAAACCATTGGCTATGAAGAGTGATGTAAAGCTGAACAGGATCTCCCTTTTCATCACCTTTAATGCAGCTTACTGAGAATTTGTAAGTACTTGTATGAATTGTAGAATTTTGCTAGTGTTCTTTCTGTTGTTTAGGAATGAACAGGTCTCTGGGGTCATTCAGCTGCTTTTATGCAGAATCCTTGCTGTGCTTCCATCTGTTTGTACTAGGCAACTTAAGAGACAGGGATGGAAGTTCTACTACATCAATAGGAGGGAGTTCTGTGCATTGGCTCCTTGTTTTTACAAGGGCAGTCCAGAGAGATTACAATGAGGGCAGTATATTCTGATCTCACAAGGTAGTGACTTATCATGAATAATCATGATCCTTAGGGTAATGAGGAAGTGTCTTTCATGATATCTTTATACCCCATTTCAGAAAAGAAATAATAAAAGGCTAGGACATCTTTAAATTAGATAAAATAGGCCTAAGGCAAATTATTTCTTAGATAAGAATAATATACAGTGTAGCACACAAACATACACATAATTGAATAGGGAGTACAACATAAATCATGACAAAGAAAGGGAGAAAAATTGCTTATCACATCTTTGATGGCAAAGAGCATTCCCTTTGTTTGCTTTTATATCCCCAGTGGCTAGTGCAGCACTTTATAAATGCTATGTGAATAGAATCAAATGAGGAATAAGAAGGCTTGATTAATGCTCATATTTACAATTTGAATAGTATAACTGAGGTATGGCCTGTTCACTTTCATGCTTAAGGATATAGGAAGAAAGAATCCTGAGTGTCCAAGAGGGAGAGGCAGAGGGAAACGAAAGCAGCATGATCTCATTCTTCAAGGATATCTACACTTTTTCTCAATTCTAGTAATAATGAGAGAATAGTCTCTTGAGTTAGTTAAAAGGACAAAAGATCAAAGAAAACTTCTGTTAGTTTTATTATAAGTCTCATTACCAAGAAGAGTAGGTGAATATGTTCTTCTTTGAGTAGCTTAACAGTGTGGCAAAGTCATTGAATTGAGTGATGATGAGAGACTTTATCTGACCATCTGTTGGAGAGCAAGTATATTAGCTCACACATCATGAAACAAGTTCTTAGGACTGGTGATCATTTTATGGTACAGAAAGAATCCTCTGGTTGGTTGAGGAAGAGACAGTTGAAGACATAAAAGCAACCTTGTAAAAGCAACCATTATTATAGCTAGATTTTGATTCTGTATTCTGACAAGAAAAATCAACAGAACGAATTCAACTGATTTTAAGGAAGAAATTTTAAATTAAATTTTTCTTAAAGTTACTTTTTACTGTAAAAATATTACCCAATCTGTAGGGAAAGTGATAGCTAGATTAGGTAACTCTTAGACTTTCTGAGGCTACAAAATTGTTGTTCAGTCATTTTCAGTCATGTCTGAGAGGCTACAAAGTAAGCTGTATTAATTTGTCTTGTTAAATAAAGATGGTTCAATACTTCAATGAATCCTTTATTTCATCAGTATGATTAATCTCTTTGGATTTCACATAAATCGTATCTTCTCATCCAATGTAAATCTTTCATATGTCTTCCCATAAGCCTTCTAGAGAGGATCTTCTGAATATGCTAGAGATCATTATCTAGGACTTTTAACATTTTATGAATAATAGGGCAACACTTGGTCTATCCATTTGCTATCTTTCACAATTATTGCATTACCAGCAGACCTTCTTTGCTCATACCCTTTCTGATTAAGTACCCTTATCCTGCTTTCTTATTTTATTTTTGAATAAGTCATCATTAATAATATGTTTAAGTCTTTTTGTACCTAGAGATGAACTGGACGATAATCAAGTAGAAATGTTCTTTTGGAAATTTGTAGCACAGTTTCAGTAAGTTGATCAGTGAGAGTTTTAGAAATTCCATGTAAAAATAAAAAATATATTAAATTCTAAGAGATTTTTGTGAAGTAGTATTTATGAAACATCACTCAAAGAATATTGATTTTGTTGATTTAAAAAAATAGATACCATTCCCCATGATTTAGTAATAACAAATGTTTAGGGGCCATATTTAGTATTTCAATACTGTATATAGGATTCTCTATTCGTAGTAGGTAGCTCCAAATGCTTCTATTTACCGATGATAGATACTGTTTTCATTAAACCTTGAAAAGTGCAAGGCTTCCTAGACATGATCTGTAGCATCTCAAAGATGTTTGATCTAACAAATCACATAGGAAAAAATAGATAAAGAATACCTGTTAGCTAGACAATAACATACATGTAGATACACAAACTATGGAGTGTTTCTTTTCCATCAGTGTAGTAACTGCAGAAAACTTTTTCAAACAGTTTGAGAAAAGAAGAGATTTGGCATGATAGTTTGAGATTATAATAAAGTCTATTGAAGAATTTTTTTAAAGATCGGAAAAATTTGGCATGTTTTAAGGCAGTAGGAAAGGAAGCAATAGTAAGGGAGAAGTTGAAAATTTAAGAAAGTGTATAACTGAAGGTGTAACGTTGGAAAAGACGAGGGGTGGAGGGAATCAAGTGTAAATATAATGAGGTTGATCTTGAAAATGAGAAGGTTCAATTCTTTTCCAGAGGATGGAGAAATGGAAAAGAAACAGAGATGACATCAAGGGATTTTGAGATGAAGAGATTGGGAGAAGAGTGAGCTCATGTACAATATTCTACAGTCAAGCAAGAGCCAAGTTCGGTGGGGGAAGGGGAAGATGACAGAATTTAAGAAGAAAGAGAAGTTTTAGAATATCTTCCACAGGGAGTGAGACAAGGGATCACTTATGGAAGCATAAAAATACTATCTATGATATCCTTTACACCAAAGGATGGATATTAACATAATTCATTCAAGTTACCAGTCTTGCACAATTCATACCTCTGCAAGACTTAATTTCCTTCACTTTTGTGGATGCCCATGGGCTATAGTTTAAAATGTTAAAAAGTCATATACCCAAATACTATCACATTCCTCTACGACCATGATTGTATAATTAATTGTTAGGGACTAGACCTGGGATTTCATTAGTATAGGAAACTCCCAGATAAGGACAGTACTGCTACTGTTGAAGATTGACATCTTCTGTCCTATTTATTTTTGTGGAGGGGTACAGAGCACTGAGAAATTAAATAACTTGTCCAAGATCACACAGCCAACATGGATCAGAACCTGAACCTAGGCTCAGGTTTTTCCTTTTTCTGAGGCCATCTCTCTATTTAATATACTACAGTGCCTCAACATGTTTATTATATTTATCTTTAGTAAAACAATTCTTAAATAATTAATAAGATTAATAAAATACTTGTCTTTGAGAACAAAAGAAATTTATGGACCCTGACAGTATATTTTTAAGTCAGTTAATCTCATTCTAGATTAAATGACTTTTTTCAGTGTGCATTTACAAACCCAATCAATAAATGCCAAAGAAACAAACAAACACTTAATAAGAACTTTTCAGATAGTTGAACATTATGGAAAAAAATCAACTAAAGATAAAGAACACAAAGCAAAAATTGGATTAATTCAGCATTAAAATATGAGCATGCTAAAACCATGTCTCTTTTCACATATGGTATATCACTGGTGCCAAGCTCAAACATCGAAACTACTAATGCATATAAAAGAATCCCTACCAGCCACATATTGACTTAATTTTAAAAGATATTATCTGTGTTTTATATATGCTATGTGTCTTAATATATAGATATTATATATCTATGTTTTACCTATTTTGTTAAATATTCCCAAATTATATTTAATTAGGTTCAGACCACACTTGGGAGTATTGTGCGTGTGGCCCACAGTCCATTTGTTTGACTCCTCTGTAGTATATCATCACAATGATAGGACTGCCTGAGTAGAGCACCATTTTTGTTTGAAATTCTAAGGGACTGCGATAAATCTTAGTACATGGTTAATTTATTCCTACCGATTGAGACTGGATTTTAGGCTATCACTAGAAGCATTTATTGTGCCCTTGAAATCATACTCTACCATCTCCTTTACAGACTAATTTTCAGTCTCTCTAGTTCCCTCCTTAATATCTTCAAACATACTCCAGTCTTCCCCACCCTTCACTTGACCCTTTCATCCTCTTAATCTATTGTCCTCATATTCCTTTCCTTTATCAGTTAAATTTGGAGAAAACCCCTCTGATGTGTTGACTATATTTCCCTACTACACATTTTTCCACTTCCTTGCAATCTAGATTCCAGTATATTCAAAGAACTGAAAAATCTGTCTTCACGTTTACCAAACTCTTAATTGAGAAATTAAGAACTGCTCTCAGTAGTTATTCTTCTTGATGATGCTTTTCAACAGCCACTTCTCCCAATTATTTTTTCTACCTTAGGTATTGATGATGCAATGGAAAAGGCACAGGATTTTTGAGTCAGAGTACCTGGGATGATGATGATGATGATGATGATGATTGATGATGATGATGTTGATGATGATTGATGATGATGATGTTGATGATGATTGATGATGATGATGATGATGTTGATGATGATTGATGATGATGATGTTGATGATGATTGATGATGTTGATGATGATTGATGATGATGATGATTGATGATGATGATGGTGATGATGATGATGATTGATGATGATGATGTTGATGATGATTGATGATGATGATGATTGATGATGATGATGTTGATGATGATTGATGATGATGATGATTGATGTTGATGATGATTAATGATGATGATGTTGATGATGATTGATGATGTTGATGATGATTGATGATGATGATGTTGATGATAATTGATGATGATGATGATGATGATGATGATGTTGATGATGATGATGATTGATGATGATGATGTTGATGATGATTGATGATGATGATGTTGATGATGATTGATGATGTTGATGATGATTGATGATGATGATGATTGATGATGATGATG